>PPKI02000009.1:0-318866 GCA_003707645.2 Ogataea trehalophila
ACATAACAAGAAGAAAGAGATATTTTTATAGTAGTGGAGAAGGAATGTAGTTACTGTAGTGGAAAGTGACGCGCGTTTCCTACGGTAAAGTATGGCAAAAGAGTGGTGAACAAAACTGATTATGTCATGTTATTGTAAAGTTGATTATATCATCCTTTTATTACATAATATATTATGCAATTTGTGGTGCCAGCGCTAAAGTCCTTAAAAACACAGATCGCTTACATAATAATTAGCAAGATCTGACATAATAAACATTTTGAAGGTTATGATCGACTACTGATCGAGTGCTCGGTTCGAAAGCTGGTGGCAAATGTCTAGACTTGCAATACACCCATTAATAAAAAAGGTTTACCGACTAAAAGACAACTATAAATTCTGAATTGAATCTAATAGGATACTAAAGATAGGTATAACATCGCATAGTATTACACAATGGCTACTATTACTTCTGCTGCTCCATACTTGTCGCTGTTGGACGAACAAGATCCAACTGTGAAGTCCTATGCTTTAAAGTCTTTAAACGAACATGTTGATCACTTATGGGCTGAAATTGCCAATAACATCTCTGAAATTGAAGAATTATACGAAAATCAAGATTTTGAATCCAGAAAGTTGGCTGCTTTGTTAGTTTCTAAAGTTTACTACAATTTAGGAGATTACGATTCCAGTGTCAAGTACTCTCTGTTGTCTGGATCTGAATTCAATGTCGAGGAAGATACCGAATTTTCAGAAACTATTGTTTCAAAATGTATTGAACTATATATCAAACTGTCACAATCTAAATTTTCAGATTCAAGTGTGGAAATCGATTCTCAATTGACTTCAATTTTCGAACAAATGTTAACTAAGTGTGCCAAGGAAGAAGAATACAAATTGGCTTTAGGCATTTCATTAGAAAGTTACAGACTAGATATCGTTAAAGACACCATTCAACAATTACTAAGAGATGGTAAGTCCGAAGAATTAATCATGAACTTAATCAATTATGTTTTAACCTGCTCAACAACCGTTATCGGTAACTTAGAATTTAGAACTCAAACGTTGAACTCATTGGTTCTAATTTTACTTTCATTGAAAAATCCCGACTATTTCATCCTTACTAAAATTATTGTTAAATTGAATGATTATAACTTGGCTCATAAGATTTTTAAAGATTTGCTATCAACTGAAGGAAGCAACGCAACTGCCTTCCAGATTGCATTCGACCTAGTTAGTGTTGCATCCCAAGAACTTTTAACTAAAACAATTTCCATTTTAGACAGCGATGCTTCATTAGGTAAAGTTGATGCCAACATCATTAGACTAAAGAAAATTTTATCAGGTGTTCCAACTTGTGATTTTGACATTACGTTCCTTTCAAATAACAACAACACAGATGTTTCAATTTTAAATACTACAAAGAAAGTTCTAGATGGTAGATCTTCCATATTTCACTCTGCTGTCACTTTTCAAAACGCCTTTATGCATGTTGGTACCACTGATGACTCATTCTTTAGATCAAACTTGGAATGGCTAGGTAAAGCTAATAACTGGTCAAAATTCTCAGCAACAGCTGCATTAGGTGTTATTCATAAAGGTAACTTATCACAGGGACGTTCCGTCCTGCAGCCATATTTACCTGGCTCTACCTCATCGCCATACACTAATGGTGGTTCTTTGTATGGTCTAGGTTTGATTTACGCTGGCCATGGTGCTGAGGTTATCGACTATCTAAGAAAACACGTTGTTGATAACAGTAACTCTGCTGACAACAAAAACACTGATATTATCTTACACGGCGCCTGTCTTGGTGTCGGTGTTGCGGCTATGGCTTTAGCTGATGAAACTGTATACGAAGAATTGAAAACAATTTTGTATGCTGATTCGGCAATTTCCGGTGAAGCAGCTGCCTTTGCTATGGGATTAGTCATGTTAGGCTCTGGTGATGAAAATGCTTTAAATGATATGATAACCTATGCTCAAGAAACTCAACATGAAACTATTGTTCGTGCTTTATCCATTGGTATTGCTTTAATTTCCTATGGTAAAGAAGCTGCAGTTGATTCCACAATCGAGAGCTTGATCTCTCATCAAGATTCAAACTTACGTTACGGTGGTTGTTTCACTTTAGCCTTAGCTTATTGTGGTACATCTAGTAACTCCGCCATCAAAAAGTTATTACATGTTGCTGTTTCAGATTCTTCTGATGCCGTCAGAAGAGCTGCCGTTATGTGTATTGGTTTTGTGCTGTTGCGTGATTACACCACTGTTCCAACTATTGTTGAATTATTATCCGAATCTCATAACCCTCACGTCCGTTACGGTACTGCTATGGCGTTAGGTATTTCATGTGCTGGAAGTGGATTACAAGCTGCTATTGATGTTCTAGAACCATTATCTAAGGACACTGTTGACTTTGTCAGACAAGGTGCTACCATTGCCAAAGCAATGATTTTAATCCAACAAAATGAACAAACATTCCCTAAAGTTAAAGAATTTAAAGAACAGCTAGCAAAGACAGTTTCGAACAAGCACGAAGATTCTCTAGCTAAGTTTGGTGCTGCTTTGGCTCAAGGTATCATTGATGCCGGTGGTCGTAACGTAACCATTGAATTAGAAAACTCGCAAACAAATACATTGAACACAAAGGCCATTGTTGGTTTGACATTATTTACTCAAAATTGGTATTGGTACCCAATGTCTCATTTCTTATCGCTATCATTCAGTCCGACCTCAATAATCGGTGTTAGAGAAGACCTAAAGATACCTAAATTTTACATCAACTGTCACACCAAACCTGATGTTTTTGGTTACCCACCTAAAGTCGAAGCTGCTGTTGAAAAGCAGCCTGATAAGATTGCCACTGCTGTGCTATCAACTACAGTGAGAGCGAAGGCTAGAGCAGCCAAAAAGGATAAAGCCAAGAAGGAAGGAGAGGAAGACGAAGATAAGATGGATATCGATAATTCTGCTTCCCCAGTTGAAACCAAAGATGAATCTAACCCCGCTGTTAATCCCGAACAGTCAGAAGTCACCAATAATGAAGAATTACAAGATAACCAGACTAAGTCCTTCTACGTGAAACAACATTATCAGCTTGAAAATATGTCAAGAGTGGTTCCCGCACAACTAAAATATGTTACATTTTCTAAAAGTGATAGATATGTTCCAATTAGAAGGTTTAGAGGGATGGGAGGTATTGTTATGTTGAATGATAATGAGCCAGAAAGTGAAGTTGATAGATTCAAGACAATCAGAGAAAAGTTTAATACTGAAGCTCCTGTCCCTGACCCATTTACCATCGATCCTGAACTAGACAGGAAGTTACTTGAAGATGAAGAAGATTGAAAAGTGAATTTGTCTTTACTCTCTGAATTAGATCGATGTTATTTTGTGTATCGTTATTATTATTTTTAGTTCGTTAAATCATTTGTTTTTTACTTACAGTTTTAAATTCTTAAATATGCAAAAGAAAAACATCAGACACCGACTTTGAAACTACAGTTGTTATGAATAAATGTTCACAAGTAAAATGCGATTGATTGAACTTACACTCGCTCGCTTATTTGAATCTAGATAACGCATCACCAACAATATCATCTTCCTCAACAATACCTCTTGCTAAATCTGCCTTCTTCTTTCTCAAGCTCTTTTCCTTGCTCAAAGCAGCTTCAATTCGCTTAGAACGTTCATTAATAACATTCTGAGTTTGCTTCCTTTTAGCTTTACGTAATGCTGAATTCTTACCTTTAGTATCAGGCTTAATCTGTTTATTAATATCGTCACCAGTTCCATCAACGCCCTTCTTTTCCCTTTCAATCTCTCTTGCGTTTTTTTCACGAGGGGTAACTCTCTCTTGTGAAGCTCTCTTGTCAACTGCACCAATAACGTTCGGGTCTAAAGTAATCATATCTGGCTTTAATTTATTCATCAAGGATCTGACTTCAGATTGTTGTCTTTGTTTAGCTGATTCGTAAGGGTTTAATTCTAGTGCATCGAAGTTGGCCTCACCAGCACCCGGAACAATCAATGACGAGAAACCTTTGTTGTGACCACAACCCAAGATATCTTCAAATGGAACGAATTTAGTGGTTTGTATTTGTGAACCAGCAATCATATGATTCATATATGGCGAGTTTTGTTTTTTCTTCAGGCAGTTCCAAATCGTAACATGTGGACCCCAACCAACTGAAACCAAGCCTGAATCTGAAATATCCAAAGTACTAGCTTGCGTTGGAGTATAATAAGAATCCAGCTCTTTGAAATTTCTAATATCCCATATTTTCAAACTCTTATCGGCACCAGCAACAGCCATATATCTACCGTCTCTATTAACAGCAACTGCTCTCACTGGCCCTCTACATGCTTGAATTTTAGCCAGTGGTGTAGTCATAGAAGGTGACCAAAGAGTCACCTGACCATTACCATGCCCCAAGTGCATAACAGCATTCCATGGGTTTTGGGACATGCATTGAGTTGGTCCCAGTTTAGTTCTATGTTCAGCGACTAGCTCACCGGTGGAAACGTCGTGATATTTCAAAAACCCCGTATTACCTGCTGTCGTCAATAAGAAATGATAAGGTAAAAAGTCTAACAGAGTACTGTCAATATGTTGTTTTAATCTATGCAACTCCATACCTGTTTTATCGTAAATGAATGTATATTTTTTTTGTGCAGCTGCAAAATATTGATCGTTGTGTAAGTATTTAACAGCATGAACTGTTTCACCTAAATATAACTCACAGTCTAATTTTCCTAGTCTCCAATCAATAGATGCAATATGGCCTTTCTTACCACCTATAAGTAAATCTTTGCCGTTTCTAGTATAATCAATAGTATATGGACCAAATTCTTCCAATTTCAATTCGAATCTTTTATTTGCTGTACCAACATCAACTTCTTTCACTATCTCATCCTGTTGAAATTTATATGTTTTTTCCATACCTTCCGCCTGTAAAAAACCAGCATCTTCATTTAATAATATATCCGTCTTTGCTGCTGATTTAACTGCATCTTTATATTGGGTGTCCAGTTTTTTCATATTGGCATTCAACTTCTTGTCCTTTGAGTACTTTGATTTATTGTAACTTGTTGGTCTTTCATACTTGGATTGATCTGGCATCTCGACTGCCACGATATGGTCTCCAAATCTTGCCATTTTGTTTATGTGTTTAAATTAATTATTACTTTCTGCTGGGTATAGGTCACTATATCCAAAGAGTTCCTTTGAATTCTATTTAATTGTCATGCATGATTACACATTATCTCAACCATCAGACAGAGAACAGAGTTGATAGTTTTTTTTTGAGAAGATAAAAATAAACTTAAAATTTTTTTATCGGCACAAATCTTTAAAATGACAGAGTTGTTTAGTACTTATAATCGACGCGACTGTAGGAATAATATAAACGACGTGTGGTTGTGGGCGGTAAAAAAAGGAGAATCTTAAAGGATGTCATATGTCATATGGGGGTAGAAAAGATGCTACTTTGCCGTTCCAGTTGGAACGTATATATTGCAGCCCAAAGTATCATTAATAAATATAAGGCATATCTTGCAACATGAAAAAACAGCACAGCCATCACTGGTGGAAAAAACAACAACCAATAGAAGACCCATTTCAGGATACTGTTCCAGACCTACCGTTATCAGATCCATTTACAGAACATGCAAGTGTCTTTAATGACAATGAGATCGATTACACTCCATCTCAAGTGGATATTACTGTTCAAGTCAGTAAAAGCCAGAGATCTGTATTCAGACTATTTTCTACGCTAAAAAGAAACAAGAAAAAAAGAGAACAAGATCAAGAGGTCTGTTTAAGTAACAATATCAAGCCACCACAACCTGAGTATTTTCAACATTTCCATACTCCATCCGCAATTGATATTTTGGATAGCTCTGTAATTGCTAGTGAAATCAGATTTGAAGGACCTGATGCTTTCAATGTCGATGGATATTCATTCAGTGCTGGTCCTCCCAGCTTGAAGTTGGAGGACCATGACCCACCTGACTTATCATCGCAATTACTCACCGAAAATTACCCAAATATGAAAAGAATCAAGCCTAAGACAAAAAGAAAAAGGTTAATAAAATACTTGACCGTTAAAAAATCAAACAATGAGAATCCTCCAATTTCTGATGAAATGTCAAAAATAAAATTACTCCAATTTGAAGATCTGCTCGAACCAGAAACAGATGAAACTCCATCAGCAGAAGAAATAAAACCAGATATCGCAAGAAGCTGTGAACCGGAACCCTATTTTGACATTAGTACCAAAGAAAGCAAAGAAGAAAGAAATAGAACAATCAGATACGCAAAAGAATTTGATGCACTTTATGTTGGCCCAACAGATGCTGAATACGCCCAAGATAACATTCCATGGTCTGATAGTATAGTGGCCTTTAACGAATCAAGTTCAATGATCTTACAGTCAGGTGAGAATACCATGAATGAAGATGACGCGGCCATCAAAGAAGATGGTAGTTTAAAGCGGAAAAAATCAATAAGAAGGTCTCTATCAAGAATGTTCACCAGGGATAAGAAAAACAAATCTCAAAAGAGTGCAAGTGCTGAAAGTATTTACAATCAATTTGTAAACACCGATTCCAGTTTGAACGAGCCAAAAGATCCACTTCCGAATTTCAATTTCAATTCGTTGATGCTAAATGAAACAATAAGGGACTCAAACCTTAGACCAGAATCTCCACACTTGGACAAGATATCAGTGATTCCAACCTACGAAAAGATCTTCAGTCATTATGGATGTCTTGGACTGTCAAGCACCCAGTTTGAGGCCTTTGAATGTAACACAAAGTCATGCTTACAACAGTTGAGTTTCGTTTGGAATATGTGGAAGGAAGAGTCTGCTCATAAAATCAACGGTGACGGTAAAGAAGTTACTGAATTCCAATTTAAAGTGATATCCAAAATCTGGAGGATTGATCAATTGAAATCCATTTTCGAATCAATGGACAACCTATTAATCCCATGTAACGACAAACATTCAAAAATTCAGTTCTTTAAGTATGGGGTTTCACCAAAATCTAAGAACAATCCGTTACTTTCAGAAGGTGGGAGACTCACCTTAAGAATTCCTGAAGATAAACTCCATACCTCATGGTGTTCCTTGATTTCGATTGTTTTGAAAGAAGAACTAATGTGGAGTAACATAGATAATAACATAGTGGGATTATCATGGTGCAGATACATAGATAAATATACAGTGGTCACCTTACATTTGACCAAAGGTGGCTTTGATGAAACAGGCACTAATAGATTGTTAAATGAGGTTATGTTGGCAGCAGGTGATGAATTGAAACCGTTGTTCAATCATGCAAAATACTATGACAATAAGGAGAAAAAGTTTCATACTTTAAACCATACTTTATAGATTACATTCATCCTGTGTTTTCGTTTCTTTTGTAATTGCTTTCTATCTTTAACATATACCATTATTTATATAGTACACAAGATACATGTATCTTAGATCTTTGGTGAAAGATGTAGATAGATAGTGGTGAAAGGGTTAGTCAACAAACCAACAAAGAAGAACAAAAAGATAGTTGCATTTTTTTGGTCTGCGCATCTTCTCAAAATTTTGAATGCATTTTTGACCAGTTTTAGTTTGAAAGCGTGAATCTACCTATTTCTTTTCTTTCAAACAATTAAATACCCTGTAAACTAGACCAATTCATAACAAATAACGGCTATCATGTCTGAATTAACTGCAGCTGAAAAGAGAAAACTTCTGAGAGAAAGAAGAGCAGCAAAGCTAAATGCCGGTTCCTCTGACAGACTAGGCAAGATCACTGGATCCAACAACTCACATCTACCAGCAACATCTCCACTTGACGCAGCGACAACATCATCAGGATCTACGGGCACCACAACATCATCATCTTTGAATGCAGAAGAAGGTGATGCTTCAATAGCGGCAAGAAAGAAGTCCAACAGAATTTCACAGTCGTTTTCAGACAAAGATCCTGATGTGTCTGATTTATTGACATTGCTAAACAGCCAAACCAAATCAGAATTGAGTGATGAGGAGGATAATTTCTCGAATGAAAATCCAGAAAATATCATGAACAAGCTTTTAGAGAATATCATGAAACAAGGCCACAGCCATGCTAGTTCCACAATCGACGAAGGGCCACTGCCTAATGATTTCATGAAAACTATGTCATCATTGTTGAGCCAAGGCGGGCCTGACCCATTTGGGTTTGGTTCTGCTGGCCTTAAAGGTGAAAATGAGCCAAAATCAATGGAAGACATGGACTATGAAAGTAAGTCGGCATTATATGAC
This sequence comes from Ogataea trehalophila, assembly GCA_003707645.2. Lineage (NCBI taxonomy): Eukaryota > Fungi > Ascomycota > Pichiomycetes > Pichiales > Pichiaceae > Ogataea > Ogataea trehalophila. The sequence goes on from PPKI02000009.1 coordinate 8,289, forward strand.
CAATTTCGATTAAAAAAGTTCAAACTTGCATTCACATTCTTTAGATTTTTTATGATCTTTGGACTAATGCATCGTGAGTTGTTTGGTTTTCTTTTATTCTTTCCGGTTTTTAACAATATGAGGGATTCAGCCGATGTCGTGTTTACATCAAGATTTGGATTCTGGAACGAGTTTCTACTCTTAGAGGTCATTTTGTTTATATTTTATTTTATGTTCTCCGGAATGTTACCTAAAAAGACCAGTGGAGGGGTGAAGGGTATGATTCTATCTGTCGTTGAAGGATTTCTACCACCTAGATTTAAGTCATACCTTCAAATGGTCATGAAGTATAAAGAAATACTTGGTTTCTTCTTGAATGATCTCGCGTTCCTGATACTTATGTTTGGTTTTCTTTCTTTAAAATAAAAATAAATACATCAAGTTCTAGTGAGAAAGTCTATATATTTTTGTGTATAAACTCGATTAAAATAAAGACAGAAACAATAATCTAACTATGCTTCAAAAATTAATAACGATATCTAAAGATGTATCAAGGTGAACCTTTATTTCATGTTGAAACAGTTTCATGGATCGTCAGAACCGACGATCTCCATCCAAGTCTTGCCTTCTTTCTTCAATTCATCAGTAATTTCATCCTTAATCTTTCTGGCTAAACCAGGACCTTGATAAGCAAATGCAGTATACAACTGAACAAAAGTAGCACCGGCTCTGGCAAATTCCAGTGCATCTTTACCTGATGAAATACCACCACAACCAACTAGCACTAAGTTGGAATCCCTGGTATACTTTCTTAATAACTTGAATGCCTTCAATGAAATTTCTTTTAATGGCCTACCTGATAAGCCACCAGTTTGATCAATCAAAGTCATATCTTGAGTGATCAACTTGTCAACCGGTCTTTGAATAGTAGTGTTGGATAAGACAATACCGTCGATTTTGGCATCTTTGGCTGACTTAGCAATGGATTCAATCTCAGGTTCTGTTAAATCTGGGGCAACTTTAACTAAAACAGGAGGTTTACGGCTTTTATCCAAACGTGTACCCTCTAAAAGATCTCTTTGAGCGACAACTTTAGTCAACAAATTAGTTAGTTTGGATTCATTTTGTAAGTCTCTTAAACCTGGAGTATTTGGGGAGGAAACATTGACCACTAATACATCAGCATATTGACCAAATCTTTCAACACCTAACAAGAAATCTTCAACTTCGTCACCGGTTTTGTTTTTACCTAAATTGATGGCCAACATTTTACCATCTCTGAAAGAATTGTCCACAGCTGTTGGATTCTTAGATAACAGTTTTTCAAACCTTAATCTTAATGTGCTCAAGACATTCCAATGGCCAGATGAGTTGAAACCGTATCTATTAATAACGGCATCATCTTGGCTTAATCTAAAAAATCTCGGTTGTGGATTACCTGGTTGAGGGTTTGGAGTAATAGAACCAATCTCAAGGTATGAGAAACCTAAATCAAACACAGTATCAATTGCTTCACCTTCTTTATCAAAACCGGCGGCCATACCGATAGGATTGGATAACTTCTTACCAAACACTTCAACATTCAACACTGGATCGTCAATATCACTAAATAATCTTGGTGTTAGTCCGTACTTTAAACAGAAAATACCTAACTTGTGACCAGTTTCAGGATCTGTGAGAGCTCTAATTAAGGGACAGTACACATATTCGTTTAATGCTGAACGGGCGTCAAGTGAACATAAACCAAAACCAACGACACCCGTTAATAATAATGCGCTTTTGAAGCCTGATTGGATTGGCTTAGATGATGAAGAAGAAGAAGCAAATCTTTTGAAGGACTGCTTGGATGCTTGAAAAATTGATCTTCTTAGCTGACCAGAAAACATTATTAGATTTCTTAGATGTTGGGTATTTGATTAAACGGGGAGAAAGTGAGATGTATGGGAAGCAGTATAGATCTTCGATCCGTAAAACTTTTAAAATCAGGTGCTTTTAAAGTTGTTGAAAGCTGTAGTAAAGGTGAAATAAATCTATCTTACGTAATTCTTAATCGACGCAGATATATAACGATAGACCTAGTAATTACCGAGATCCGAGTTTTCTGCCAATAAAGCCAGAGCTCTTATCACCCACACCAGGTTGAAGCAAGAACGGTGATTTTGAGTTACAGAGAGAAAGCAATAAAATGCCGCTGAATTTTCAAACAGTGAACTCGGTATGAAACTGCCCACAAAATGTATCTAGTTTGCTTGTCTTGGGACTTGTTAGGTAATTTTAAGCCCATTCAAAGACATTGAACAGGTTATACTATGGTTTATAGCATATAGATACAGCTGCTGGTGCAGCTGATATCAATAATAATGATAGCAACAGTAGTACTGATAGTAAGAATTATAGAAATCTTGTAAAGGAATATTCCGATTGAGCTCAGCTATAGAATCTATGCTGGTGTTTATGAATCTCTCATAGTAATGATTAGTGTCTATGCTAATTCTCAAAATATGCCAATAGAATGAGATTAAATAAAGAAAGAATAATATATATATATAAATAGACATAATAAACAACCAAAAAGCAATTCATAAGAAAGCTTCAAATTCATCTTCCTTGCTTTCTGATTCTATCCCATGCAGACGTACCTGTTTTCTGCGTATTTGATTCATTAGAAGAATATCCATCATCAAACGGATCATCATCAACTGAAGCCGCTGCTTTAGTGTACCCATCGTTGTTCGATTCACCCCATGGTAATTGAGCTGCTTTTCGCCTATCCTCTTCGTCTTTCTTCCATTTCATATGAAGTGGATCTTCATTATGCCTGACCTTGTCCCACGCACTTCCCGAAACTCTATCTCTTTCCATAGTTGGATATCTAGTATTCCCACCTCTCGTGTATGAATCATTGTATACATCTCTAGTCTCATTTTGCCATTGATTAGCCTGTTCTTGTTCTTCCATCATTGATGGTCGAGGTTTTCTTCTTCTGTCGTAGTAACGATCAGTTGCATCTGTCGGGGCTGTACTATTTTGCTCAACGTTATATCTGAACAAATCCTTTGGGTCTTCCACTGTTCTAGGATCCTTGAATCTTGTATTTAAATCTATGCTTGTCTTTTTAAAGTACCCTGACCAAAAGAGGGCACCGGCAGAATCATCAGGGGCTAGATCAATAACTTTGACAACTCTAGAAGACTCTCCATGTGCCTCAGCAAATTTCCGTTTTATCTTCTGATAATAAAATGGGGTTACTAAACCTGGAATAGCCCCACAGAAAAAGATACCAAACACGATTGGAGCAACAGGATTGGTAATCTTTTTTTTTCTTGAATTGATTATAAATGGTAATGCTACACCTGCTGCAAATGAAAGTGTCATAGTAGTGGTAAATGCGGTCACTTTATTACTAAAATAACCGGCCAATGCTGTTCTTTCTTTAACTGTTAGATCATGTTCAACGTCATAGAACTTACCGGCCTTTTCTACCAACTCCACAAATTGTGGGTCATTTCTGTCTAAAGACATCTTTTAAAAGTCAACCAAACGAGGTATATATATTAAATATATCTTTAACGTAGAAATAAATATTAAATTTAAAAGTGGTAGTACATTTTTGTTAGTTTAGTCATCTTCTTTATGAAGTGCATCGCAAAGATGGAAGAAAAGAGATGGGTGGTCTATCATCTGAGGAATGAAGTTGTCTTTACGAATTAGAAATGCGGGCTTTGATATCATATTGAGTGAACCACTATAAAAGAAAACGCCTACAAGTCAATCGTCGCAAATCTACTTTACTAACCGCTAATTAACCCCAAGATGTGTATTCACATATGCCATATATAGTTATTAGATAATCTGTGCTACTTGGAAAAAAGATCCATTTACATAAAGAGAATTGCACATTGTTGTCTTTTGATCACTCCAGTACAGCACTTAATTTCTGTTCATCAAATTGACTCGTTTGTGTGATTATCAACCTATTGATTCTTCTTTCTTGTTAAAATCAAAGTTCCGTCTTGACTTTTTGAAACTTTCACTAAGCCTAAAGCAGCAAGGGTATATAAATTTTCTTGCATAATTTCACGTTCAGCAGTTGTTACTGAAAACTTGTCATCACTGCTTTCTTGCATTTTTTTGATGTTCGATAAGATTGGGAATTTTGGAACGTTTAGAATGACGGATACTATCTCATATTTGGTTTTATTCATGGATAAAAACTCTAAGAATCTAGTTGTAGTCTTAAAACTGATATCCGGTATACCGATAATCAAAATATCAGACGGATGTTTTAAATCTAAGCAAGTTGAATCAAATCCAAAGTTACCACTCGCCATACCCTTCTTTAAAAGGTCAATTTTGTCAGTAATAAAATGGTCTGCAACCAACTTATAACTGTTTGGATCCAAAAACTGCGTCTTGGTCCCAGTTTCATCTTCGTTAAATGCCCTATTGAACGATTCTATGGAATCTATTAAGCGTTTGAATTGAACAGATTGTGATATAGCAGCTGGCCCCACTATCAGCAACAGCGGAAATTGTGATAGTGGTTCCCATAGTGAATCCATTTTCTGTTCTTCTGTCAGCGAACCTCCCTGAGAGTGAGTATTGATGCCTCGTAGGTTGTTCATTATAGATGACGCAGTGGAAGGTTTCAATACATCAACAACTTTATCTGTTTCAGAATCGTAGAAATATCTTGAATTTTTAACTGCAGGCTTCACTAAACTCAAAAGTCGTTGGGCGTGACCTGAAAGGGCTGACTCAACTTGAACTTTAATTTGTTGGTGCTGTTGCTGTTGTACACTGGTAGTCGAAGTAGAGGTAGAAGTAGACGAGGAAGTGGGTGTAGAGGCGCCAGTAAACTGAATAAATCTGTTAGAACCTTGTAAAGGTGCAGAATGGGATATTGCTTGCACAGTTTCAGTTTTTTTATTTATTATATTGGCTTGATTCCTTCTTTCATTAACTGCATTTCTTCTTTTCTTATACTGAGATTCGGATTCTTGATCCTGTAACAGTTTGTTCACAGTCTTTGTCGCAACTCTCAAATCCTCAGGATCGAACGGTTGAGGAATGTGCGATAAAATGTGAGCTCTACGGGGAGATTTTGGCTTGACAAACGAGTTACATCGTATTTGACTTGTACTGGTAATATATGCATTTATAAGTGAGATGTTTTCTCGTGTAATCCTATGTATTTGAGAAATCATTCGTAATGAAAATATTTTGCTCTAGTCTTGCTTGTAGTAACAAACTAATTTACGAGCAAACTCTTGAATTCAAAGTTCAGCTTGTAATACTTTTTGCTATTTCAAAATAAGCTATAGTGTTCAAATGAAAATAATAATTTCTGCCTGCTAGTATTGGAGCCTTTCGTTTGTAACAACACGACAAACAGGTTTAAAACCAACACAGGACTATCGCTTATTTTTGAGAAGAGAAGTCAGACAATATTTAAGCTCTCATATTTTGAGTCTTTCCGAACCCTAAACGACGCATTTTATAAAGGTCGATCGACTTGAGAAATCACGGAACAACTTTGTGTATCAAACGATAGTATGACGTCGCGAACAAAAAGTTTGTCTTGGCAAAAAACGGGGATAAGACTGAGAATAAGAGAAAAAGATCTGGAATTAGATCTTTGACTAAAGGGACAAAAAGACATATAGAGATAAGTGTATATATTTTTATATGCGAATTTTAATCTTTAGCATTAAAAGCTATACCGTAACTAAATCTCCAAGATTCGGAGGTTGCTGAAAGTTTATCGGTAGTTCTTGAAGCAAGCTCGATTATTACATATAAAACGCCTGTGATTGGCTGTAGATGAAATTTTGATTTATCCCCGCGCCCTTCTTCCATTAGCCACTTGAAAAAATATGGCGCATGGAACTTTTTGTCTTCCATCATGGTTGAATCTTTTAAGTTAGAACTCGTTTTCCTATAACTTCGTCATCCTTTTAAACTTCTGTATAGCTCCTTCATGAATCTATAGGGATAATCCAACGCTTTGATATACCCGTTATTTGGTTAAAACTTGAAATTTTGTTATTTTTTTTTTATCAGGCCAAAAGATCGACGTTTACAGATTCTTTTAGATTTACACCGAGGTAAGCATTGAGACCGAGTGAACAAATAGCGTACAGAATTTTTCCATCTAATTGCTTCTTAGAATTTGGAGCCAAATTTTTTGATCACTTTATCCTCGAATCATATTCTTGTTTTCAATATTAAAGGTAAGCAAGGAATCATAAAAAAAACCATCAATTCCCGAAAACAAGAAGCTAACTAGACACAGAAGTATACTATGCCCACAATTTTACTCTTTCAATACAAACAATAGGATAACTAAAAGCTCACAACCAACTACAAACTTATTTATATAACATGAGCCAGCAAAATCATATAAGCATATTTCCAACATCAGCAGAAGTGCCCAAAGATCCCGAAAAGAAACCAGCGGTCAAACGACCCTACAAACAGCTTGCTCCCACTTCACCTTCGCAGAAGCAACAGCAACACACATCTTCATCGAAACCATTATCGCCAACAAATATAATTAAACAGGAAAATTCTACACATACTATGCAACATGCTCCCCATCCCCCACCTTCCTCAAGCTCAATTCAACATCAGCATTTACAAGGCCAAACGTGCGGGAACTGTGGTGCCACAAAAACTCCGTTATGGAGACGTACACCAGATGGGTTATTGACCTGTAACGCTTGTGGATTATACTATAGGGCAAACAACACACACAGACCAATCAACTTGAAAAAACCACCTAATTTGATTTCTGTTTCCAAAGAAGAGTTCATAGCGGGCACTTGTGCGGGTGATGGGAGATGTAACGGTACTGGTGGTTCGAGTTCTTGCAATGGTTGTCCTGCTTTTAATAACAGGGTGTTATTGAAGAAAGAAGATGATGAATCGAAGTATACTGAGGACAAATTGAAGAGTGTGTCTGCCACTTTATTAGCACCTGGCTCTACAATTTCCAAAGCATCGACAGGCGGTGAGGATGACGAGCCACTGGCGGTTGCTTGCTCAAATTGTGGCACCACTGTGACACCACTATGGAGACGTAATGAACTGGGAAATACGATTTGTAATGCTTGTGGTTTATATTTTAGATTGCATGGTTCCCGTCGTCCGGTTAAGATGAAACGTGCTACCATTAAGAGACGCAAGAGAACTCATCAATCTACAAGTTCGATAGGTTCACCACCATTTTCAACATCAGCTAATACCTCAGCTGCCATGCATAATGTCTCTAATGAAAGTGTTGGGAGTAGTTCACCAACTAGTGCACCTATATCACCTCCATCGTTTCATTTGCCTCCAAGTATTTCTCATCAATTACATCCTTTGCCGTCACATTCTCAAAACCCACAGCAGCAGCAGCAACAACAACAACAAATTATATTACCTTCTTTTTCCATCTCACTAACTAAACAAACGACGTTATCACCACCTTTACTGGCAGGACATACATTTTTTACCAACTCACCCCCTTCAACCTCTCTGAACACCACTCCCAACCCTAACAACAACGATACCAACAAAAACAGAAATGAACATATTAACTTACCACCTCTCAATTTATCAACTTCCCCACCTTCAAATTTTCTACTAGAGTCAAACTTAAACAGGTCATATCACCAATCTCAACACAATCAATCGTTACCTCGACCACCAAAACCTCAGCTACGCTCACACTTATCGATAGCAAACGGACAGCGGCAGCAGCAGCAACAGGGAGAACAAAGTTTACTTGAATACTCTAGACCATCAGCTATTGATTTCACATCGATGTATTGCAGAAGTCCCACTCCTGTTCTAGTCCACCAGATCAACCCTCCGCATAGTAATCCATCGAACGTTGTTGCAAGTGTTGAAAGGAAACTCCCACAGCGGACGGCCAATAAAGATCAGAAAACTACGGGGGGATCAATGAGCGTTAACTCTTTATTAAACGATTAATTTGCTTTCCTGGAGTTTTACTTAATAATATATACCAAGAAAGCATCAAACAACAGCAAAAGGAGCTTGCCTCCATCATGCGTTTTTCGGATTACTTATAGAACTAAATTTGATCGGTATAAAAAGATGGATATTCAATATATTACTCGATTTGGATTTTTATTTCTTGCATAACTAATTATTATTCTTATTTCTTTATCATTAAGGTTATGTGTAATTTTTAAGTAGGTATTGTATTCCTATTCCTGTTGTTTAGACAACTTCTTGAAATTTTCAATCAGCATATACAATTCTTACACCCAAAAGTACCGGTTCAAAAAAAAGGCAGCTACTTCTTGATGGGAATGCTTTAGGAAAAACACAGAATTACCTCTCAACAACCCCTTCCATCCTCTTTCATTAAACAAAACAGACGCGTCGGTTTTATCAGATAAAGATGGGCCGGTATCAAATATTCAATCTTGGATTTTGTAGTGTTTGTTGATTGTATTTTGGTAAGAGTTATGTAGAAATATGATGGTTGCTCTATTTTGGTTGGTGAAAATTGTGGGATTGGAAGTCTGTCGGAGCAAGTGTTAAGCTCTAACTCAACTTGAGAGGTTACAGTTCGATTTTTAAGAATAGTGTTTGTTTAAGTCTTTGCATCTTTGAAAGTACAGACCGGAATTTGAACAAGTAATCATCAACTTTTAAGTTAAATTCATAATTGATCCAAGTAAGTCTTTATTCGTTTTACTGATAATAAAGAGAGAAATAAAATACAGCTAGTTATTTTCTGCTTTTCGCTAGACTTGTCTACAAATCAGTTTCTAGCAATCTGTCATAATAAGACAGTGTTCAGCAAAAACACGCCAAAATAAATTGGACCGAGCTCATTAAGAGTTGAAACTGGAAACCCCTTTAGCTGACGGTTTGAAAATATCAGATGAACATTGAAAGCCTTGATTCACAAATATTGTGGAGAAATAACTTGAATTTAAGCAACTTAGCAGATGAATTTGTAACAAGCAACACACATAAACTTTAACCTAAATCCGAAATGAAGCAACGGGATAATACCACCACCAGCACAGCGAATATAAGGAAACAACAACAGCAGCAACAAGCGCAACCGCTTCGATTAATAAATATAAAAAATCTCAAGAATAACGGCGGCAGTAAAGCTCAAATTGACGAATTAGATGATGATGAGGGGGTGATACGATCTAGTTCTCAGTATATCAAACAAGAACCCAGTGACGATCATGACAAAAGAAACTTAATATCAATAAACTATAGGCCAAATAATACAATACATTCAATATTAAAATCAAAATCTTGGAAAGATGGGGACATGCCGATGAATACAGAATCAACAAATAAAATAACTACTACCGCTACCAAGAACACCACTGGACTTTCAAAAATTGAACTTGGAGATCCGTTACCGCTCACATACAAACTGGTAGTTCCAAACAAGCCAAGTTTAAATAGTGATCAATACGAACAAAAGAAACTGTTTCATCACAGCATAAATAATATTGCATCTAATAGAAATAACAGAGTGCCATCAGAATTGTCACGTGACAAACTGTTTAAAAATATAGCTAAACTGATAAACGAAAAACAAAAGGATATTTCAAAGACTGGACAGAAAATACTTGAGGAAGTGGATAGTCCGGCTTCAGTTACACAATTGGAGAATATAGAACCAGTGATGGATACAGAAGATGTTAAAAGCAGGAAAAGAATACGGTTGTTGACCTTAAAGAAAAGACTACTTGATAACTTAAATGATAACAACAGACATGACGAGAAAGAAAAGAACGCCGAGTTGAATGATATCATCAACGAGATTGAATCGTCAGAAGATGAATATCACACAATTAACATTTCTAATACTCCTAGTGTCACGATGGAATCTTTCCAAGCTAATAGTACAGGTGTTGAAGAAATTAAAAACGCCAATCATGAGATTGCGAAAATGAATCAAACAATTCTAAACGAACAAGAGATACCCAACCTGACAAAAACAGAGAAGGCTACACCGCAAATAAGAGCTATATCAGAGCCAAATAGTTATATGTTTACGATTAAAGTTGTTATAGTATGGACTTTAGTGATACTGTTTGTGTCCTATATGCTTAGCGAATAGACGATCGACGCAAATAGGCGCGTTATCAATATCAGTTCTTTTTTTGTTTTGTCTTTGTTTTTGCGTAATTTTGCCACTTCGCAACACTTTCTCTCTTACTTTTGTATCTTTATTTTTTATCCTTTATCTATTATGTACTATTACTGTTTACCTAGCATATATACGACATATATTGTACAATATATATATAACCATTCATCTACGATTACCACACATCACTCTTGTATTCAATCCTTCTTAAAAGTTACGAACGAATTCAGGGCACTCAATCCACACAGATTCATAAAGCTTATCTTATCTTCTAAAGCCTCATTCATATTCCCCACTTGAGATCTAAACAAACTAACTTCAAGTCAACTACTTCATTATACGATAATCAATTCAACTCAAGCCAGAAGTCATGAAGTCCCAATTTAAAGACGAACATCCTTTTGGTAAGTTACTTTTTTATATCTGATTATTACAGTATACACCACCCATTTTAGTCTTGACACAACTGTCAAGATTAAAATAAAATGACCCTCGTTTTTATCTTCCAAAATTCATACAATCTGTCATACTAACGAAACAAAAACAAACGATCAATTGTTGGTACCATTTCTTTTTTGCAGAAAAAAGACAAGCTGAATCAACTAGAATCAGAACCAAGTTCCACGATCGTGTCCCCGTTATTTGTGAAAAAGTTGAAGAATCGGACATTGTGGAAATTGACAAGCGTAAGTATCTTGTCCCATCGGACTTGACCGTCGGCCAATTTGTTTGGGTTATTAGAAAGAGAATCATGTTGCCACCTGAAAAGGCTATTTTTATCTTTGTCAATGATATCTTACCTCCAACTGCTTCTTTAATGAGCACCATTTATGAACAATACAAGGACGACGATGGATTCTTGTACATTTTATACTCTGGTGAAAACACTTTTGGTGAACTTGAAAATATCAATGGCAAAGTTAATGATGTTTTATAAATCAACTTTTGTTACCAGAAGACCAATTGATTTGGTTTTAGTGATGTTTCTTTTTTGTTCCTTATTGTGTTTATCTTTTGATTATTATTCATGACTGTTCATCGAGGTATTTTCAACTGATGTTTTGTTTCATTTTCCTTTTGTGTGTCACTTATCCTTAGCACAATTTTCTTTTTTCAATTATTACGAAGTAATAGTCGGTATTCCATCGGGTTATGTTTTCAATTCATACTTGTGCGTGTGTTGTTCTTTTGTGTTTGTACTTTGTCTTATTGAATTCTACTCTACTTTTTTTTTCTTATTATTGTGTTTTCTCTTTCTCGCCTTCTATCTAATATACATACTATCATCTACAGTATCAAAAGTATATTGTTCGTTCGTAAAATGCATAAATCTTCTTTATCTACAGGTTTTCTATGGTGTATTTATAGCTCTAGTTTTTCTTTTAGCTTAACTTCAAACAATTTAGCTTCAATCTTACCTTCACTAGCTTTACAACACAATCCAATCAAATAATTCAACTTGCCAATCTTTTTCTTCTTAATAATCTCATTGACAACTTTTTTATTCTCTTCAATAACTTTGGCCACAAAAGATTCTACTTCTCCCTGATCAATCTCCACATCCAACCCAATCTCAAATTCATCAATCAGTCGGTCAATGGATATATGTTGATCTTGCTTGTTGTTGATTAAATGCATTAATAGTACCTTAGCGTTCGAAGTTGACAACTTCTTTTCCTTAATGGCGAATAAAAGTTCGATAAACTTATTCAAGTCCATTAGCTCTTTATCAAACTTCAAATTTGATTTTGTTAAACAGCCCAGTAATTCGTGAGTTATCCAGTTAATTGGATTTTTCAAACCTTGCGGTTCACACAGTTTGTAAAGAGCCTTGTAATAGTTCAATAATTCATGATCAGATATTAATATGTTAGCATCACGTAATTTCAACTGATATTCCCCATCCATTAGTTCACTCAGTTTATCATCAATCGAAGCCGGTAATCCATCTTTAATCTTGGTTGAGATATCATCAACGTTTAATTTTATCAACTGTAATTCTGGATCAGGGAAATATCTATAATCAATCGAATCTTCTTTACTTCTCAACTTGTAGGTTGTTTTTCCGTTCCAACCCCTAGTCTCCACCTCGCTGCTGTCACTGTTATCCAACACTTTGCATTGTCTCTTGTACTCGTACTTAATAGCAGAAATAATTCCACTAATCGTTGGAACGTTCTTTATCTCACATCTTGCATGATCGTCAACACTAACGTTAACATCAACTCTAATAGCACCCGTTTCTAACTCACCGGAACAAACACCTAAATCAACGACAGTTGCCTGGTATTTCTTGATGAACGATCTAATTTCTTCGATGGTTTCAAAATCTGGTTTTGTGACCATCTCAATTAATGGGATATTTGATCTATTGAAATCGATCAGCGATTGTTTTATCTCATTAGTGGTGTTAGAACGGTACAAAGATCTCGCTGTGTCTTGCTCTATTTGCAATTGTTCAATTCTAATCAATTTGTCAGCTGAAAGGCCATCAAATTTTTTGGAAAGTACAATAGCCCCATTTTTAGCTATTGGGTTATAATGCTGGGTTATTTGATAGCCTAATGGCTGGTCTCCATAAAAATAATGTTTCCTATCAAATGAACTTTTAGGATTTATATCACAGTTTAAAGTCGTCGCTAGTTTCAATGCAAATAACAATGGTTCTTTATTCAATTTTGGTTGGGTACCTGGCAAGGAAACGTCAAAGAATGAAGTTTGGGAGTTTGGTTTGATGAATAGGTTTGATGTGACATTGTTTGATAACGAAAACAGTTTTCTCGCTGTTTTAAGTTGGGTGTGGAGCTCCAAACCAACTTTCAGCTTCCTAGGCATAATTATAGAGTTGATAGTGCTATTTATTGTTGAATCAGCAAAGATTTTTAGATACGTAGTAAAAATTAGCTGCTGATCGATAGATCTTTAAGTGTGTGTGTGTTAGCTTCGAATATTTTTCGATCAATTTTTTTTGATAAGTAGATTTTTCGAATAGCACTTTTCAGCACTAAACCAACTCTGCTCTTTGCTCCTTTAACCTTGTTCCCTTCCGCCCTTGCACGCTTTCACCTCTCTATATGAAATGTCAGATAACCGGACAACAACAATACTATTACTCAATGGATTGCCACAATCTACTCAGTTGGGCATAGATACCCTATTTTTCAGAACAAACGATCAAGACAGGAACAATACAAACGCAATTAAAGGGTTGAAGAATATACCGCCTGGATTACATTTCTTGCATTTAACTAATGAATTAATAAACACAAGATCAGGGATATTCCTGAGATGTGAACACGGCCAACTGATATTGATAACCATTAATGAAGAATCGGAATTGAATGTTGCTTTCGTATTGTCAAGTCAACCAAAAATCATTTATAGAAGGCCAATAGTTAATGATGATCATGATGATATACTTGACAAGATCACGGGTTATGGTGGTGAACGATTATTAATTGAGTACATTCCTTACATGATTAATTACAACAGATTTTCAAATGATCAGTTGTGCCATTGGTTGAAATTAACTGAGAAATTGACAATTGGGCTGATTTCTAAGTACATTGAAACGAATGTTAATAACGAATTGTTTACGGCTTCAATAAGTAGTTTGGACTCTTCAAGTATAGAAGTTTTACAATTAAAGGAGGCTTTGATTGAATCGTCCAAGTTACGTAAACAGAAACAGCAACAACAGCAGACAGATGATAGTAGGAGTGAATTCACAGATACATTCTTGGATTCAGTCGATTTAACTACAAGACCAGATTTGAAACTAACCATAATACATACCAACAAAAAATTTCTCCCAAAACACCGTCGAGAAGCGATAGATCCACAGGATATAACTAAGCACCTTCTCGACAAATCCTGGTTTTTCAACGAAAATTTTGCACAGTTATCTGATTTTACAGTTGAACTTCAATTTGTGTTTGTATGCGCTTTAATTTTGAACAATTGGAGTTGCTTGAATCAATGGTATAGTATGATCAAATTAGTATTTGGGTCTGTTGCCCTTGTTAATGAAAATAGTGACTTTATTTTAGATTTTTTGGATGTTTTAAAGAATCAGTTGATAGTGATTGAAAAGAACGAAATTGATAATGGTGCAAAGATTTTTGAGCTTGGTAACGATAGAGAAGGGAGAGATAGTGACACTGATGATGGTAATAGTTTTATAAAGGTTAAAGAACTAACGTCAAGTTTGAAAAATTTTATCAAGAATCAAGACCAATTCCATGATTACAGGATACCTTTCAAGTTGAATTCATTTGTTGAATATACTAAAAATGCGTTTGGTTTGGATTTAGAGATAGTTTATAACTTAGAAGATAGTTCTGATGATGATCAAGGGGATAGCGAGTTTTTCTATGATCGATCCGATGATGAAATGGGTGATTATGATGATGAGTGAGTGGCGGACTATTATGTATCACAAAAAAATTTGAATATATTAATACTTTCTAATATAATGCTAATAACACTAAAATAAAAATATGCTGACTAAATTTACATTACAGTACATAAAAATGTACATATAGCCGATATATACATGCTAGAAACACAACTATTGATCCCAGTTTTTTAGTGCTGATGTTTTTACTGTTGTGGCAAATTTAGTTTATTCAGTATCAAATCGATTAAACTTTTTTTCACAACGTTTAGCTCTTCTTCATTATAAGTAAATGGTAGATGGAAAGTATGGCCAGTTGGTATCGAGCCAATGTTGTGGGGATTGTGGCTTATCAAAAACAACGTTATTTCAAACATGACTAAATGCTTATTAAATGACGTTTGTAAATTTAAATTATCAATGATGTCGAATTTCATGTTGCTTAAGTCAAGAAGTAACAAATCAGTGAATCTGGTTAGTCTGGTATGAGTTGCTAGATCGTAGTTCGTTTTCAAAATCAAGTTGATTTGAGGTGGAACGTTGAGTTTGAATTGTTGAGGAGGATGTGACAATAACTGTTGTCGCTGCTGTTGTTGTTGATTCATTTGGAAGTCTGCTTTGTGTTTGGCTACGTACGCCAGTTTCAATCGTTTGTTACTTCCACTTGAACTAACGCTACCATCATCATCCATTCTGATTACTTCATCTTCCTCGTCATCATCATCAGCATTGTTAAATTCATCTTTGTGATCACTACAGTTGTTATCAACGTTATGGATGCTTCTTGTCAAACCTGTATGTATAGAACCAGATGTTGATGATCTGTGAGACGTTGGAGACATTTGTTGCAGCAAAGAAGGTGGATGAGGGGGAAAAAGGGGTAATTGATTGAATTGAGAGTGTAGATTTCGCTGCTGTTGATGATGTTGCAATTGTTTTAGTTGTTGTTGTTGTTGTTGTTGTTGTTGTTGTTGTTGTTGTAAAAGATGAAATGCATTGAAATGCTGCGTTTGCTGCTGTTGGTAGTGATCATTGTCATGGGGATAAGGATGAGGATGAGAATTACGATGATATTGTCTCATTTGCTCGTTATCCTCGTCATCAGAATGTTCATCATCATCAATTCCAATATCAGACTCGTCGAGTTTGGAAAATTTTCTTCTCTGAGCTATAGGCTTTTGTTGTTGTTGTTGTGGCGGTTGTGGTGGCGGTTGACCAAATCTACTGTTCAATTGTTGTAGAAGTTGTATGTCATCGGCCCCCATATCTTCAGCAGCCAAGTATAAAATTCTAATACCATCATCAGTTGAATAACCTAGTAAGCTTGGATTGATACTAAAATATTTGGGTAGCAAAATATCGAATAAACAATTCAAATGCTTTTCACTACTACAAATTTCAGCTATTTCAAATTTTTTGTTCGCATCATTGTTATCATTAATCAATGAAAGTAGTTGAAGGTTATTAATTCCTTTGATTAAATCTTTAAACTCACTGTAGTTCAGTGTAACGGGTAATGCGATTGGATTTTGGTGAGTATGTAATAACTCGATTGGTTTCAATAACCACATGTTTTTTTTTGCTTTATGCTGAATTTCAATCCTAAAATCGCAGTCAAATTTATTTTCTACATTATCTGTGCTATTTGGATCTGATGTCTCTAACTTAATAGATGATGAAGATGATGGCTCTGAAATACTATTTCTTTTCCCACCTGCCAATCTTGGATTTCTAATTTTGGATGGATGATATTTTCTTCCATATTTGAAACACCTCAGAATGCATCTTTTCTTGTCATTTCTAGCTGTGACTAATCGATAACCATGAGCAACAGCGAATAGCTTGCTCAATTCAATCAAGATTTTTTTGTCTTTACAGTACAGCAAGGGCAAAGTGCTCAATTGGTTGCTGTATGAACTTGAAGTGTTTATCATTGAATAATTCACCTGCTGACTTGTTAGCGATGGGAACTCGGGTATGATAATATTTTTGTATTGCTTCTGTTGTTCTGAACCGGGGGACATAATTTGGTCAAGGTGCCTCTTTTCTATTTTTAAGTATCGAGCGATGACAGTACAAAATGGGCATATCTCTACTGTCTATTCTAATAGACAAACATATCGACTCATGCCATTAACTGGTTATTTGCCTGATTGAAAAGGAGAAAACAAGCATTTTATATAAATATATACATCTACATGTATCGAAATGGATCAATTAACACAGATATTTGATGGTTGAAAACTGTCATCAAAACAACTTAAAGCGGAATCACCTTTTAAAAGTTCTCCAAATGGTTTTCGCCGAATGCGGCTCTTAACTATTGAAAGCGGCTTTTTCGGAGATGACCGCCCCTACGTTCTCTGCTGTTTTTGTGATTTTTGGGAAATTTGAAAACCTAGGAACTTAAAGGTGAACCGAACAAACGACAACGGTGTGTTTCGAGAAGCTTTTATCAGGTGAAGTAACTCTCTTCTTTGCTTTTGCATCACCCCTTCCCCAGATTTCTCATGTACTTTCTCGGCTATTAGCATTTATTATTTCCATATTTTTGCATATTTTTCAGAAAAACAGTGGTTGTGCGTTGGTGACCGAGCATGTGGGTATTCCATTTTATGCTATTATTAAAATTATAAATACATGCATACATACGCTTCTATATCTGTGTGCAAATTCCACACTTGAACTATATACCCACACTATCTAAACCGTCTTTGAACTTTAGTTCCCAAATAATTTGATCGTCGCTGTTGTTACCTCCAAACTTGATATTAAGTGTCGGTAAACAGACTATTTCATTATTACATTTACTTAAACATGGCAACCCGTTATACTTTGATTTGTACAAGTCATAAGTACCTTTCAAATCCTTGGTTTGTTCTTTCATTTGTGTCTTGTCGAAATGAATTAACTTATATTGATCTTTGTCGTTAGCATTTGATCCATTGAATTTAAATCTAACGTGTAGTCTATTATCGAAATTAATCCAGTCTGTCCAAACTTTTTCTTTAGGGACCTCAATGATGATCTCTGGTGGTTTATTGTACCTTTCGTTTTTGTATCTTTTGACGTTAACTTTGATAAAATGATCTTTGTAACTAACTTCAAACAAGCATTTAGCTAATGTGAAATTCTGTCCTGAATAGTGTTTATTGAGCAAATCCTCCGATATTGACCTTCTGGTTTCGTTACTTGGAACCGATGATGAGTACTTGTTATCAAACGATGAAAATCTATGGGAATAATTTGATATTGGAGAAACTAAATAGACCTTTTTGAACAACCATCTATCAATAACCAAGAAATTATACTTTTTATAAGCCGAAAATGGTATTGAAATATCAAGTTGTAACAAATCTTTATTGAACTTCCAATCTATCTCAGTATCCAATTGACCAACTTGTTGCTCTACTTCATCTGTCAATTCTTGAATCCTGTTGAATAATTCTTGTACCTCTGATCTAATTTTGTCGCCTTTCAACATCAATCTGTATTTGTTCCTCTTTGTAATCAGTTCATTATTAGATGAATCTTCAAACCAGCATATATTATTCTTATTTGCATAATTATAAATATCCTTTTTTGATATATTCAACAAAGGTCTATTTGAAATTATCTTAAACTCGTTATTATCAATAGGGAATTTCGATTTAGTTTGCATACTTCTCAATCCAAACAGCCCACTGCCACTACTCAATCTCAGCATAAAAGTTTCAAATTGATCGTTCAGATGGTGTCCAAAGAATATGTCGTTGATATTTAACAGTGAACAACGTTCATAAAATAACTGATATCTAAAAGTTCTAGCATCTTGTTCAAGCCTATTCAAAAATATGAAATTGTTGATTGTTTCGATGTGATGAACAATACTGTCATTCTTGTATTCAGTACAGATTAATTTATTGATCTCTTCAACTTCGTGTCCACTTTCGGGCCTTAGTTGATGATCGATGGTAATTGCATGAATCTCTGTTTTTTTTTCATTGGTGCTGATATTCCAACGGTTCAGTAGATGCAGCAAAACCATTGAATCAACTCCCCCAGACAGTGCTAATGCAATCTTCTTGGGGGTTTTCTTCGGGAATATATTCCACATGGAAGCATTAAACTTCGAAACTATTGTCATCATATTTTTGTCTATTTCTTTACATTCAATTATTTTCTCTTTGCATTGTTCAATTTTCAATATTGTTTCGGTATGCATCACATCTCCTTTCCCAAATCAATAGGAAGTAGATAGATGGGTTCAGATCAAATCAAAATCGGTTCACGGATTTTGATTTAAAAGATCCAAAGACTGAAGAAAAGAAATTAAGTCGATCGACGCAGCCTCCATTAGTTTGTTTGTATGGACGGTCCCTTTTCCTTAAGCGGTAATACTGGCATTTGTTTCTTATCGGTACAACGAGTCTGCTCCGAGACAGGGCAGGAGCAGCCAGCACCGTTTTGGAAACATAAAGCGACTTCCAGAACTCGGGTTATCGATTAAGGGTACTGAAAGAATGACGTATGTCATGTTCAAGCTTACACAGTACTATACACATTTTTCAGTTTACAGAATAGCTTACACTTGTGAAGTCTAAAGGGTTGAAAGATACGAGTTGACAAAAAAATATACAACTAGGACAAAACACTTACATGTGATATCTAGAAGAAAACATAATTCGAATGAAAATAAAAATATAAAAATGAACACAAAAAGTGGACCGGATAAACCCAGACTCGGTTATATGCACCAATGGTAAAAGATTAGAGAAATAGAAAGATAGAGAAAAAAAAGAAAGAACAAAATAGGTGAAATTAATTCAAGTAACATGAAGTCCAGTGAGGGGGGTTTAGGATAATATATGATCAACATATATGCGGTATACTCATATTATTTAATGGGCTAAACTACCCATTGGATCGTAATAAGGTAAAACACTAAATTGTTTACCCTTCCAGTAATCAACCAAATACTTCTTAGTGTACTTTTCACATGTAACGATTTGTAAAACGTAATCGTCAAACCATTCATCAGTCATAATGAAATAACCTTTATTGTTACCGTACTCACCCCAAGAATTTTCAACCTTCCATCTGACAGGTTTGTTATCAATGATGTGGACACCAACTAAAACCATAGCATGGGTCATCGAAGATGAACCGGTTTGTAAACGTTGTTTCTTGTTCATATTCAAGGAAGTGCTGAAACCTAGTGAGTAATCCCATGATGTTGGATCCAATAAACCAAGTGTGGTGTCTTCAAATTTGCCGACATCTGACCCAAAGAAAACCGGTTCGTTTGCCCTTAACATTGAAATGGCAGCTTCTTTTAAGTTTGTAATTGAAGTATTAATGTATTCAATTGGATTACCACCTTCAACGTTACCTAACTTGTCAACTGTATACAGGCCTTCTTCGTTTCTTGGATCATTGATCAACGAGAAATAGTTTGATGCATCAAATGGTAATAAATCATTATAAAAGTTTAATGGAGATGTCTTGATCAAATGGTAGTTACCAAATTTATCCTTGTATTCCCAGTTGAACTCATCAGTTGGTTTTGGTGGGATACCCAAAGTTAAAGCTAAGATGTTGTAAATTTCTTTCAACATGGAAGCCTTAATTTCTTTGATTTCAGTCGTCTTTTCATCCGATTTCAATTTTCTTAAGATTAAAGCAAATTCTCTTAGTTTCTCATTAACTAAATAGTTCAGTCTTGAAGATGAAACTGATGATGCGGAATCCGGGTAAACGGATTTCGGAACTAAGCCAACGGTACTTAGTAAGTTTTTCACCATATCCCATTGTCCACCATCATTTTCCGGTAAATTTAACAAGAATTGAATGTATCTAGAATCCAATTCTTCATCGTAGCTTTCTAAGATTCTATTTAAAAACCAATTACATTTTTGTAATTTATCATGGAAAAACAGGTAGTTTTGAGAGAATTCAAACTCCTTCAGGTTGTACTTAGTCTTCATAAATTCTTTAAAAACATTAGTTGAGGCAAATAACCAACATCTTCCAGAAGATTTTTGATTAGTGATTGGTAAACAGTCTGACTTGATAGACACGTTGAATAAGTCAACATTGTGTGTACTCATGTTGGCGGTATTTGCAATAATCTTGGTGATATCATTACCAGTGAAACAGTTTAAAGCTAACTTGTTCTTGTCGTTCGATAATAGTAAATCTTGCCATTTACCTAGGTTTGAGATACAGATTGGATTTGATTCGGTAGCATCTTGGCCATCGTCTTTGTTAGTGGTAACTAATAAGCTTTGCAACTTGTTAACTAGCTCATCATCTTGGTTACCAGATGGTTGGAATCTGGTATAGTTTGGTTGTTTAGAAATATTGGCACCCATTTTAAATGTATTTAGGAAATGAATAGTAAGATTTGAATTGGTTGTAATTAAACATAATGATCAACTAGAAAAAAGGAGAATAAATTGACACGAGAAAACTATCACACGAATTTTAGATAAAAGAGATAAAGTATCAGTCTGCTCTAAATTTTGCTTATCAGGGATGCAGGATAATTACGTCAGCGGTTGAGAAGCACTGTGGTGGTCATAACCAGCCAGCTTACTTGAAGCAGATGCTCCAATAGAGTCATGTGTGGAGAAGAGGAACAGGAAAAAACTCAGAAACACTTATATTCCATCTTGTAAACAAATAATATTGAATTGTAAGTAGAAGTTTGTTGTGATTCATCTTGAATAGTGCATTCATGCAACACTACTCCAACGGGGAGATATATGGGTTCATAGACATTCTTCTGAACTAAGCAAGAAGAGTAACTACTGTTTACTGATATTTGTAAACAAAAAAACTAAACTTCTTTTTAAACCATATTACTTGAATATAGCTGCTTACCAGAAATATTCACCAAACTTTCAACCGACAAGCAGCATCAACACTTCCTGTTGAGTACGAAGAGGGGAATAGCTCCTTTTTATCTGTCTAAAGTAAGTCGTGTATCTTCCATTTTCTAAAAAAATTTTAGAAAAAATTAAGTTTTTTGAATAGATTTCTGAAGTAGTTTATAGGCTAGTCAGTACTCTTCAAGACTACTATTAGTCTACAATAAAGAGGGTATATTAGAGTTTAAAAGTAACTGGGACTTTATAGTAAATAAACACAGAAATGGCCAAGAAAGAACAGAAATTAGAAAACCCGCAACCAGTATCCGTTTTTGGATCCAAAACCGGATCAATTGATAAATCATTAAGTTCCCTATTTAACAAACCCTCTGCTATTAACAGAACAGATTTAATTGCATCTAAACAGAGAACAGTCATTGCAATTCCAAAGAATGACTCATCGGGAGATGAAGGTGATAGTGCAGATGAAAAAATGAAAGATGTCGAAGAAGAAGCTGCCGTTGCACCAAGGGAAACTAAATTGGCAAAGAAAAAACGTGAAGAGAATTACGATTTAGAATCAAATTACATGAACAAGTTATTAAATGAAGAAGAAGAAGAAAGCAAAGAAGCTAACTGCAAGGTTGATGAGTCCAACTCTGACTCTGAGTCCGATTCTAATTCTGATTCTGAAGAAACTTCCAAGACCAATAAAATTGAAACCAAGGCTAAAACCGTTGACCTAAAAGATACCGAACTAGAAAAAGCTGAAAGAACAGTTTTTGTGGGTAATTTACCATCGTCAGTCTTATCCTCTAAGAAAAATACCAAAGAGTTAAAGAACTTGTTTAAGCAACATGGTCCACTAGAATCGATCCGTTTCAGATCATTAAACATCAACTCAAACATGCCACGTAAAGCTGCATTCATTTCAAAGCAAGTCAAAGAAAACGAAACCGTTAACGCATACATTGTCTTCAAGAACAAGACAGATTCATTAAAGGCTAGCGCCTTGAATGGGTTTGTTTACTTAAATAACCATTTGAGAGTTGATCATTTGACCCATCCTTTAAAGCAAGACAATAAATTGAGTGTCTTCGTTGGTAATTTGGATTTCGAAGAACATGAGGAAAGTTTATGGAAGTTTTTTAATGATTCTTGTAAGATTACGGCTGATGAAGGAAATATCATTTCCAACGTTAGGATCATTAGGGATTCTAAGACCAATTTTGGTAAGGGTTTTGCTATTGTTCAATTCATTGACTCTAATCATGTTGAGAAAGCATTGTTACAAAATGGTAAGAGATTAAAATCTTCTTCTTCAGATAAAAAAGGTAGAGATTTGAGAATATCAAGATGTAAGAACACACAGCTAAAGAACAAAAAAGATCATGCTATCAATCAAAGAACTTTAAACACCAAAAACATGAGTTATACAGATAAGCAAAAAACTATAATAGGTAGAGGTAAAAAATTGCTAAATAAGTCAGACAGATCCAGTATTGGTAAAGTTGTTATTGAAGGTGAAAGATCCAAAAGAGGTGAAAAAGTTAGGGGTATCAAAAGCGGTGTTGGCTCTGGATCTGGTGTTGGTAAAAAGAAGCCAAGAAATCCAAACTCCAGAGCTGCTAAAAGAAGTGCTGAATATAAGAAGAAACAATTATCCGCTACTGCTGAAATCAAATAATTCAACTGTATATTCCCATTTGGGTTGTTCTTGGATATCTATTACATAGTAATCATTAAATCGAATTAGATAAAACTATGTAAAGGAAGAAATGTTTATCCTCCTTTTCAATAATTGGCGCCAATTGCATCCTTGCACCCATTATCTAATTATTTTTCAAAAAGTCGTGCACTCTTTAATCAATCTGATTCAAAATAAAATGCAATCAATCAAGTTTATCTCTTTTAACCAGATTAAAAGTTCTTTGAGTTCCACTCCAGCCTTTCTGGTAATAATTCTATCATTTCAGTCAAATAAACAACATTCCCATATCTTAATAGTTATTTCCAAGTATTAAAAATTGAAAAAGAAACTAATGACAAATTGAAATTTACTTGCCAACAAAATAACGAGATTTAAAGTGTTAGTTAAACAGCGAAACAAAAGAGAACGAAACCAACACCACATATCCTGTTGAAGAACCCGCAGTTATATACACAGTAGCAGTATTTTTCTATAAGACAAAATCTAATACTCAAAATCAAAACCTAATTCAAGAAATTCGAAAAATTCGAAAAAAAATCACACACACACACACAACAACCTAAGTTGCCAGAACCAATTAATAATAACAAATGGTTGAAACGTCGAACAGTAATAATAGCACAACTCCCCAATCAACATTATCGAATTCATCAAGACTGAAAAAACCAACCAGAAAGAACTCCTCAAGTGAAATATCAGAAATAAATTCATCCGACGTTGAAACCGACAAAATGGAAGACATTGACGAAGTCGTCACCAACAACAAGCCAGTTTTAGAATCGGTGATCGAGAATCAACCATTGGATAAAATTCAGAAAGAAAATGTATTTGTTAGCGATTTGACTAAACTGGCAAAGGAAACTGAAAAGAGAAAATTGGGTCAAATGACGGTAGTTGGTGACAATGAATGCAAAACGAAAATTGATAAAGAAGATGGCGATGAAGATGTAGCGGCTGAAGAAGATGAAGTTGATGACGACGAAGGGCCGAACGAAATCAAAATTGAGTCAAGTAATATAGATGAGTATCAAGTGAAAAGACGTAAAACGCATGCTGATAGCAATCAAGATGATGAATCTGACGAAGAAATTGAACAAGATGAAGACCATGAACAAGAGGAAGAAGAAGAAGATAATGAACCTCAAGACGAACAAGAAGATGAAATTGTTGATGAATTAACCAAGAAGAAGAAAGATGATGAAGATATGAAGGAGAATATGAGAGTTGAAGCTCTGAATAGCTTGAAAACCATTGAAATTGAATTTGCCGATTTGAAAGACAAGCTATATGAAACACAGCTGAATAAATTAAAGTTCGAATTGAAACTGTGTGAAATGAACAAGCATCCAGACTTTTTGAATTATTTAAAATTAATTGAAAACCAGTTCCAATTAAAAATTGAGAAATATATCAACTTGCAAAAATATAAATTGAAATGTTTGGATAACCAAACAAAAGCCACTAGAGTTGCAATCCATCAACAGTTTTTGAAAAACTCTCAGGACTTCAAAAACGAGGAAATTATGGGTATTACTTCAAATTGGTACGAGATTAATAAAGAGAGAAGATTAATGGATAATTTGACGCTGAATTTACCTGATTATTATCAATTCAACTCGCATATAAACGCTAAGAATGTTACCAAGCAGGAATCCCTCAATGAATTGGTTATGAAAAGAAATTCGTTGTTTAATGAATTAAGTTTATTGAAAAGTGTGAATAAGTTCCATGGAGGTTTACCAAGTTCGTTGAATGATTTGAAACAATGCTCTAAAGAAGAAATCAATGACGATTTAAAAGAACTAGGGTTACTTTAAAAAGGGGTTTTATATATTTTAGATTGACATATCTTCATCATACAGGATTTTTAATAATTCAATTTTGTACTTGTAACCATTTAATGCGAATAGCTCTATTGAAGCTTATGAATTTACAACAGTGTTTAAATATACATATAGTTTAAATGAACTAATTTTAATTTGTATTGAAAAAAACAAACACGAGATTAAAAAAGAAGAAAACCTATTATTAGTTTTTTTTTAAACTATATAAATATAATTAATAATAGCAATTAAACATAAGATACACATTTAATATAATCTTAACTTTGAACCGTGGGATGGCTTACCGTGTTGAACTGGGTTATAAGTAATGGAGAATTCACCTAAGTAGTGACCAACCATTTCTGGCTTAACTTCAATGGTGTTGAAGACCTTACCGTTGTAAACACCGATCATGGAACCGATCATTTCTGGAACAACAATCATGTTTCTTAAGTGAGTCTTAACTAAAGCTGGCTTTTCATTTGGTTCAGTGGCTAACTTAGCAGCTCTTAATTTCTTGATTAAACCCATTGGCTTGGAGTCTAAACCTCTGGAGAATCTTCTTCTAACTCTGGAGTGACATAATTTAGCGAAATCTTCAGTGGATAGTTCTAATAAATCCTTTAAATCAACACCCTTGAATGAAAAGGTCTTAAAAATTCTCTTCTTTCTAGCTTCGACTATATTATAAAATTTCAGCGATTAATTTTATTATGTTAGTACTTAAAAGTTTGTGGGGTTTTCAATGAATAAACTTGATATTTGAGTAACGTAAAGACAAATCCATAAAAGAAGAGTATTATATTTAAATCATGATGAAAGATTGTAGATATTGTTTAATTTCAAGTGGCGTTCTTAATATCAGTCATGTGATCATTTGGTCGATAATCTGTTAAAATAAGACGTGGTTCAGTCACATGGACACTTTAACACTGTTATCAATTCGTTGATGTATAACTCCTTTACAAAACTCATTTCATTGATAGTGTGATAGGGTGTAGTTGTTATGTAAATGCAGCATTCAACTAATTATATGTTGAGTAGGTTCTTTTGCACATTCTATATCTGGTGTTCAAGTCTATCATACTACTTCATTTGAAAAGTATAGTTCTCTTTTATTTCAACATATTATTTATTTACAATAATGATGTCCTTTCAATATAGTTTCTGTAGATCAGGTCTTTTCCAATGGGCATCAATTTGATCAGTAATGGTTGATCAATAGCTCTCTCTTTATGATCCTTGTACGACGCCTACTAAGGCGTTTTGTTCAAATACATGGATAGTGTTGCTGGTTTATAACATACCGTCAGACATGATTGTATATATGATATGATACTATATGAAAATGATGTAAATTTGTTTTTCAAGTGGTTACCGATTGTGCTGAAATAAGACCAATTCTTCAGATATACCCAAATGTTGTAGAAAGTCTCAGGCCCAGTAGCAGTAGTGCGAAAGCATTTAGACACACACACAGATATTGAAATTAAAATTTTTCCAGAGTGGAAAAGCAAGAGTTTAACACCTCGCACCGCTATTAAACTAATTTTCCTAGTTGGGAAGCGAGAGATTCCTTACGTGACTGCGAAAAACTTTTCAGAATCTGCAGAAGATGTGAGAGTAATGGAATGGGTGATGGTTTGGCATGTATGGTGGGTTGACACTGGATTGGCAGAGTAGTCTGCTGTGTTGGAGGAGTACTGTTTGGGTTTAGGGGTTTTTTTGAATGAAGGCATATTTAACGTATCTGTTCTAGTGTAACAATAATCTTAAATAGAGTACTTACATATCCAAAGCATATATATAATCAATCAGAAAGTATGCTCATGTACACCAGGATTGTCAAGAGATAACATATAGAGAAGTTCATCTTTGTTCAGCAGGAGACTACAAGTTCAAAATTAAAGATTCAGTTGGGTTTTTTTACCAATGGGCGATGTTGAGCTTATAATTTGGAAGTTCACTCTTATATCAATTTTCTGAAATAATCACAAAATTAGGCTATATAGTCACGGCTGCTATAAGTTGAGAAACATTGAAGAGTCAGTTGAGTTGTTCCATATTCAAATACCGAGCAATAACCAAATGATGACTCAAAATTTCAAATCCAAACAGGCTCCTCAATCACAATTAATTCTAACAGTTATAGTGGCTAATTGTGATAAGATGATATAAATTAGTGAGATCATTGATTAACGTCCCATCAAAATTAACAGTCTAACTATAATCAAAATTCATCAAAATTCATCAAACGTCTACATCTCCTTATTATTTAACCAGCATTACGGACTCGCGGGTATGAACTTGATAATAGCTATAATCAACCTATAGTCATCAATAAGCTTAAACAAAATTTAGAACTTTTTTGTAACTCTTGCTATCACTTCTCAATAATTTGTACCAATTTTTTAAAGATTGAGGAACCAGAATATACTAACATTAAATCTATTTGCAATCTATGCAACACTTTTTATTACAGTGAAATACTTAGCTGCTTACTTATTATTAGTCCAAGCCGGTAACACCACTCCAGGTGCCGCTGACGTTACCAAGGTTTTAGAATCTGTTGGTATTGAAGTTGATTCCGAAAAATTATCTTCATTAATCTCTGAATTAGAAGGTAAGTCTGTTGAAGAATTAATTGCTCAAGGTACTGAAAAGATGTCATCTGTTCCAGCTGGTGCTCCTGCTGCTTCTGGTGCTCCTGCTTCTGGTGCTGCTGCCACTGAGGCTGCTGCTGAAGAAGAAGCTGAAGAAGAAGAAGAAGAAGATGACGACATGGGTTTCGGTTTATTCGATTAAGTTAATTAATTAATTAATTATTCATTTAGACTTGGTGGGTTTTAATTAAATTCATCAACATCAAATCATTTATATTTAATTTTTATATCAATCCAAAGAAAAATACAAATCAAAATTCAAAAAAATCTAATGTACTTTTAGGGGTTTTTATAGTTTCTTTTTAATTGATTGTGGATATCATTTAATTGTAAGAAATTGTAATAAATAACTCCAGGTTTGTTGGTGGGTTATACTCTTTTTTTCGTCACCGATTGAACCAAATGTAATATTTGAGGATGATTTTTACTAACTATACAACAAAGACTCTGTCGCGACATGAGATTTTAAAGGCGCCATCAAAAAAATTAAGAAATGTCATTTTACAAAGGGTTCATTTTTACCAAGTTCCCCTTTCCAGTTTACAGTCTTTGTCCACTTTGAACTATCTGATCTTGTGTTATTCGTTTATTCAACACCACAGTACATTTTAGGGTTAATCGAACAAATACAACTGCTTTTAAAATGTCTGAAATTGGACTCCCATCTCCACCTTTCAATGAACCAATTCCAGAGGTCGTTAAACCTCCAGTTTCGACACCTCTTAGATCGGTTATTAGAAGTAGTATAACCAATGCAATTCAACAAAGACTGCAACAAGAATTCTCTCGTCCATACACTGTTATAGCTGGTATTTTTAATTCACCATCGGCAACTTACCCATTCAAAGGGGTCCAATATTTCTTCGTCCATCCCAAACTTTGGCCAATGTTTATTAGAATGGTTCCACCAATTCTCATCATTAATATTACTGTTTTCTTTTCTGTCTTTTCAACTTTATTCTCCTTTAATACTGTTTTATCGGTTGCTTGCTGTGGACCATTGGGGTTATTTGTCGGTATAGGTTTAACTTTACAAGAGTCAAATTTCATTACTTCGTATATATTGAACAACTATTTGATTCCAAAACCAATGAATACCGTTTTTGATTATATTTTATGTCAAGAAGGCTTGGATAAAGTTGTTCTACCGGGTAAACTAAAACGGGTTGTTAGTCCAAGTTTCGGTGATTCGATTGTGGAGACTACTGCTGCATTACCAATCACGTTGCCTTCTAGAACTTACAGTTTTTTTCGACCAGTTATATTATCATGCGTCCCAGTAGTTGGTCCATTGGTATTGTCTTATAATAACTATGTTTTTAAAGGCTCTAACTCACAAGCAAGGTTCAATAAATTAGCCAAATTGAGGGAAAGACAAGTTAAATATTTAGTTAAAGAACGAGAAGGTGAGTATTTTACAATTGGTTTGATTTCAAATTTCTTAGAGAACATTCCAATTTTAGGAACTTTTTTCTTTTTCACAAATGTCATTGGAGCTGCTTTGCTGTGTATCGATTATTATAAAGAGGGTAGAACAGCATTTTAAATAAACTTTGATTATATCGGATTTCGATTTGTGAGTTTGCATTTTTTTTCGTTCTTTTGAGTTTGCTGGCGGGGCACACAGAAGTTGATGATTTAGCCTCGTATTTTTATCCCTTTTTATTCTTATTTATTGTGGTTTATAGTGATTATGTTATAAAATATATTCAATCGTTTTGCTTGATCACCTAAACAGAGTTTACCGTAATGGGCTTACAGACCCAAAAGAGGATTCAACCATTTTTCATTTCCCGTTTCAGAATTTGACCGAGAACGTTTTGCCGGACTTTCCAATTAGGAAAAAAGGAGAAGCCCGTGAGGCTCTGGTTAAGCAAAAGTTGGTTTCGCAAAATGGGCAGCGTTGATTTCTACAAATATTATCTATTAAAAAACTATTAATGAATTGTGTTGATTGAGCTGAAATCAAATTAAAAATATTGATACATGGTGTTAAAAATCTATGATGCACAGAGAAACAGAATCAAGGCATCATACTCGATATTTAGGTGGATGAGAACGAGATCTTGTCGTGTGGCATAAATGCAAGCCCAGATCGCTTGGCTTTAGTTCACCTACAAATATGATCTAGTTTTTGTAAATCTCATGAATGGGATATAAAAATAAGATTAATAATAAATCAAAACTCTATATATGCACCTTTTATTATATATTCCCCTACTTCAAGTGCATTAATTCTTTGCTTGTAAAATGTGAGTTTATCTGCTTTCACAGAGTACAAATGTTTTATTGGTGTTCAAGGTATCAGATCTATCATCAGTTATTTTGGTTTTTTATAAAGCAACAACCCTTGCATAATCAAAGGGCATATATATATTTCAATATCATTTATACGAATGATGATTATCTGTTGGTTGCTCCATCTCTTTCATCATAAGTGAACCATACCTAACCTCAAAGATTTACTATTGAGTTACCGTAAGGCTTTACCAGCAAAAAGAAACGGCGCTTATTGTTCAACTATCTCTAATTTTTTTCTCATATATCTTCACTTACTAGTGATACAGCACTATAAAAATACCGGTGAATCTCATCATAGCTTGACACCGATCTCTCACCTTTAAATTAAGCGAACGATTGAACAAACTCTAATATCTTTCAATACATCAAAATGGCGAAGTACGAATGTTCCGGACATATGCACAACTTTTTACATGAGCTACCGAAATGTGAACATCATGTTCATTTGGAAGGTACTCTTGGCCCAGACTTATTGTTCCCATTGGCATTAAGAAACAACATCCAATTACCGGAAGTGTTTCCAAAGACTCCTGAATTATTACAAGAAAGATACGATCAGTTTAAAGATCTACAAGATTTTTTAGATTTCTACTACATTGGTATGGGTGTCTTGATTCAAGAAGATGATTTCTTTGAATTAGCATGGGCCTACTTCCAAAAGGCAAAGGATGATGGTTTACACCATGCTGAAACCTTCTTTGACCCTCAAGGTCATCTAGAAAGAGGTATTTCCATGGATACTGTGGTCAAGGGTTTCAAAAGAGCTTGTGACAAGGCTGAAGCTGAATTAGGTATCACCGCCAAATTAATCATGTGCTTATTAAGACACTTGCCATCGTCAGAGGGTTTATCCACCATTGAATTAGCTAAGCCATTTTATGACCAAGGTTGGATTCACGGTTTAGGTCTGGACTCAGCTGAAAAACCATTCCCACCAGAATTATTCACAGAATGTTATCAACACATCAAGGAAGCTTACCCAGGTGTTGGATTAACTGCTCATGCTGGTGAAGAAGGTGGTCCGGATTACATTATCACTGCTTTAGATACTTTACAAGTTTCGAGAATTGATCACGGTGTGAATTCCATCAAGGATGCCGAATTATTAAAGAGACTGGCTAAGGACCAAACATTGTTGTCTCTATGTCCATTATCAAACGTTAAGTTACAAGTTGTTAAGGATGTCTCTGAATTACCAATCCAAGAATGGTTAGATGCTGATGTTCCATTCTCTATCAACTCTGATGATCCAGCTTACTTTGGTGGTTACATCTTTGATAACTACAAGACTGTTCATACTAGATTTGGTTTTGACTTGAAGACTTGGGTTAAGATTGCTAAGAACGGTGTTTACGGTTCTTGGATTACTGATACCAGAAAGAACGAAATTCTGAGGGCAATTGATAATGTTTACGAAAAGTATCAACTTTTACTAGAGTAGATAGGTATCTTTTTATATAAATGTATATTAGTATATAAAGAGTGTTAATGATACGAACAAATTAATTTACAGTAATAGATTCAATGTAAGGCTCAGTGAGGTAGACTTTATATGGTTTTTGTTTTTTTGTTAATACATAAGAATGATATACATATTATTGGGCTTCAAAAGGATAAGGTGATGGGAATTAATAATTCAAGTAAATTAACTGCACCACTAACAATTTAAATGAAAAAATGCCATTGGACTGAAATAAAGAAAAAAGTAGTGAATTAAAAAAAAATAATAAACTTTTTTCTATAATTGATATAGCGCAACACTAGATGGGAAATCATAATGAATCAAATAATTATTATACATAAAATACAAAGTCGCAATCAGTGATTAATGTTGGCCATTTTCAGCTTTCAGTTCGCCATTAGCAGGTCCATTGCCATTTGAATCACCGTTATTTTCAGGGGCGGGAGTAGATGCAGCACTGGCGGTGACAGATTGTTCAGCTTCTTCTTTCTTAGGTTCAACGTATCCATCACCCCATCTTTCATCAACTTCAATAAGTAAATCAAAAGAGTTCTCAATAAAATTGGAAAGCTTCTTTCTGAATTTGGATTCGGAATACTCTGGCTTCTTCAATAGAACAGTCAATAATTTATATAAATTGGTTGATTTTAAACCTGATATAGAGACGGATTTTAGTGTGAATAGTTTACTAACTATTGGCTCTAGCTCTTTCATTCTTGAAACATAATCAATTGGTTCATCATCTTTGACAGTTGCTGTTGTATTAGAATCTTGGACACCTTCAACATTCTCAATTTCTGGCTCGGTGGTTGGCATAATGATATCCTGTATCTTGATTCTTAATTCTGTGAATAGTTTTATGTTTTTCTTTGAATCTTCTTGTAATTCAACA
Organism: Ogataea trehalophila; assembly: GCA_003707645.2. NCBI lineage: Eukaryota > Fungi > Ascomycota > Pichiomycetes > Pichiales > Pichiaceae > Ogataea > Ogataea trehalophila. The sequence goes on from PPKI02000009.1 coordinate 40,511, forward strand.
GATTTTGGAATGGTTTCAACATCAACAACTAAATCGTCGTCTGCATCTGAATCCAAGCCCCAATCGCTATCGAATTCCTCCACTGGCTCAGGCTTTGGCTTTGGCTTTGGTTTAGCTTTTGGTTTAGCCTTTGTCACTTTTGGGGCAGGCTCTTCTTTGACCTTTGTCTTTGCTTTGGCCTTTGTGGTAGAAGCTGTTTTAGCTTTTGCTTTTGGCTCGGCTTTCTTGTTTGTGGTAGTCTTAGCTTTCTTTGTTGGTTTTGGTGTTTTTGTGGTTTCTGCTGCCTTTCTTTTGGCTGCTTTCCTCTTAGGTTTCACTTCATCTTCTTCATCTTCAACATCTGAAGTTGATTCTTCGGAATTTTTATCATCGCTTGATTCGACAACTTGCTCTTCCTCTATTTCCACGGCTTCTGGTGTTCCATTGCTGCCATATTGCATAAAATCTTCAACTGATAAATCAGCATTGTTGGCGACTAAGTAGGCATTTGTTAATCTATTACTCTTTGCAGCTTTCTCAGATTTAAAATTTCCATTGTCGTCAGGTATTTCACCTTTATTGATCAAGTATTGTTTGATTGATTCTTCTGTCAATGGTTTCAAATCTTGGTTAGAACACCAAATATATTCGTCATCACCGTAGAATCTAACACAAAGAACTTCCACTGGTTGCACAGGAGTCTTTGACTTCTTGGATTTGGCTGTTGGCTTTTTAGCTTTAATGGATTTAGGTCTCATGGCTTGAATCTTTGCCGGTATTTTATCAAAACTTATAACTCTAGACGGCCATTCTGGGAACCCTTTGATCTTTGTTAGAACTAAAGTACCTGGAGGAAACAGGGACTCTTGAAGTTCTTTTTCTGGATTATCAGACATTCTCTATGGTTTGATTATAGCCCAATTACTAATACTATGGTAAGGAATTGATTTTAGCTTGGTGTACTTGTAGCTTATTTCTCTTAAAGTAGCGTACAAATTCAAGAGCGTGATACACAAGCAAATGAAGGTATACAAATCATTTGAAATTTCGTGTCTCAAAAAGCTGATTTTGAACCCATCTTTAATATCTGCGTGTACGGGTGCAGATATGTTGCGTCGATCTCAAAAAAAAAAACGTCCTTGGGTATCTTGTCAGCGTCGATTTTGAAACAAAAGAAAGGGGTAGGAAGGTGGGTGGTATAATACTCCTTGGAAATCCAATTATTTGTACTCACTTGACAGTTTAATTAAAGTAAAGGCGATAAAAAGCAACGGATTGGACAGAAAAATAAACGTAAGTAATATATCTCGCAATAATACAAATAATTATTGATCAACTCAAAATCTAGCCCTATCAACATAATTACATATTCAACGCAAAACATTTTTAAGAAATTCAAAAATAAACAAAGAAAGAGAAACGTTTTTAGTGAAGCTGTAGGTTCCAAAGGCGGCGTCACTCAACTCATACTTAGTAATTGCAGAACCAAAACGATATTACTGAAATATAAACATGCCGCTTTTTGGTTGTGGGGATGGATATATGAAATATCAAGGCTGAACAATCAAACGGCGTGGCTATTGACCAACCCTCCTTGAATTTTTCCCACCTCTTCCTCTTCGGCGCCCTGCTTTATTTTGCCATAATTTACCCATTAAAGGAGAATGTACTTACTAGTATCAATTTCAATGGGTGGACATCCTGAGTTATTCGGACTGTTTTTTGTTTTCATTTGTATTTGTTTGTGAATATTAATTAGATGAAGGGGGATAATTAAGTCTGAGTTATTTCAGGATTCAAAAATGGGATTCATTGATCTACATAACTAACATTTGTGCGTATTTTGTTGTTGCTAGCAGTATCAACCATCTAAGATAGTATATAGCTCAAGTGTCTTGATGTTTTACTTTTCCAGATTGAACAGAACAACAGTTTATTTGAAGGGTACGTAAGTAATGAAAAAAAGCGTCAATAGAGCTAGATCAATTTCGAAGAAGAAAGACGTAGTTGATTTCTTCAAAAAAAAAAGGTGGATGTATTTTTCTATATTTTAATAATTTTGGTGGAAGCACGGTTGAAGATTTTCTGGAGTACGGTCGGTACCAGAAATAAGCACATAGATCATAATTAGTTGGTTAATGTTGAGGCAAGTAACTTAACAGTAGATTTCACAAAAGGGAACATACACACAAAATAACCTCAGGGTAAAAATCTTAACTAAACAGGAGAGTAATAATAATAACGGGCGGATAATTGTACAATTACTTCTTCCCCTCAACTCTTATAGTTCATAGCTTACTCCCCGGTTCAATTGCTCCTGATCCGTTTTGTTTTAGTTCCCAGATCTTGAATGGAATGAACAAAAGTAAAACAGAGCACAACGACGCACCCATACACGGTGAGTTGAATACTCCGAGACCCATTCCGCTGGGTGGGTGGTACTTCTACTCTTATTCTTAGTACTCGGTGCGTGATTTTTTTTTTTATTTCGGTGGTAGATTTGTTTATCTGCACACTTTCTGGCAACGGGGCAATCGAGTATCCACTCTCTATTTATGGCATACAAATACAATTTACACGATCCACAGATATAGTACATACATACAGTTTGTTCAATTTAGTATTATCTCACTTCCTATTGGCTGATATGATCGGCACTGATCATCTTGTTACCTATTCCCATTAATTTGAGCTTTGCTTCGAAGTTACACTTACTATTTAATCAATCAATCAAGCAAAAAAAAAAAAAACCAAATCGAGTAGAACCAAAAACCAGCTAGTTAATTTATCCACCGCCAGCATCAATTATTAGAGTATCCCACAATCACACAAATGAATTGAATATTGAACTGATATATATTGTCATGTTCATGTTGGTGATGTGATAATAAACTGCTCGTAACCATGCTAACCATAAATAATAATAGTTTTTGCCCAATGCGTTGATGTTAATCTTCCCAATACAGATGTTTTTGTTTCCAGATTGAACAATAATTGGTAGCGTTTATATGCAGTCCGTCCGCACCCACCTGCCTGCACTTTTCGCACATCCCTCAATATGAGAGATTCGAAACTCTCCTTCTATTCGCATAAGATTGATTTTGTTCCCTCCCGTCCTATCTCACAGACACTTCTTTCCTCCGTAGCATTGTTAAAGGGCTGCGTGCCAAGATGGTCCCACGTACCGCACGCTGGGCACAATCCAATCGATAGCGAAGGAAGTGACAGTGTGAGGAGTCTTCTACTTCTAGTCTCCTAGTCTCCGTTACATTTAATTTACTTTTCTTGCTGGAGATTACCCGAATGTGCCGGGCCGACTTTGGAAGTTCGAAGTTTCAGTTGAGCGAGCGAGCGAGCGAACTGTCGATCAACAGGTACCAAGTGTCCAATTACCGACCATGTATATTTGAAATATTATGACCGTTTTATATATTACTCACTACTAATTGTAACTTGAGACGCTATAATCTTTATTTGGTTTAGCATTTATTATTAGCTTTTGGAAAATCTAATATTTACTAAAATGTAGATAACTACTTAAATCTATAACATAGATAGGATAATTGTTTTAGAATAAAAAAAGAAATACAATGTCACCGTAGATAATGTTTTGTCAACCGAATATTAAACTGGAGTAAATAGATTAACTTAATGTGTGTTTGCGTGGCGTAATTTCTAGTATAAACGTTTCCGGTCAATCGCTCTTTTACCGTAAAGCGTATAATAAACCATGTGAGATATGTCGTCAGAGCGTGCAAATTACAATTGGCTGTATGAATTAACTCCAGAATTCGGTCATTTTAAACACTTTGAAAAATGAAGGTTATTTCTAAAAGCTAACCGGTTGTGCCGTCTACGCACAAGCATAATTCAAGTTTTCACGGAACACAAGGGAGCCCTAGTAATCTCACCAGAGCGAGCAGAGCGCATGGTGAGAACTTTGTAACAAGAAGTGGCCGTTGTTTGTCCGTGGTTTTGAAGTCCGTTGTTGAAACGAAACAGGCGGCTGGCGGTGGGGAGAAAGAAAGAGGTGAGGGATCGGGCTGGGTCGCACAAGATTCCGGGTTTGGAACTTAGTCTATTAAGCAGGAAATGGTAGTGGTAGTGGCAGACGGGAGGGCGGTAAAAGGAAAAAAAAAAAGGTCTAGAGAGGCAGACTTTGGGAGCCAGCCCCAGAGAGTCCGCACGAGAAAGATACGAGACCGTCCTGGAGAGCCAGCTAAAGATAATAATAATAATAAAAAATGTGCTAATCTCGCAGCAGTGGTTCTGGGTCAATGTTATTGTTTTGATTTTTTGGCTTTTTGGTCTGGTCAGAAACTTTTCATTAATTGTCTCCGTCCAATTTTGTTTGGCAAACATCCTGTTTCCATCAAATCCAATCCATCCAATATGCCTCTCTGCTCTCTTTCCTTCATTATTTATACGTATATCTTTCTTCTTTCTTTCTTTCTAACCTTTTTTCTTTAATTTAACTATATTAATCTCTTTTCTAAAATTTTCTTTGAAACTAGAGTTTTTTTCAACTTATCAATTCCTAATATAATCATATCGTCACAATGATCCCAGCCGGTGTTATCTTAGTTTTCTGTTTACTTTTCGTCATTGGTAAGTGAATTTCATCTGTTATAGAATACCACAAACATTCTGGATACAGTTTTACAGCAACAAGTTTTGCATGCATCATATAAATTGAAAACCAACCAAACAATTATTGATTTTCATCATATCATACCTCTATGCTTTTTTTCTTGGAAAAAAGAAAAATAAAGATATGTCGATATTGGTGCAACCAATCACAAGCAATTAATTCAGTATATCCCACTATCAATGAACTTTGAGTACTAACATTATTAAATTATTACTATATTATAGCCTGTACTGTGTTGGCTTTGTTATTGATCAAGAAGTATAAGAAATAAGCAAACTATACATTGTTAAAAATGAACTAAGATACTAGATATCTTTTTTCTGTATTAATTTAGTTTTTAGTTATTTCGTTTCTATCATTTTTCTTACTGCTTTTTTGTTCCGTTTACCTTTGTTTGTTAATATTTGACTGAAAAGGCATTGTTTTCTAATCCGTTTTTTTTTTGTTGTTGCTCCACAATCCTTTGTCATTTGTTTTCACAATTCAGCAAATGTTGTTCTTTATTATAATATATTATAGTTAGGTGGACTGAGATTTTGGTTTCTCCATTTGCTGGGTTAAATAATCCTTTCACTGGTTTTTATTATACCATTTTTATAAAACGTTTGCTGAAATTTTTGGTTTGTTTTTGGTTGGTTACTTAAATATGACTCCTTTCTGTTTCAAAAGATTTTTTAGGTTTAAAGTTCATCTTTTATAATATTTGTTTACACTTTCATTTTATCTTTAATCGAAGTTGTCATTTACTCTTCAATCTGCAGCCAATTTTTTTTAACTTGATTTTGTTATTGTTTTAACTTAATATTTTTATTATTCCCTTCATCATCCATCCATCCATCCATCCATCCACCTTGTACTGTTATTACCGGTACTGTTATTACCGATTATAAAACTTATATAAAGAAAATGCTGCTAAATAAAAACTAATCAATCCGTTAACGGCTTAGCACGGACCGATAATTAGATTACCTTACCTGTAAATGAAACTGCTACCACTGTTCGGGCTTAAATTACCGGTATAACAGAAACCAGTTAATGGGATTTTTTGAAATATATAAAAAGTGCCACGAGATCACAATCACTGATAGCTTTCTGTAAGTTAATCCAAACTCAATTAACGGTATTTATTCTTCCACGTCGTTATATTCTATTCGTTTATCTAAATATCCTCCTTTAAACTTGTCTGTCTGTCTGTCTGGCTTTACTTCGGGGAGAGTTGAAAAAGTGGCTGCCTCGACCAATCATCAAGCCACATACCAAACCCCAGCCACCGTTTCTAAACAATCAAAAACACGCGCCACTTGGAATTTCAAAAATTACCTCAATTGACACTATTGTATGAATGGCAGCCCCTGTCCTCTTTCAAATTGACCATCGATCATTTCAAGCAATCACCCAATCCGTCAATTTGTTGTTCTTTTACTTCTTTAAATCTATGTTTTATTCCTATTCTCAAAACAGTAATAACCTCTTTGGTCAATTCTTTTTCTTTGTTAAGCTATAATTGTATCATCCACATACATTATATAATACTAATATACAATCGTCATAAACAGTATGTATTATTTTTTTGAAGCAATTTTTTATCATTAGTCTTCCTATAAACAAACAGCACCAGACACTCAAACTGCCAGAGAGAGAGAGAAAAAAAAACACAGCTCCACGTTACTTTCCTCATTAAGTGAAAAAAAACAAATTAGGCAAATTAGTTGATTAACCCAAAAGGGCAACAGCTTGATCTAGATAACCAATTTTAAAATCCTTTTGAAATGTCTCTGATACACTGAGGACATTTAATCAATTATGATTGATCATTGATAAACGTGATATCGTTCCACATTATCTGTGGTTACAAGTATATGGAATATCCTTCAACCTTGTTATTACAGTGTTTTTTTTTCTTGCCTGTCGATGGGGAGCAGCGTGTGTGGTGTTTTTTTTTTTTTCTGGCTTGTCTCACTTTCTTCTCCCCGGTGTGTGTTTTTTTTTTCAGCGGAGAGAAAAAGTTGAACTGGGTGCGGTGCCTGAGTGCGGTTCCTCACCAAAATCAAGTATTATACTAACATAAGTTTTTCAATCAATCAATACAGTGTCTGAGTTAACTGGATTAAAGCAAGAAACTCAAGCTTCCCATGACCAAGAACTAAATATGCAAGCTCAAAACCCTGAGCTCGATGACGATGATGATGATGAAAAACCATCAAGTAAAAGAGAGAGACGTAAGATTGAAATTAGATTTATCCAAGAGAAATCAAGAAGGCACATTACTTTCTCAAAAAGAAAAGCTGGTATTATGAAGAAAGCCTATGAATTGTCTGTTTTAACAGGTACTCAAGTTTTATTATTGGTTGTCTCTGAGACTGGTTTAGTTTACACTTTCACAACACCTAAATTACAACCGTTAGTTACCAAACCAGAAGGTAAGAATTTAATTCAAGCTTGTTTAAATGCTCCTGAAGAACCATCAGCAGAAGATGAAGAACAAGCTGCTGCACCACAATCAGCTACTGCTACAGAACCTTCTCAATCTTCTCAGTCTGCACAGCAACACTTGCCACCAAATCCACAAGGTGCTGCTCAAGGGGGCCCTTCACAACAACAGGCTCAAGGTCAATCATTACCACCATTGCCTCAAGGTGGCCAACAACAACAGGGCCAACCAGGTTATGGATTACCTCCTCATATGGGTGGCAACTATTTGAATCCAGGTGATCAAAATAGTTACTATATGGGTTTCAATGGTAACCAAGGTTATAACTGATTTATACATATATATAAACGAGAGAAGAATTTTTTTTTTTGTTTTTTTTGTTGTTTTGTTCTAACAAACAATTCTTCTTTTTGAGATTGTTTTTGTGTGTTTTTAGTCTAGTGTTCTTCTATTTCCTTTCACTCCAATCTTTTTTATCTTTTTGACTCCGTTGGATGTAATGGTGTTCTCCTCCTCTATAATTGTTCTCGTTGATTTTGATTATGGATATCCTTATCATCTCAACCTCAACCAAAAAGAAACAATATATATAGTTATTTTTTTCTTTAGTTCTTTTCCCCGACTTTTGTGTTTTTTGCTTTTTATGTACTATTTTTTTGGAAGTTTTGTCTGTTGATTGTTATATGCGTGTTATATGCGTGTTTCTTTTGTTAAAAGAAAATACCTTTCTTATTCTTCTTCTTTTCTTCTCTCGTTCCTTCTCCTCTTATTTCACATTACGATTTGTTTTTTTTTTCCCTTTTGTATACACAATATTATTTATACTTGAATTTACGGACCTTCAGTACGGTCTTCTCCAAAAAGTTTAAGACTAATTTTTCTTTTCTTATTATAACAATATATGGGGTAAGTAGTCCCTATTCTAGCAAGAAATCATGAATCAACCTACCCAAAACAAGCCCATGATTACCGTCAATTTTATTTCTCCTCACAACATCAATATATAACTCATCACTAAACCGGCCAGCTTGATGAAGTTCATTCGTTAAGATATTTGAACAATCGGTTGAAAATTCGGGATGACCTTGGAAAGTGATACCTTTATTCTTTTTATAAATACCTTGAATTTCGCAAGTTTCTGTTGATCCAATATTTGAGTACGATGGAGGTAACGAATATGCAATATCTTGATGAACTTCAACAATATTAAACTTTCCCTTTTTATTATTGTAATGATAAGAATCTTCATAATCCTTGGTGGCTTCGAATGTCGTATCGGAGTTGGCGATTGAATGAGCAGCACCAAAATACTTATTAAACAAAGGAATCTCTTCAACGTTTGCGGTCACTTCAGTAACACCGGCTTCCCATCTCCCTCCATTTCTACCCGTTTCAACTCCTAATGCACGACAAATAACTTGATGGCCGAAACATATACCGACAAATTTTATCTTCTTGTAATTGGCATCCAATGTGATACCTTTAAGGAATTGGACTAATTTAACGATCCAAGGTTTAGAATCATCAAAGGAATCAGATCTGGATCCTGTAATATATATAGCTTGGATATCACCAGAAGTAAGTTCTTCGTGGGTAGGATAAGCGTTTAAGTTGTTGATGATGTCGTATGTTACGTATTCGTACTCAATGTTCGATGGTTGGGTTTTAGATAACAGAGCTTGTGCTTGGTTTGCAAAGTTACCAAATTTAGGTGAAAGTATTGGGTTTGCATTGTCAGCTAGTAGGATAACTATCTTCTGTGGTTTGGCTTTATCGTAAGTCATGGTGGTTCTTAATTGGGTAGAGAGTCGGTTTGAATCATATAGATAAGAAAGATACTGGCTACCTTTGGCACACACAAAAGTTTCAGATATTATAGATAGATTGATGCCTATAAATCCAAGATCTAACTTAGATCTTGATAATAAAATCGATTAATAGTCGATCGCTGTTGGATATTAGCGTCGATAATTTTGGCTGTGGCGCAATCAATGAATCTATAGTAAGCCACATCGTGTTCCACAAACCAAATGTGGCGCGTGTTAACTGGAGTCATCCCATACAAAAATGTCAATTATTTTTTTCAACCAAAACGGCCCCCCTAATACCTTCGACTAAAGAGGTTGTAAAAAGTTTTACGTGTTCCCCTGTCTTTTTTCACCAAAGCATACACCATTCGATAAGACTTTAAACAACACTTGAAAAACAAATATCAATCCATCCTACAGTTCAACCATCGTTAACCTATCACATTTGAACTTACTCTCTGTGTCACACATTAACATACTCTCTCTAACGCATTCTCCCTAACTAAAATTGCTAATATCCTTCCCTTCCATACAAGACTCTAACTTCACTTGCCTTTTTACTAAGAATCTCACATATTAACAGCATACGGTATACCACTCGATCATAAACAGAGAATAAAGGAAAAAGATTGCTCAACCATTTTCGTACTAATTCTTTCCATAAAAAAAAACCAAGTTTACACAGGCAAATCACATATTATCTTCACAGAAATCATGCAAAATAATGCACCAATTTCAAACCTATCAGCTGGTTTAAGAAATGTTCACCTATCGAACGATCAACAAATAAACCAGCAAACGATTCAAAATCAGTACGAACAAGAAACAAAACAACGGATCGATTCGGACTCTGTTTCTAGACTCAAGCAATTCTTCTCAAATGGTCCTCCAAATGAAGGTTATACCCTAATTTCACATAGATCTGCACCAAATGGTTTCAAGATTGCCATTATTTTGAGTGAATTGGGATTCCAATTCAGCACTATCTTATTGGATTTTAATAGAGGCGAACAAAGAACTCCTGAATTTTTAGCAATAAATCCAAATGGAAGAGTTCCTGCTTTGATAGATCACTCTAACCAAGAACAGCAAGTTTCGATTTGGGAATCCGGGGCAATAATATTATATCTAGTTCAGAAAAAGTTGAAAGAGTTTGGTTCTTGTAACATCTGGTCGGATAATTTAGTTGAGCAATCACAAATTTTATCGTGGTTATTTTTCCAAACTTCCGGTCACTCACCAATGATTGGTCAAGCTTTACATTTCAGATACTTCCATTCAACTTCTGTGCCATCTGCTATAGATAGATACACCGATGAAGTTCGTAGAGTTTATGGAGTTCTGGAAATGGCTTTAGCTGAAAGAAGAGAAGCCCTGATCATGGAGTTGGATGCTGAAAATGCTGCTTCTTATTCTGCTGGTTTAACTCCGTTATCTCAAAGTAGGTACTTTGATTACCCTGTTTGGTTAGTTGGTGATAGAGTTACAATTGCAGATTTGTGTTTTGTTACTTGGAATTATGTCGTTGATAGAATAGGAATCGATTTGAAGGCTGAATTCCCAGAAGTTTACAAATGGACTAAACACATGATGAGAAGACCTGCCGTTATAAGGGCTTTAAAAGGCAGCGAATAGTACTATTATTCTTTCTCTTTTTTTTCCTAATCTCCATGAACTGATTGAACTTTCAAATAAACAATTCTGGTTTGTTTTGTAACGCTGTTGATGTTTCTTTTTTTTCTATTACCATCGTTGAAATATAATGCTTTGCCATCCTCGGTTTGTCTTATGTTTTTCTGTTTTATTTGTACTTATATTAATGATTGCTAGCTATTTTATTCATAATAAACGTTTTTTTTTTCATTTTCAACGTCTTTATTTATTTGAAAACCTCACTCTATGCTTAAATGTTCTTTTCTTTATTCTTTTCCCTTTTTCATCTGTTACTCCAGCCATATTCATTGCATTCTCGAAATACTTCATAGCTTTTCAAATTTTCTAGCCTTTCACAGGAGCTGTGCCCCAGTGTCTCCCCTTTGGTTTGTTGGTCGATTGGTTTACATTTATATGGATGTATCTAGTTTATAATTTCCACCTTTCTTAACATTCCTTGGGTAGTGGTAAATTTTTAGCGTTTTCAGAACGACTTGAATCGACTCTAACATCGACTCGAAAATTAAACTCGAAAATTTTATCATCGTCGCTTTAAACCTTGAACTTAAACAAGAAAAAGAATCAAAGTGATGAATTCATTTCTATTAGTTTTCAATGAAGAAAATACTAATGGAAATCTGTATCTAAGATCTGAATTACCGTTCATATAAATCCTTTCAGTAACATAAAGTGCTATGTCTGAGCCATCAATACCTCCAAATACTGGGGGCCCAGCTTCTAGTGGATCTGAAGCCAAAGCACCAACTGAAGTTAAGGCACCAGTTCCACCAAAACCAGAATCAAAGGGTTTCACTAATCCAGCGTTAGAAATGATGGGTATTAAACGTATCAAGCTGCCGTCTAGGAACTGGATGATATTTTGGACTGTTTTAACTACGTTAGGTGGCGGTATCGCATATGACAAGTACCAGCAAAAGCAAATTAGGGCAAAATACGTTGCACAAGCTAAAAAATTCGGTGATGAATTTTTCCAACCTGATCAATTAGCTAGAAAATTGAGAGTCTATGTTGTTCCACCTCCAAATGATTATTTATCGGAAGGTTTAAAATATTTCAGAAAGTTTGCCAAACCAATTTTGAACTCCGCTGGTGTTGATTTTGAAATATACACTGAAGAAAGACAAGGTGATATTAGATTTGCCGTTGCTGAAGAAATCAGAAAGATACGTAGAAATAAAGCTGGATTACCTGAAGTTGAATCAGTTGTTGAACCAGAAAAACCCTTTTCAATAAATGATGAAAAGAAGGAGGGTTTGAACCATAAGAATTTCAAAGGATTAACTCCAATAAGTATGCCAACTATACCTAAACCTGACCGAGATGATGATGAAGAACAGCAAATCAAAGCTGTCAAGGACTTATACAACCCAAGTGATGTATTAGGTATAACTGCATTTAACAGGGATTTGAAAACTAAAAAAATGATCAAGGAAGATTCATTGGTCACCGAACCGAAGGATGCTGGAGGTATAATTTGTGTTGGTAGAGGTGCATACAAAGAATACTTAACTGGTATCCATGAAGGTTTACTTGGTCCATTGTATAAGCCAAAGGAAGAAGAGCCTAAAAAAATTGAAGAAGTGACAGAAGGTGAAAAGAAAGACGATGATGATTCTGAAGCTGATAAAATAAGAAGAGCAAACTTGAAGCCTTATATTCTGCCATCTGAGTATCCATCTGCCTCTTTAGCTCCAGAACTAGATTTAGAAAACCTGAGAGATGCTAACGATAAAACTCCATATTTCTTTGTCCAGCCAATTTTGGTTTTACGTAATTGGAACACCTCTGGTTTCACTAAACAGCCTGAAAGATTAAAGCGTTGGTATACTAAAAGGTATCAAATGATTGATTACAATGAAAAACTGTGGGGGTTGATAAATAAGAATTCTAGACCTTTCCAAGATAAAGATCTTGATCTATCCAAGGCTGAAGAAGATGATTGGCCAGGTTCTTGGGTTAAGACCGGTATTGAAAAGAACAGTGAATGGTTTAGAGAGTTTCCTATTGACGACAGAGTTAAGGGTTTGTTAAGTGTTTATGAAGAAGTTAAAAAGGAAGTTTAATGACTGTGTTTTCTATTTATCCTGTATATATATATCCATATTACAATTGTTTCTTCAACTGCATGTCTGTATCTGTATCCTTTTAAAGATTGTTACCGGTGTCTGTGTTTGTTTTCTATTTCAGATTAATAAGTCATCTTATCGTAGGAAATTAATTTATCCTTTAAATATGAAAAAGTGAGTTTCTTGGGTTTTGTTCCAAGTTTTTCGTCATCCCACTTGTTGACTAAGAAATAGCTTATTTTTATTTCCAAAATTCTAACAACCATTCAGTAGTAAATCAGAAGACGTAACATTCCTTTACTATAACTAAAAATAAGTGAAGTGTTTGAAAAAACACTTCCAAAAAAAGTAGTAATCAAATGCGGCTTCTGAGGATCGAACTCAGGACCTTATGAACTTCAGTCATACGCTCTCCCAACTGAGCTAAACCCGCCTTGATGACATTGAAAGGGTTCGATAGTTATTTAAAACTGATTGAGTAATAAATTGATATTCTCTTTGATGCCCTTTCTTATAATCGATAGGAAAGGAATCTGACTAAACATATGGGAAATACACAACTATATATAGTAAAAATCATAAAGGGACAATTCAACAGACGGAAGTTAAAACAAAGAGATAAGAAATGTAACAATAGATAAAGGATAAGATAAGGGATAAGAAATGGAACAATAGATAAGGGATAAGATAAGGGATAAGAAATGGGATAATAGATAAGGGATAAAAAGGGACAGTTAGTTAACTGTAGTAGGGATGAGAATGTAGGATGGATATCTTACAGACGTTTTAAGGAATTGGACGCCATGTGCCGCAAAATGGTAAGCAAAGTTTGATTCCCCTTTTGGTTTCTCGAAAATTTATCCTAGTCTCATTGTTTTGTATTTGGTTGGTAGTGATTGAAGTTTAGTTTGTCTTCAATCATATTTCATTATAAATAGTAGAAGTTTTTTTCCCTTGGAAAAAGATTCCAATCATATTGGAAAACGGGAAAAACAAGAAATTTTAATAGAACAAAGAAATAAAAAAATTCACGATAAAGGGAACAGTGAACTCAAATCATAATAAGATTATGTATCATTTTATACTATATAAAATGATGTAGATTTAAAAAATTTTTATATTTAGTTAACTTTGTAATAAGCCAAAAGACTACCTTATATACAAACTATGTGAGAGAGAGGGAAGATTTCTTTGGATTTATAAAAAGTTATTTAAGACTAACTATCTTTAGTCATTCTCAAATACCTATAATGAAATATTAACAAATAAGAAAAATCACCATAGAATTTTGTAAAAAATAAGGAGAGAAAGAGAAAATTTAACGAAGTAGTTAAACACCAAACCAAGTTATGATAACTCAGTGCGATCAAGCGTGAACTGATCCGCTTCAAATTCTGTAAATTACTAGACTTGTTCTGTACCTATTTAATCCAGTTGAATTACTGAGGAAGTTTCCAAACACACTTCTTTAGAATGGGCTGCAGCGGAAATATAATTGTCTTTTTCAACCAACTACTGTTAAAGTTGATATTTTTTGATTTATAATTGCCAACTCGTTACTGAAGTCCCCTGAACTGTTTGACCTAAATTGTCTTCAATTCTCCATCAAAGGAAGGCACAAGCATTGCCAATACTTTGGAAGCGCTGAGAATGTATCTAATATAAACCTTTCAAATCCTACTCCTTTTCAATTTATACAGCTGTCGAAGTACAAACACAATAATAATATTAACAACATTTTGAGGATTACTCATCATCACAAGGATAGGTTTTCCTTGATTTCATTATCTTTTTCAGTAATGTTCACTTTCAATAGTATTTTCTCATTCGTTGTGCTAAAAACTCATGACTCATTACTCATTCATACTTCTTTATGATTTAATTTGTTTTGGGGAAAAAACACATAAGCAGTTTTTAGAGAAATTCTGGTAAGGCATAAAAGGCATAAAAGATTATAGATGTTGCTTAAAAGTATCACCTTCAACTTTTTTTTTTGAAGCCATAAAAGGAAAGTTTATTGGGAATTATTAGTATCAAGTAACTTGATCAAATTATATGTATCTTCTGATAACTAGAATAATATATTCAGAGTATGAAAGACGGTATTATGGCAAGTATAGACTGTTATTTCAAATCCACTTAAAATATTTGTCAGGCTAATTTAAACCTTTATTTCTAATCTCAGAAGATCAGCGGCAATTAAAGAATATCCTCTTTCAAAATCTAAAAACAAGGCAAACAATCTTCTTGCTCGCTTCAATCAAACTTCCCCAAAAAGAACAAAGAAAGCTTTGATTAGAAGAACCGCGCGTCGGGGCAAATTTTCATGTGTGGAGAATTGTGACCGAAAGCAAATTGGAATTGATTTGCTAGGCATTTATGAAATTTATGAAAGCCCTTGAGAAACTGCTGATTCTAATCCCACAAGCATTTACAATAATGTATAAATAGATTATAAAAGTCAGTTAAAAACAAGAGAATGCCACCAAAGAAAACTGGAACTAAAAAGATTGTCAAAGAAGGATTTAATTTTGTTAGAGAAACCAAATTCAAGCACAAATTTGGGGCTCATGTTGGAATGGGTGGAGGTATTTACAATGCCGTTACCAATGCGATGAACGTTGGCTGTAATTCATTTGCATTGTTTTTGAAGAACCCGAAAAGATGGGTCTCTCCAATGATTTCTGATGGAGATGCCACAAAGTTCAGGCAGCTATGTGAAGAGCATAAATTCAACCCAATGGTCGACGTTTTACCTCACGGTTCATACTTTATCAACTTGGCTAACCCCGATGAAGAAAAAGTGCAGAACTCATTGAATTCATTCATTGATGACTTGACAAGATGTGAAAAATTGAATATTGGTTTGTATAACTTTCATCCCGGATCATCAGTAGGATCTGACCATAAAGAATCATTGAAAAGGTTGGCAAAGAACATCAATATTGCAATGGGAAAGACTAGTTTTGTTAAAATCGTGATTGAAAATATGGCTGGTCATGGTAATTTGATTGGCGGTGAACTGGAAGATATTGCTGAAGTTATCTCTATGGTGGATAATAAAGATAGAATTGGTGTTTGTATCGATACATGTCATACTTTTGCCGCTGGTTACGATATCAGAAATGAAGAATCATGGAATAAATTTTGGGATGAATTTGATGCGAAAATTGGATTTAAGTATTTGTCCGCATTACATATAAATGACTCTAAAGCCCCTTTAGGCGCCAATAGAGATCTTCATCAAAGGTTGGGTTGGGGTTTCATTGGTTTAGAATGCTTCAGATTGTTGGCTAATGACCCAAGACTAGCTGATATTCCTTTGATTCTAGAAGTTCCTGTCGATCCGAAAGATGACTCTGCATTTGGTGAAGATATAAAACTACTTGAATGGCTTGTTGGTAAGGAAAAAGATGACCCCGAAGTGACTACGAAGTCTTTGGAATTGCAGACTTTGGGAGAACCCGAAAGAAAAGAGCAGCTGGAGAAATTTGACAAAAAGACAGCCAAACGTGAACGTGAAGACAAGAAAAATGATATACTGTCAATGATGAAGACTAAAAGGGCCAAAAACGAATAATAGCTGGCTTTTGTGGTTTAAAATGGAATAATCATATATATATATATAGAAGTACTGAAAGTGACAATTAATAAAGTATGCCGAATGCCTAAACTTTGGCATTCTGATTGAAACCAAATTGACAAATATTAGCAATCCATGATATAATGAGAAACTTCAGCAACTTTGTACACTCTCATGAGCAATCATAATATCACCAATAGACACTAATATAACTCGTGTAAGATAAAAAGTACTTCGTGGTACAGATCAAGGAAAGGTTACTGAATGAAATAGCAAGTATGCACAAGAGGTACAGTGGTTCTATTAAAGCATAGATCAATGAAGTTCATTGTCAAATCTGCATTTTTTGACAAAAATGCTTTAAGTTTCATCACAATGAATCTTCTTGATTACTATAATCTTTGCTAACAGCTTTGAATTTTTCGGTTACCAAAAGAGTTGAAATAATCAGTAGACATGCACAAATAATTGCCACTATTACTTACCATTCTTGAACTCAACTTCAGAGTGCAATTCATTTAGGATCATAGGAAATAATATGATAATTCTGTTTTTAGGATGAGAAAGAATAGTCCAATACCATCAACATTGCCACCCGAAGTAAAGAGCCCATAAGCCTTTGATCTACTTAGAAAAACAGTGACAAATAAACCCTGTCAATAGGCCCGTAAACATGCCAACACCTAACCCGCAAATAGTAAAAAACGTAACAATAGAGGTGTCCACATTTTTCCAACTGGAGGCCAAAAAACCCATCAAATAACAAGGTTGATCCCATCGCCATTAGTATGTTGGCTCCTCCTTCATTTCGTTCATCAAATACTGCATCAGAGAATTATCAAAGCATAAGCAACCAAGAGAAATAACGAGAATACGATGAGACCGGAGATGAAAGATCGGAAAATTGATGGAGGTTCAAGTACGATTGAACACAACACATATAATTAAATAATAAACCAGTGATCAAGAAAACAAACGGAATCTAGTACAACACTGTAAGTTCTTCAATCGCCGTTTGGAAATTCAGAGGGATCATTTAAGTCTAGTATTATTCCAGTTTATCACTCAGGTTTATCAAACATTGTTGATGAATCTATGAAGTGTTGTTCCTTGTCCCCTATGGTTTCAATGGAGCTTTGTGATCTGTTTCAAGAGACATTTCAATTTCAATTTCAATTACCACTGCATAGACCTCCGTTTCCGATCTTTCTGTAAAAGGCATTTTTTGAATCTTTTTTTTTGGTAGGTGGTTTGTATCAATGATCAATTAATCCTATGTACTATTGCTTCCTCCCTTTTTTGAATATAAATCTAAATTATACAACCTAATGCTAAACAAGGGACAGCTATTTTGTGTATAGTTATATTTGTCTACTTGTTGCCTAAAGAAAGATATGATTTAAGTAGAGTCCATAAAGAAGCATAGGGATAAGTATCTGGTAATATAGTCGTTAGAGAGGGTGTGTGAGGTGGGAGTTAACTTCCAAGCCAAGGTGATTCAATTCGCAAAATTTGGTTGGAAAATTTGGGCGGCAAGTAGAGGATCTCTAACACGTTTGATTTAACAGAATTGGGCAGGGGAAAAACACAAGACAAGTTAACTAAATATATAAATAAAAACACAAAACAATAAAAGACAAAAGATTAGATAAATGCAACAGGATGCGGCTTATTAAATCGAAATTAAACAGGTTCTTGCTTGCCAGCTTTTTGCTTGACAGCTTTAGCGTCTTCACCTAAAAGAGCTTCATCAATGACAATTTCAACTTGTTCATCTAAAGGTTTAGCAACAGGTTGTTTAGCAGTTGGTAATTCACCGGATTGCTTAATTTTCTCAGCAATGATTTCGTTGTCTCTCGATGCCGCAATCTTTGCTTCCTGAACATCGTTCAGATTTTCTATCTTTCGTTCTCGAGAGTCGCCTAAATCTTCAACCGCAGCTTTTTCATTCGCAAATTCCAGAACAACCTCTTCAACTTGCTTTTCCAACGAGGGAGAGACTGGGCTGTTTTTCTTGCTGTCCTTGGAGGATGTGTCAAAATGTTTTTCTGTAGCTTTACCATCACCGTTTAAAATACCATTGATGGCATCATTGACTAATTTATCAGCTGTCTCATGATGTTTCTTTGGTTCACCTTCGGTAACAGTTATGATCTCACCATCGTCGTCAAACGCTAGTTCAACTTTATGATGGGGAGCTTTCAAATCAACATCTATGGAGACTGTATCATCTTTTTTGTTTTGGATAGCTTGTTGCTTGTTGTGAGATTCCCTGGCAGCCTTTCTGGCAGCAGAGTCAACCGCTTTGGCTTCCTGTTCTAAAATTGCCTTTTGTTTTTTGGCTTCAATGACTTCTGGGGATTCTCTAATCCAACCAGTCTTGAAAGACGGATCAAATTTCGGTAATGGATGTGCTTCAGTGTTATAAACAACGTTCTCTAAAGACCATTTTGGATTATCAGAGTCATCAAATAATAGGTATAGGTATTTCAACGTTTCTGCTAACCAGAAGGATTCCATGTTATCCCTCATCTTTGGAGGATTCTTGGTCACGTCATCTAAGGAAGTATATCTCGGTTTATTATCTTTACCAGCTGAGGTGACCAATGTATGCTTAACAAAGTTTTCAAAAATTTCATAACCCCATTCTCTGTATTTGATATCCCCTGTAAGCTTCCATAAATAGTATAAGGTTTCAACAGTCTCTGGCCTTTGTAGGTTATGTTTATCAGCGGGTTTGATGGTGAAATCCTTGATATTCTTAGAGTCGGTATTGAAAACTGCAATTTCCGGTGCTAAACCTGTTGCATCAACATCATGGTACAACTTGTAACAAGTGTAAGCCATTTCTTCACCAAGGTTGAATTGTTCTTCTTTATATGTAGACCAGTTACTTTCTTTGCTTGCGGTTTGTAGATCTTTACCGTTTGTGGCACCTAATGCAAACAATCCACCAATGAAACAAACCAAATGATCCATCTTGTTACTGAATTCATTTCCAAGGCCTTTTTCTAATTCACCCAAGAATGTTAAACCATTTGGATATGACCTGTTGTATAGATGTTTCTTGATACCATCAAATGCTTCTAAGTACATTTCCAAGTATATTTTTTCATTGGTTTGTAAATATTGTTTCAATAGGTATTCATAGTATGAATCACCCCTAGAACCCAGTCTGATTAAGTTTCCTTGGTATTTACCAGAATCTGGTTGAACGAAAATAGGAACTAAACCATCTGTTGGATGATTGGAATCTAAAACTTCCATAACCTTTTCGGCCTTTTCCCAGTATAAAGATTCTCCTGTTAATTTGGCAAGATATTTGAACTCTAATTGTAAAGTGGAAACCTCAGCAGTGGAACTAGCGCCTCTATCACCATGTGATTTTTTACCTTTACCAGTCTTTAAATTAACAGAAGCATATGGAATACCACTTTCAGATTCGAAAGCACCCAAGATTTTATTACCTAAATGGACAGCTTTTTCTAAATAGGTTTCATCGTCACTTAAATAGTGAGCAGATAACAAACCACCCAACATTCTAATTGTAGTTTCAAATGTATTGACATCATAGTCCATATCGTAGTTCAACTCGTATTGAACCCATGCTTTGGCCTCTTGCAATTCTTCTTTACAATCCATTAACATTAAAGTATCCAAAGAATCAACAATAATCCAACCTAATGGATCTGGACCCATATTTTTACCAGTTTGTGAAATGGGCTTATAAATATCTTTACCCCATCCATGCGAAGAGTAATCGTGCCAACTTTGTAGGAAAACATCCTTCACTTGATTTCTTCTTTGATTCCAAATATCAGAAGGCTCTTCCTTCACGGAGGTGGGGATCAATGAAAAAAACCGAAGAATGCAATACACTGTTATTGATATTATGAAAGCTTTTCCTAACATCTTACGTTTTTGTGAAATATTCCTGAGACAATTTCTGTTTAGCTTATCTATGACGTTTGAGTCTTTTTGCAGTTTATCTTTATAATATAGAGGTAACGTCGAATCTGTGTTTGGTGTCCATGTGGTATTTGGTTTTGGTTTCAACGACATAATAAAATCACTTATGGAAATGCAAGAAAATTTGGAAAATGCTTTTGTTTAGCTTCTCTCTGATAAAAAAATCTCAAAAATAAGTAGTCAGTGATTGAACCAGCTCAGACCAGATGTAATTGCAAGTTAGGATATATGCCTTATAAGCTCTGTATGTCTGCTTTAGCTTATTTTATTTGATCTGGATCAATAGTCAATGCTGTTGTAATTGAGACAAGTTGAGGTTGCCAAAGCTTTCGGTATCTTGAAAATAATAAAACACTTGGAACAGTTTTGAAAAGGGACAGCAAACAAAAATTTAATTAGAACCTGTGGCAAAAATAACAATTGAGCTATTAACTGATACCAAAATGATTTAATTGAAGATAAATTAATACCAACATCAATCGCTATCAACTTATCAACTGGGAGAGGTATTACAAGCGTAACAAGGTTAACCACCTAAACTGATTTACCCTAACACACAAAAAATAAGCAGGGCTGCAAAACCTTTTTCTATTTCTTTCTCTCTCTCTTCTGTGCTTTTTCAAATCATAAACTTTCTCAATTCATTCTCTCTCGTTGAGTTTGACTCATATTTTGATGATCTAAAGGTTCTGTTTTAACTGTCTCTTACTCCTGCTAAAAAATAACGAGGCACATATACGTACACTTTATACCAAAAAAATATAACTATGCAGCGGGCTATTTCACAGGCCATCGGTGCCACTATCCCAAACAACACAGAGCATGCTGTCTCAGTCACTTTGCCGACTTGGGAAGCCACAGTCGGTTACGAAGAAGGACAAGACTGGGTTGTTAAGAAGATGAGCTCTGGGTATCCAAGATTTTTTATTCATTCTAAGATTCAAGAACTCGCCTCATTATTAGAACTAAACTATGCGAGAGATAACGAAAGAGCCTTTATTTTCCCAAGCTATCAAGTTGCCAAACGCTGTCGAGCATTTATGAAGTCGAAAACTCAATTATCAAACTGTAACATTAGAATTCTACAACTAAGCTCCCCTGCACCAAAGACAGAAGAAGAAGAATCATACAGAGTTGAAGCTAGTATTGGCATTGTGTTTTTCCCATCAACCGAATATTCGTTGGCCAAACAATTTTGGCAACATGCAGGTGAAGGTATCTCCTCAAGACTAGGTGAATATTTCTTGACTGAGATGAGAGCTAAACTAGAAAAAACTGCATCTGAAAAGACTTCTGAAAAGAGACTACTGCATCAGGGAAGAACGCCACACTCAGGTAGATCCTCTTCCTCAAGAGGGTCAAGATCTTCAAGATCTTCAAGTAGCGCTGTTGCTTTACAGAACATTAATCAAGAATCTGCTACTTTTATAGAAGAAAGATTTGGTAGAAATTTAGATTTACGCTTTGCGAAAGAAGCAAAAGACATTTTAAGAAAAAGAATCTCATCCAAAGTTTCAAACGGTTCAATCACCGATAAAGATGTGTATTTATTACCATCTGGTATGGCTTCAATTTTTGCTGCACATCAAGCTGTTTTATCAATATCAAAATACAAAGATGAAAAGTCTGTTTGTTTTGGATTCCCATATGTTGACACTCTAAACATTTTGAAAAAATGGGGTGCAGGAGTTCACTTCTATGGTTTTGGGGATGATGAATCGTTAGATGATTTAGAAGCTAGATTACGGGCGGGTGAAAAAATTGCGTCGTTTGTTTGTGAATGCCCATCGAATCCGCTTTTAAAAACTCCAAATCTACAAAGAATCAAACAATTGGCTGATGAATTTGAGTTTGTGGTTATTATTGATGAAACAGTGGGTAATGTTTCTAATATTGACGTTTTACCCTATGCGGATCTTGTTACATCTTCACTAACAAAAGTTTTTTCAGGAGATTCTAATGTAATGGCCGGCTCTTTGATAATCAACCCAAATTCCAAATTATATGATGTCTTGAAAGAGTATTTCAATCAAAATTTTGAGGACAATTTATGGGATCAAGATGCCATTTATTTAGAAAGAAACTCTAGAGATTTTGAGAAAAGATCTAAAATTATCAATGAAAATGCTATCGCCGTTTTAAATTTGTTTCAATCCTCACCACTATTGAAAGACATTTATTACCCATCAATATCCAAATCTAAGTCACATTACGATGCCATCAAAAATAAAGATGGCGGATATGGTGGATTGATGTCAATTGTGTTCAAAGAGGAACCAGATGCAGTTTGTTTCTTTAATAACGTTAAATTATCAAAGGGTCCTTCATTAGGAACGAATTTCACATTGATTTGTCCGTATTCTATATTGGCACATTTCCAAGAATTGGATGAGATTGAAAAATGGGGTGTTGATAGAAACTTGGTTCGTTTGTCGATTGGTTTAGAACCAACTAATGAATTGATGGATGTTTTGAAAGAAGCTTTAGATAGTGCACAAGAACAGCACAATGTATAAAATAATCAAAAAGGGATAGTTTTTGTCGTATAGGTATATGTAGATAGATTCACGTCACGAAGAATAAACAATATAAAACTATTGACGCTTACAAAATCAATCACGCTACTTATTCTATGTATGAATTTAAGTATTTATTGTTCATTTTTTATACGTGCAAATTTGTAAAACATATATTTTTTTCTTCTAATAATATAAATCAAAACAATAAAAGCCTCTGCAAACGTACTAACCAGGAATATCGTTTCATATCATGAATAAAAAAGCAAATAATAATAATATAATAGAGATAAAGTTTTCAAAAAACATACAATGTTCTAGTGTGAGATGATGGGCTGTAGATTTAGTTGTTGTAGTTGTATCGGGAAAACAAACAAACAAGAAAACAAAGGTATAGATAACAATATAACGTCGTTATCAAAATTCATCAGTCTGAAATTTATTTTTGTTCCATGTCACCCTTCTTGAATCTTGGATGTCTTGGATCGTTAATGAATTCTTGCGTATCCATCATCAAGGCGCCAACCTTTCCGATACCGTAGTAGGTAATACCGACTATATTAATAATGTTAATAATCAAGAAATTATTTAAATATGTTAGTAAGTTGACTGACTGTGTATTGTGTGGAATTATTTATGATGATGGTATGTATTTTTGTCAAAACTTTTTGTGATAAAACGTATGCTACTAAATGATGTAGAGGTGTACTTCTAACTGGTTTTTTTATTGTTTCAAATGACAAGACATATATTAAGTTTGTACGTGTACTCCTGGTGAATAGTACAATAATTTATATGAGTTGTAATGTTATTGAATAGACCACTGGGTTCAATTGAAGCTCGTAGATTTCGGTCGTATACAGTAACTATACATAGTACCAGTCAATTGGACCTGATTTCAATCGATTGCACAATATTGTTCCATTGAAATAACTGGGTCTAAACCGCATGTTGGTAATACAAAGAATAGATGGACTCAGTTTCACAAATCATCAATTTGGAGGAATTGGGGAGAGTATGGAATCACTTACAACCAACAAAGAATGGCCAGTAGTACTTCACTAATGGAAATTGATAAACTTTAACACCCATGAACTTCATTATGTATGTGTATATTGATAAGTGTATGCTCTTTTAATAAATTGAACAGACTATTGTAGAAGAAAAAGTATTTGTAAAGACAACCTGGAAATATAAAAATCAAGGAGTGCTCTTTTCATACAAAGTGTAGTTTTAGTTAGTAAAAACTAAGAATTTTCGTGGTTGTCTTTGGTTAGCTTTTTGGCATTTGGCATTTGGTTGAGGATTGGGATTGGGATTCTATTGGCCAATGAGACAGAAGAGCCCAAAGGGGCTACGTAACCACACACAAGCAATCACTTTTGAAATCACAAGGGTGTGACTTTTTGTTCGCGACATAAAATCCGTTGTTGTCAACTATATCATGAGCTTTATCTCCACTGCCTCAAAATTGTATGCTGGTCCCAATCCCATCTAAAATTCCATGGTCATCTATCAAGTGATTTAATGGCACTTAGCAATAGCAACCCTTCACGTTTACCTAAGACACACAACTCGCCCCAAAGATAAATTACATATCATCTACCACAAGTATCTATCTTATGCTCTAGCTTAATCAATTGACAACAGTGACGACAACAACAACAACAACAGCAAAAAACAAAAAAATTAAAAATATATTAACGATTACAATATGGGCTTTTTTGCTAACACTTGGAAAGAAGTAGTTTACACGTTCAAATCTAACGATAGATACGCTGACTTTGATTCTTCCAAATCTGGAATTTACCAAGGTTCAAAAGATAATTCAAATTCTATAACTAACGTTAATGACTCTTTAGTTGAATACCCTGAAGATGGTTCAACCACTGATAACGTTCAAGATATCTTTGACAACATGGGGACATCCAAAGGCTCAAAAGAGCTGATTGACGCTTGGAGTATTATTCATGAATGGCTGAATTCAGACTCTGAAACTTTCCAAGATTTAAGGGAATCTTTAAGTCAACCATGTACCAAGATAGATCTGAAAGAAGCTCAAAGAGATTTGAAGACCAGATTTCCTAAGTGCGTTTTACAATATTTCTCAATTCATGATGGTCAAGAGATATCACCATCTGCAACACATAAAGTTGGGCTAATGTTTGGATTACAACTAATGACATTAGATGAGGTTGTTACGATGACTAAGAACTGGAGACAAGTTGCTAGTAAACAAAATGAACCAAAATATAACGACTACGATTTTTCGAATGAAACAACAGATCCTGAGGTAATTTCAAAGGGTGAAAGTGAAACTTTAGATCAAGATCCAAATTTCAAAATTGCTCAGAAGTTAACAACTGAAGAGGAAAAGAACTTAAAGAATTTCCCAGATTTACTTAAAACAATTTCAAAGCATAAAAGGTCAAAGTATATTTTGAAATCAATTCCAAACCAATATTCTCACCCTAAACACTATATTCAAAGAGTTTATGCCAATGCTGGTTGGATTCCATTAATCACAGACTATTCTGGTAATCATATCGGTATCGACCTAAACCCAGATTCAGAAGGTGTAATTGGACAAGTTATTTTGTTCGGTAGAGAGTTTGATACTAAGTATCTATTAGCTGAAAACTGGGGTGAGTTTTTCCTTTGCTTCGCTAATGAATTGAAAAACGGTCATTGGAGCATGAGGTACAACCAAGATTTTGAGGATTATGATTTAGTTTACACAGAGAAGACGGGCAGTGGCAAAGAAATGAGCTATTTCGATGTTTTGATTAAGAAATGTGTTGCAAAGTACGGACTTGTTGATACTAAAATAGACGAGGAAGAAGAGGAGGACTCCGAAACATCTGAGGCCGATGTTGTTAAGAACTCACTGATTGACATTACTACCGATGCCTCTCCAACAATTGAAGATACTAAGGGAGCTATTGATGAATCTGTGAGTAACACCACTATTCAAGAAGCTAATGCTACTGTTAATCTTATACCCTTGAGGGATACCAAGAAATCAGACGATGAAAAAGAGTCAGAGAAGGTTGAAGAAGTCGCCGAAAAATTAGTTGATGTTCAACTTTAGTGGTCGTACGCCTCAATAGCACTCGTGATCATGTAATTCACTGTATAACTATTTGATTAGTAAAAACAGTCGTTCTATGTATACCCAATAGTTGTATAAAACAAATACATTCTCTATATAGATCTATACCTACTACCTTTCTGAATTCATTGCTATACTCTGTCTCAGAGGTTACGGGAGGAGTCGAAGCTCCGCTTCCGCGATTGTTCTAATCGGGTGTTTGCCGACAATTAAATTACGAAATTCGGTTCTCGGTTTTAGTTCCTGAGTCACTTTAATCTCTTGATGTGAATTCATATGAAGATAAACGTCTTTTCACTCAAATAGGAGTATATGGTTTACCAGCTTAGTACATTTTTTTGTTAGATTATACGCAATAATGAGCCAGTTTACAACAGGCGGATTCGATCCCGCTAGAAGAAAATCAGTGTCTTCAATAACGGCAACCACCAATGAAATTTTGAAACCTTCACCAGTAGTCACTCGTCAAGGAAGTAACGATATCATAGTGGAAAATATAGAGCTAAGACATAGAACTGATATAAATGGTACTACTTCAGAACCTGCAATCTCTCTGTATTCTTTGTCAGGAGAAACCCCAATCAGTGAAACTAGCGACGAAGATTATGAAGAAGATGACGATAATTACCCAGATGGAGGATTAACTGCATACACTGTTTTATTTGGATCATTCTTAGGTTTCACTGTTGATTTTGGATTAATTAATTCAGTTGGTGCCGTCCAATCTTATTTGAATACACATCAATTACAAGGAACATCATCCTCCATTTCTTCATTAATTTTCTCAGTTTTCATTGCAGTTAGTTACATGTCTGGTATATTTTCTGGTGTTTTATTCGATGAATTTGGTGCAAAGATCCCGTTAGCTGCTGGTACAGTTTTGTTGTTTATTGGTTTATTTTGTACTGGTGAATGTGAATCGGTCACTGCATTTGTTTTAGTCTTTGGTTTGCTAGCAGGTACTTCGTTAGGTTTACTGATGTCTCCATGTGGTGGATTAGTTGCCCATTATTTCATGAAAAAGAGAGCAACATGTTTTGCAATAGCCACTTTAGGAGGATCCGTTGGTGGCATTGTTTTCCCACTACTTCTTTCTCACTTGTATACTAGTGTGGGATTTAAATGGGCTTTAAGAATTTTGTCCTTTGTCTGTACCGCCTTGCTGATCATTTGTTTTGTTTTAAGTAAGGAAAGATTAAAGCCTGAAACTTCTGTTAATTACTCTGAATTACCATTTGGTAAAAGATGCAAAGCTGTCACTAAGAACCTATACGTTTTATCAAAGAAATCGATTGATTTTGCGGCTTTGAAGGATCCAAAATTCTTCTACTGTACCATTGCAGCAGCATTCTCTGAATTGTCATTGGTTTGTGCAATCACATATTATGCATCTTACATCATTTTCATTGGTTACAGTGAAACCCAAGCAAATACCATGTTGACGATTATGTCGGTAACGGGTGTATTGGGAAGGTATTTACCAGGTGTTTTGGCTGATAAAAAACTGGGACCTTATAACGTTATGACGTTTATGATTTTTATGGTTGGTGTTTGTGATTTAGTTCTCTGGCTAGGTTGGGCTACAACCTCCAAAAGTTTAGGATCATTATATGGGTTTGCCACCATTTACGGGTTTTTTAGCGCCTCGGTTTTAAGTATGACCCCAGCCTGTTGTTCCGCTATTTCACCAACCAGAGAGTTTGGTAAAAGATATGCCACGTTGTCTTTAGTGAGTGGTGTTTTCTTTTTAGTTGGATTAACCATTGGTGGTATTATCATTGGCCATGAGAGTGCCGAATCTTATAGAAACTTTATTGTTTACTCTGGTGTTCTTGCGTTAGTTGGGGATGCTTTTTGGATGATGGCTAGATACAGCATTGTTGGTGGCAAGATTAACGTTAAAGTTTGATTTTGAACGAACGCAATCAATAATACACCTATTCATATTGATGATCATAACAATATTCATATACATATATATTTAAATCTTTATTCAATATAATCTTTGATACATATTAAATATACTGAAATACATGCAAATATGACCATAAATAAGGTAGTACATTTTATGAAATATATGCTCAAGACTACTAAGAATATAATAAAGCATATTAATTATATTATTATTTATTATTCTTATTCTCACTATATATCGTTACTTTAATACTGCTCATAGAATGAATTAAGTTGACAGACAATTGATCTGATTTAAAGGATACTTTTAAAATTGAAATAGTACTTCAAATTATCCCAGCGCCTGCGTCGCATTAATTTGTGCACGCACACCCTTCTATATTTTGTTTGTTGCGTAATTAAACGGAAGTGGAATTAATGAATTAAAATTGTTAGTAAGTATTCCTTACATCTACCCTTCGAAACAACAGACTTAAAACAAACCCCTATCATTTTATCATATAAACGAACCTTTAAAAGCCTGACTGAGGTATAATACGAGGTATAGTACTCAAATAGCTAATATATTAACAGAAAACTAACAGAAAACATCATTCACCCTACATCCGTTTCCGTATAAAATATACACATAAAATACTTATATATATTCTACTTGCAGCCATTTAATGATTACCATATAGAACATACAACCTAAAGAGAAACCAAATACACATTTAGATCCGTTATAACACCCACTCAAGAATGTCTGATTTGACTCCTTCTACAATAGTGCAGACTAAAGTGTCCACTCCCGTTGTTAAAGCACCATTGATTTCGTTTAACTCAGCGACTTCAGGAAGTGATGCATTATCCTCTAAAACCTCCTCAATCACTCCAATAGCATCAGCTTCATTGACACAAAATACCATACAAGCTACCGAGTCCGTACCACCGACTTCTTCCAGTGGTAAAGTGCCACCAACTATCGGCTCAACTATCTCTACCTTTAAACCGGCAGTGGTTTCTTCCTCAAACTCAGGAACGACGGGTGCGAATCCAAATGTAAGCACACCCCCTATTCCGATTAAAACCGCTGATGATCTCCCTACATCTACTTCAACCACTACATCCACCACTACATCCACCACTACTACCGCTACCACAACTAATGTTAAAACAAATCCGACGCAAGCAGCTGTTAAGATTTCTGAACCTCTTCCAAAGTCCATAAGCATGACAAAAGCTCAGTCTGTTCAACCACCCCCAAAAACTCAGAGTATGAAACAACCTTTAGCGCAACAGCAACTTTCCAACGACCAACATAAACCTCTGGTATCTTCTACATCAAGGCAAATAGAACCTCAACAGATGAACCGTACAAGATCCGTTCCTATATCTATCAAGCCACATCCTCACCCGATCGCTATAAAGCCAAGACCGATTGCTATAGCACCGGCCTCAAGCAATCATCACCACAACCATCACCACAACCATCACCATAGCGGTTCTAGTACTGTAGGCCATTCGATCAAATCATCTTCACTTGCAAGATCCGTTTCTAATCAAGGATCTGAAGAAATTACTTTGACGACTAGTAAGAATTGGATTCTACCACCCAGACCAAAAGTCAAGAAGAATTCGGCAAATTCGAAGAATAAAGCCAATAGTTCAACAGCCACTACTACAGCAACAAGCAACAGTAATGGTAACATTAATACTTCTAACGGTCCACCTTCGTCTTCTTCGACACCTTCTATTGCTGCCCCTTTATCTACTTCACTACCATGCAAAGAATCAAATAGTCGATCGAACAGTACTGCTTCAACTTCATCAATCACAAATACGACGAACAATCCCATACCACCTACAAAGATGAAGATCAACTCACAGATTCATTCCAATATCAATCTCTATACAAATAATCAATCCGCTTTGAAAGTGCAACTGAAAAATGTGAGTAAAGAAAATGACAATTTAAAGAAAATCTTGGTCAAGTTGAACAGTGAAATTGATAATTTAAAATTGATAAAAACAGAGAATTCAAACAAGTCATCAACCATCAAACCACCAAAACTTTCTAAAAAACAACAGTTACAATCTGTTGCGGTTAAAACTGAAGATTCACCAAACTCTCTACTATCATCAAAGAAAAAACAACAGTCGGATGATTCCAATGATCTTTTCGTTGATCCGAATACAATTGATCCAATTAACCTAAGCTATAATTTGGACGCAAAAAGAATAAAAACAAATCAATCTGCAAAAAATAGTAAGAAGATTATTAATTCAATGAGTACTGTTGGGATAAATCCTTCAAGAACAACTAAAAATGAATATTATTTATCACCTAAAGATATAATGATTAACCCAGCATTATCAGTCACTAATACCCCACTTTCCACTTCCACTAATAATCACAAGACAACACAGCGTCAAAACACACCACCAGCTCCGACTAAATGTTCAACAAAGGTTAAAAAGGTGGAAAGCAAAGCAGCTTTGGCGGCTCAGAAAAAGGCACAAATTTTATTAGCACAACAAATGAAACAAAAGCAAGAGCTATTAGAAAGACAAAAACGTCAATTAGAGCAAGAGGAGCTTTTGAAACAGCAGCAGCAACAGGGCTTCAACGATTGTGGTGTTTGCTCTGCTTTAGCACCATGTATATGCAGTAACAACAGCAAAGCTCCTACAACAACCGCAAGAACAATAACTAATACTACCACTAACAAATCAAAAATTCAAGAAGCTGATATATTCACTTCTGTTCTGATTCCTGAATCCAATAACTTATCCTTGTCCCTAATAGATAACACAGAGCTACCATCATCATTGATAAATCCAGAGTCACTGGATTTGCCACCGTCAGTTGAAACATTAAGCGGCATTGGATCAGCAGGTAACGCTTGGTTTAGTAGTCGTAACAGTTTGATGGACTTCGATGCTTGGAACAACGACTTGGAAGACATGCTGACCGATTTTCCTACTCATTCCTCCAACTCTTTACTAATTGAAGGTTCTCCTGGTGTCAGTCTTGGTGTTACAATGGTAAATGGCAATGGTGGTGCTACTACAATTACCAATACTACTACTGGTTCTGGCTCTGGTGTTGGTGGTCCTGTTACTTCAGTGCCGAACAATGTGGTTAACGATGATAAAGTGCTGTCGTCTAGCCCACGGTTTGATTTTAAGTTTGATGATAATGATGATTTTATGATGTTTTAAGTAACCAGATGCTTTCAATCCACTGATTTATGAATAGAGTATTTTTTCACGGTTTTAATTTTGTTTTATTTCCCACCATTCGTTTTTTTGATAGTTTTACTATGTACGTTTTATGATTTGTTGTGCATATGAACTCTTCATCCTTCCTCTAGCGTTTCTGCTTTTCGTTCTTGTTTTTTACGTCATTCTTTTTCACAACTATTTAATAATACATTCTTATACCCCATACATTTTTTTTTATTATTTGTTCCATTTTTTTCTACCATTTTTTCTACCATTTATTCATTTAAAAGGCTTTATTATTAAAGCGCTTATAATGAAGGAAGGTTACGAGAGAAACGGGTGGCCGATTAGAAAAATTACTTGCTTTTATGAAACGTTTTACTGATGAGTGAATTTCGTATTCATATAAATAAGAT
The DNA here is from genome assembly GCA_003707645.2 of Ogataea trehalophila. Lineage (NCBI taxonomy): Eukaryota > Fungi > Ascomycota > Pichiomycetes > Pichiales > Pichiaceae > Ogataea > Ogataea trehalophila. The sequence goes on from PPKI02000009.1 coordinate 71,837, forward strand.
AAATTAAAAAACAAACTGAACTAAAAATAATAATAATAATAATAATAATAATGATATAGGGAATAATGTATAAAAATTAGATCAATCAGAATAGATGATGAATATAAAAGATGTAAAAGCAAGCAAAAAAGAGCACACACACGAGATCTTGAGCTCAAACGCAGGTGTATTGTGTTCTGTTCTCTTCAACCGACTTCGTTATATTCACCTACAAATTAATTTATAAACAAGTCAAGTAAGTACCGACTAAAGCAGTGAAAGCTAAAACAACATAACCTGTTCTGTAGACACCCTTAATTGTTAATTCTCTACCGGTATCCCAAATCAAATGTCTGAAACCATTACCCATGTGGAAAACGAATGGGAATGAAGCAAGAGCTTTACCAGCAACTAACAAACCAGCCGGTAAACCAACAAAAACACTTAATAAAGTGTTAGCATCGAATGGGACACCAAGTAATGAGGTTAAACCAAAGGAACATGTGACGGCATAAAATCCAACAGCTAAACCAACACCAGTGATTCTATGGAATGAGGATAAAATAGCGGTTAATTGTGGTTCGTATATGGTTAAATGTGGTGAACATGGTCTGTTCTTTCTTTGTGCAACCAAGATATCTTGCTCTTGTGTGGATGTACCTTTTAAAACGGAGACCTTGGTTCTCACTTGGTATAATGGTCTGATTGATTGTCTGGCAATAGACTTCTTTGCTAAGCTCAATGATAGTCTGGTAATTGGCAACATTTTTGTATATGGTTATCGTTTAATTATTTCCTCTTGAATGAATTTAATTTCAATGTTATCAAACAATTTAAGGGGTTGAATTAAGATCAAGAGAGTATCGTATAGCACACAACTACAAAAAAGACATCCGAAAGCACCAACTAAGTAAGTCAAAAACTGAGCTCATAATACTCTTTCTCCATCATCAATTGAAAATCCACTCCTCACTCCGCTTCTATTTTTCTCCCTGCCAACTTTCCGGCATTGTTTCCCGGGCCCGTTCGCACGACTCCATAGCCAATGAGAGCACGGCATATTGTCATGGCGATGGTCTCCTCGATTCGCTTGATGTTCACTCGTACATGCTTGTTTAGCCCAACACTGACAATTAGATACCTGTAATAACTACTAACCCGTAACCCATCCAATCATCTTACCCGTTTGTTTGATACGCTTCTGTAGTAGAATCACAGTCAGTCCATCATTGGCAACACTCCCCATACGTTTAGTAAGTAGATGGGTCTATTTCTCGCGCTCATCCGGCCGAGGGACAAGTCAAATTCACAAACTCCTAACAACAAGTTGCACGCGGGGGAACAAAGGAATGGATAAAATCTGCAATTATCCGACTATTTTTTTTTAAAAGAGGCAATGTGGTCTCTTAAAAGTTATCCTCCTCTACTCTTTAGTGGTTTTTCATGTTCTTTTTTTTTTCAATAAATATACAAAAGGTTTTCATTAAGGCATTACTGGTGAATAGAGAGAGCGAAGAAAAAAAAATACACACAACAAAATAACTAAGTAATCAATTCTATATATTAATGTTTTTCAACACCAGAACTTGTAAATTCTATAGTATAATGGTCTAGATTGTAAGTAAGCTTTTTCGTCAGACAACTCTTCCTTTAGTAATTCAATATCGGCATCTCTTCTACCGGTATCAACGTCGATATCTTTGGCTCTAATGAATAGAATCCAAGTTTTTCTTTTCCAGATACAATGGAAAAGATAAAATGCAATCAAGAAAACGACAGTTAAATAATTTTTGAAGAAAACTTGGGGGTCCGGAGGACTACCAATTGCAAATAAAGCAACCCAGAACTGGGAAACTAGCGCCAAGAAATTCATAATAACACCATACCATGATCCAATAACACCAAATGGTGAACTGAAAGCTAGCTCATCAATGCCTCTACCTCTCAAACTTAAAGCTCTTCTAAATCTGATATGTGCAAAACAAATAGAACCCCATGTGAAAATAGAGGATAAACCAGACAATGCCATCATCCATGCAAAAATTGTTGATTCATCAGGGGATGCAGCTAAGTAACATAACAAACCAAACAATAGCGAAGTAATAACACCAACTAATGGTCTACCTTGTCTATCGATGTATCCAAAGATTTGAGGAGCAAAACCTTGTTCTGCCAAAGATGCAATTGTTCTTGAACAACCGAAAACGGCAGAGTTACCAACTGATAAAACGGCAACTAAAATAACGGCATTCATGATTGAAGGTAAAACTTTGATACCACCTCTGTTAATGGCAATAACGAATGGGGAGGCATTTATATCGACTGAAGAGGTACCTAGTAATTTTGTGTCATTGTATGGGACTAGTAAACCAACAATTGTCAATGAAACCAAGTAGAATAAACAAATTCTCCAAAACACCTGCTTGGTGGCAGAAGGTAGAGTCTTCCTTGGATTTGCGGTTTCAGCAGCGGCCAAACCAACTAGTTCGGTACCTGTGAACGAAAAAGCAGCAGTAACGAAAACCGTACATAAACCTTTGAAACCAGAATTGAAAGCACCTGGATTAAGCCAGTACTTACCCCCGATGTAAGCATTTGAACCACCACCGCAGTTCAAGTAAATACCAACGATAACAAACCCAATAACGGCTAGAACTTTAACCATTGAAAACACAAATTCAGCTTCACCATAACCTTTAACACCAAACAGATTGATGATAACAATGATACAGTAGAATAACGTGACCCAGGCAGCTGAATTGGTTTTGGAGTCCCAGTACTTGATAGTCATTGAAGCAGCCACCAATTCCATTGGTAAAACGATTAACCACTGCATGGTATAATTCCAAGCCATACAGAAACCCCAAGCTGGTGAAATGAATCTACTGTTATAACTTAAAAAGGCACCACTAACAGGGAATGTAACTGCCAATTCACCCAATGCATAAACTGTTGTGAAAATCATTGTACCAATAATGGAGTAACTGATCAACAGGGAAGCTGGACCACCTGAAGATAAAGCGGAACCAGAACCAACGAACAAGCCAGTACCAATTGCACCACCAATGGCAATCATTTGTAAGTGTCTTGATTTTAAGGATCTTGATAGTGGTGCTTTGGAAGCTAGGACGTTTGCACGTTGAACTTCGTCCAGATTAGGATCGATCTCATCAATTTCGACCCTTTTAAATGAATCTTTGAAATTTGTAAACCATGATGCGCTTTTAGTACTGTTTTTATGTATTGAGTTTGAGGAACTTGTATTATTTGATATATTTACTTCTTCATCGTATCCATTTCCAAGGGTTGTACCATTTGAAGACAGGAATTCAATATCTTTTTCGAATTTTTTTGAAGAACTCATGATTTGTGTATATATATATATATATTTGTGTGGAAGTTATAATCGATGTAAACAATGAAATTTAGTTTTAATTTAATTTGAAAATTTTTTTTTTGTTGTTGTTGTTGCGATTTTTGAATAATGTTAATTAAAAATATTGATAATGATTTCGGATATAGGTATAGTGAATGATAAACTTTAAAGTGATCGGATAAATAACCTAGAGAGAACAAAAGATGTTAAAGAAAGAAAGATAAGTTTACATTTATTAGAAGCATTTAACAATCGTCAAGTAAAGATACCCAAACTATTCTAGCTTTTTATCAGACTATATGGGTTTACGGGTATAGAAGGAGAAACCAATGAATAATATAGTCATACATACACACGTTAACAAGAAAATTAATAATGCTTTAAAAAAGGCCCAAATTTCAAAGAGTATTATTATATCGGACAATGAATGGTTTGAATGAATGCCTTGCGAAAAAAAAAAAAAAAAAACAAAAAAAAAATACATCAAAAACTCCGACCGGTAAAAGGGTATTTCTTTTGACACATCTTCTCTATATACATATATTATAAATTGGGAGCCTTTAATTATATGTATACTCTTTGTCCTTTAGCGGAGTTGAGTTTGAATAGAATACACTCGTTTCTCTACTCACCAGGAGGAGTTGTTTCTTCTTTTCAAGGCAGAAACAATAGATGCGAACAATACAAGCCTACACGTCAAAAAAAAGTAATGAAAAAAAGCAAGAAAATAACAAACTATCTGCAACCGTTTTATTGTTGTTAGCTATTTTGCCGGGTAGGTGGATGTCTCGTGAGAAACAAACTGCACCTGGGAAGTAAATAATGGTGAACGATTGTGTTTTGTAACATTCATCATATACATGCAAGTATTCATAAAGTTGTCTGATCTCATGAATAAATGAAAGAGAGGAGTATAGAGGAAGGATATTTCAAAGATGATAAGACCGATGGATGACTTAGATACATATAAAGTTAAAACCCTGACGCCGTTTGTTAACCTTGTCAAGCGCCCACTTTAATCTCAAACCAAAATAGTATCGCAACGAGACCAAAACTGAACGAAAAAAACCACATCAACACATTACCCACATACATAATTAATTTGATTTAACCTCAAAAGTAAGCAAAAAGAATGTAGAAATAACGTGAATCCATCTATACGCAATTTCGTGATTATATTCTACATAAGCCAAGAATACAGAGACTACAATACAGGCCCGGTATGTGTGTTGTAAGGACAGATCTCAAGTGCCTTTTTATTAATGGTGGTGCTCTTTTGCAACTAATATTAACGAATGATAATATTTCAAAGTAACCCCATTATTATTAGTATTATTATTAATCCACTTTACCAATCCCATCGCCATCCATCCCTTTGGCTGTTTGTTTAGATTGCATAGTATAAAATACTTATTTCTTCATTGTTAAGATTGTAAACTTATGACAAATAGTCTATTTCAAAACAACATTTGTGCCATATGTAACCTTTATTTAGTATTCCCATATATGTATATAAACGGGGAGAACACTATTCGTGACCCAATGATCCATCCATCCCATCCATTTGAACAGTTCACAAAGTAAGTCTCTCTTTTCTCGCTTGTGGTTGACTTTATAACAGTAAATGGCAAACAAATTCTGTACGGCATCACCATTTACACCACTACACCGCATCTCTCACTATTATTTTTTTTTTGCCTTATATACGGCAACAGTAAGATTGATGTGCTATTCAAATAAAATGGCATAAAATAATATCTTGGATTAATTTAACGTTTATACTCTCTCTACTCGGTATTAAAATCTTCAAAATAAACAACAAACATTATATGATTTTTTCGATAGCCAATATCAAAATCAAAATCATGTATCAAAACAGAACATGCAAAAATAAAACTAAAACACACATAGACACGGACATTTTCACAATAAAAGGGAAGGAAGTAGAAGTAAAGGATAAAAGATAAATAATAATAAATATATAAACACCAATTGATAAAGGATTAATTTTAATAGAAATGAGAAAGGAGGAAAATAAAACGCAAATTTGAACAAGTTAGAAATGTTTTTTTTGTATAAGCTTAACTAACTAACACCAGAACTTGTAAATTCTGTAGTAGAATGGCTTGGAAGCAATGAATTCCTTCTCTTCTCTAATTTCTTGTTTTAATAATTCCAAGTCCAAGTCTCTTCTACCGGTATCAACATCAATTTCATCAACACTCCAGTACAAGACAAAGTTTCTCTTCCAGATAATGTAGAATAAGTAAAAGGCAATCAAGACAGGAACGGTCAAGTATGATTCAAAGAAAACTTCAGCATCTGGAGCACTTCCAATTGGGAATAAAGCAACCCAGAATTGAGCAATCAAAATCAAAATGTTCATAATCAAACCAAACCATGAACCGATCAAACCACATTGAGAAGTGAATGCCAATTCGTCAGTACCTCTGCCTCTTGATCTCAAAGCAGCTCTGAATCTAATGTGACAGAAACAAATGGAACCCCAAGTAAAGACTGAAGATAAACCGGACAAAGCCAACAACCAGGTGAAAACGTCACCTTCCTTTGGTGAGGCAGCCAAGTATGATAACAAACCAAAGACTAAAGAAATAATAACACCAACTAATGGTCTACCTTCTCTGTCAATGTAACCACAAATCTTTGGAGCGAAACCTTGTTCAGCTAATGAAGCAATGGATCTGGAACAACCGAAAACTGAAGAGTTACCAACAGATAAAACAGCAATCATAATAACAACGTTCATAACAGATGGTAAACCAGAGATACCACCGTTCTTAATGGCAATAACGAATGGAGAAGCACTAGCATCAACAGATGAAGAAGAGAATAATCTGTCATCATTGTATGGAACTAATAAACCAATCAAAGTCAAACAAATAATGTAGAATAAGGTAATTCTCCAGAAAACCTGCTTAGTGGCAGTTGGTAAAGATTTTCTTGGGTTGGCGGTTTCAGCAGCAGCTAAACCAGCCAATTCAGTACCAGCAAAAGAGAAAGCAGCAGTAACGAAAACAGAACAAACACCTTTGAAACCGTGAGCAAAAGCACCTGGGTCATAAAAGTATCTACCACCAATGTATTCACCGTGTGGTCCACCACCACAGTTTAAAATAATACCTAAAAAGATAAATCCAACAACGGCAATAACTTTAATCATGGAAAAGGCAAATTCAGCTTCACCATAACCTTTAACACCAAAGAAATTGATAGCGACAATTAAAACGTAGAAAATAGTAACCCATGCAGCAGAAGAAATAGTAGAGTCCCAGAACTTGATAGTGACAGAAGCAGCAACCAATTCCAATGGTAACACAACCAACCATTGCATACCATAGTTCCAAGCCATACAGAAACCCCAAGCTGGAGAAATGAATCTAGTGTTGTATTGAACAAAAGAACCAGAGACAGGGAAAGTAACAGCCAATTCACCCAAAGCGTGAACAGTGGCGTACATCATCATACCAACTAAACCCCAAGCAATCAATAGAGCAGCTGGACCACCAGTTCTTAAAGCAGAACCAGAACCGACGAATAAACCGGTACCAATGGAACCACCAATGGCAATCATCTGTAAATGTCTTGATTTTAATGATCTTTGCAATGGAGATCTAGCGGCAAGTATATTGGCTTTTTCAACATCGGTCAAGTTTGGATCAATTTCATCCATTTCAATTGGCTTGAAAGAATCCTTGAAATTCTTAAACCAAGAACCAGACTTTTTTGATTGTTGCTCACTTGAGTATTCTTGAACTGGTGAAACGGACGTTTCGATATCACCTTTGAAATCCTTTGACTCAGACATGATGTAATAATATAATAAGTAATATTAATTAATGAAGTATTCTGTGTGTATACGAAAAGAAAACAACACTAATAACAACAGCAACAAATATATGTGCAATTGATTTAATGAAAAGAAAGAAAGGAAATTAAAATTAATGCTTTGTGGTTAATGAAAATTACTGTAAAAACAAATCAATAAGCTTATACAGGAAATAAAGAAGTATTTATAATTGTAGCAAGAAAGAGATTAGCCAGTAGAATATCTAATCATCTAATCATCTACATTAGATTAGAGATAAATATAGCGTGATAGTTGTGACCGACCTCAGCTAGCAAAACTGATATTGAGGAAACTAAGTTTATCGATAGTGCCTAGCGCCTATCCTATCTTGGATAAGGAACGGGAATCTATCTGTATTATTATTATCAATCGAAAGGGCATAAATAGTAAGTTATCAGCAAATTAGTTAGACACAAACCCGTGAGCCAGATAATATAAGATAATATGAACGCAGCAGCTACGTAATAACGTAATAAGTTAGTATGGGTATGAAGCCGCATCACAGCAATGCCTTTTTTACTTTCTTTTCTTTTTAGCGATAGTAATAAAAGAACAAGATATTGGCATACGGCTTACAGTTTAATTCCGTACCACCACCAGGGCTAATCTATCTACTATCTATCTATTACTTTTCCTTTTTCTTGTAAATGACCAACAAGTCTAAGTCTGTTGCCGCGCTTTCTCTCACACTCCCCCCCCCTCTCTCTTAGTTCACCCTCATAAGACAATTGACAATTGGCAATTGATTGACTGATTGATTGACTCATTGACTGATTGACTGATTGATTGAATGATTGATTGATTCATGAGTGTTTTTACCTTTCCAGTAATGCTCCGAGACTGAAAATAAAACAGAAGATCAGTTTTCTACATTCACACTATGGAATATGGAATAACCTTTCAATATACTTGACCCATTATTTGGTTTAGGCTCAATTGAGATGAATGGGAGACGATTTATTTTACCTCGCTCGTTGTAACTCAAAACAGATAGATTGCTTGAGAAATCGATAATATCAGCGATTAAATAGCCTGCTTTTAATCCTTTTTAGTCCTCCATTTTCACTAAGGTGTATATTTCGCTCCTTCTTTCTTTTTTTTCACGAGCAAACAAGAAAAAATGGAGCCTCGGCGATTACTATTTGTTCCGCGATTTAGAGATTTTCACTATGTACATACAAACTACAATATCTCAATCTCAGCTCTCTCCTTTCATATATGCGTAGAGTATTCTGATACATATATACATACATACATACATATATATACATTAGATAAGTGATCGAAGAAGCCACAACACAAGAAAATTCTATAACCTCTAAAAGAATAGAAAAGGAAGAATATAAATATATGTGAAGGTAGGCACGTTTATTAGTTGCTACAAATATTCAAGTAATTGTGTGATATAGTTTCTTAGTTATTCAAAGATTAAGAGGCACCAACCAGTGGCTCGTATATTCTTTTCATATTCAATGTTATTCAGTTACTGTATATATATATATGTATATATTGTTAAAGCCACTGATTGCACTGTTGTGACTATATATATATTAAGAAAAGTGCCACGAGAATTCTTCTTAATGCCATACGGAATTTCTCTATCTATTCATTAAGCGACCCTTAATGCCAGTTCTTTCACTATTATACCTATTTACATATGCCACAACGCCGCCCTCATTTTGCTCCTTTTCTTGGGAGAAAAGATAATAACGTGAACTTAAAATAAATAGTATATAGGTAACAACAATTAAACAAATTAACTACCGAAGAATATCGTGTTATTTTTACACCATAATAGTGATTATAATCACGGCAATCATTCTGTTGCAAGTTGGCTTGTTTATTGATAATGGATGATCTATACGTTTTTATTCATTGACTTCTTTTTTGTGCCTCGATATAATGCCAATTGCTTCTGATCTTGATTCTTCATTGTCATATCAAAAGAATTATCTCCAGTATTAGATCTCTGGATTACATACGTATACCTTACATACGTACGTACCATTTATTATCTAGCCAATTAAGCATCTTAGTTTAAAGAGATTCGACTCGGAGTTGTTAATAATTAAAAAGAAAGGAAGTAAAAAAAAGAACACATCGTTTCACCTTACATGCCCGCCTGCCTACCACTCATGATTCACTTGCCTTGATCTCATCTTTCTATATGGATAGTTACAGTAACTAAACACCGATTTATATAACCTACAACACTTTATTATTTGAATCTTGAAAATTGTACCCCATTAATCGCCTTGTGTTGACTTCGACTTTGATTTATTGTTTAATACGGCATTGGCAAATTCCATCAATGATTTCGTTTAAACATTGTTTTTTTATGGCACTGTTTTTATTGTTTTGTATTTTGATCCAAGGATCAAGTTTTTTTTTTGAACTATCTTCTATATGTATTTATACCAAGGCGCTTGTTTCTGTTTTGAAGAAGCCATCAAGAATCATCAAGAACTCGATGCGTGGAATTGTTCCTTAGCATCAGCATGCTTCGATCGTGATAAACCAGTTGGTTAGCTCAGATCTGTATCTTGATAGAGTTTTTTTTTTCAAAGAGATACTGACAAATACATACTTTGTGTAGTTACTATCCAAATTCATCTGAATTTATATGACATTTGTGCCACAATAACCATTATCGTACAGCTATCGATAGGTTACAATAATCACTTTAGAATCCTATTGACTACAAGAAGGCGGGGGGACGGCTCCTCCTTTTTGAAGAATCACATTATATGGTGTATTAAAATTTATCGTAATAGGCAGCAAAAACAAAATCAATTGAACGGAATAATCACAACCTTAACGTTATAAAAGACATTCAAAAAAAGATTTAAAGTATCAATCAATGTACCTGCTTATTATAACACGATTAGGTTCCTGGAAGAATCGTCTCCCTTTGTCGCTCGCTCACATTCCTTCTTGCTGCCAGATCAGATCTAACTAAAATTCCGATATTGGCTAAATAATTATCCGGAATCAGAAATGGAAAGAACTAAAGTGGGTTTAGCTTTGAACTTTCTTTTTTTGTTAGTGAGTTGGTCAGATAGATTTGAGTATATCTTTATTGCCTTATCAAAATTAATTAGGTACTATCTATTTTTAATTTCACAAGACTTCCTGCTACCGGATAGTGGATAACCTATTCCTCACCGGACGTCATTTGATAATCGCTATGAAGCATAGCGCAATTATTGACTAACCTACTGAGGTATACATTTCATAATAATTGACACTCAAATATAAAAGTATTTATTAATTACTTGTTTTACACCCAGTCGGCACGAATTCTAACACCCAACCTGCTTCACTCATATCCGCTGCAAGCTATAGCAGCCCACGAACCGCTTTGTTACAGCGCAAAGTACGGAAGTTCAGAGCGCAGGATGCAGCAGCTACTAATTTTCATCCGGCCCTACACTGCCCGTACACATAACTTCTACTGTTTCTGCTGCACATGTAGCAGATCTTGTGCGATCTCTTGTGTAGGCCAGAAACTGGCTGAGAGTCATCACCGTAATCAAGCCTCGCTACAGAATCATTGGCTGACTCGGTAATATCACATAACATCACAGCGATATAAGGGTTAGCCTCCTCGCCCAATGGTACCCTATATGTGTGTAACCATTCGCCGTCTGTAGTGTTTAGTAACACTAGTTGTGTGGTATCATTTGTGTGGTAAAACTCTTTGTCATTGGCGTCAAACAGTGCACCGTTGAAGCTTACCCGGATATTAACATCGTCAGGGCCAACATAAAATCCATCATCATTAACGATTTCTAAACCAGTGGCACGCGCAGTTGATCTTAGTATAAATATAACAACTAAGAACATTCAAGGGTACATAAATACTGCATGATGAGACTGCTTTGTAATAAATGAATTAGATTATTGAAATTGAGAAAACCTAGGTTTTTGTTGAGGTAAAAAGTATAAAAATGTGATGAGAGATAAAAACAGGGAACTCTGGGCTCTTAATATACACAAAAAGGTCATCCTAAATCAATTTTCAGACTGTAATCAGATTATGCTGGATGGTGACTAGGTGATCACATAGGTTGAGACATACATGACATGCCACTCCTTGATCTAGTTGGCTGCTCCACAACTCTTATACATTCAAGTTTTTTGTACAAATTTAGAACACTTATCAGTTTCTCTTATGTAGGTTTATATAACAGTATTTGGGAGGGTAGAGAAATACATAATCTATTGTTATACCTAATCTAATTATAGCCAGATCCTGACAAAAACCAACGCCGCATTCCTTTTTGCATTCCAATTGAACGACCGACTGACCGACTGACCGACTGACCGACCGCCCATCCGACTGATTCTACAAACCCACACGATCAACAGATATTCTGCACCAAAAAAAATCTAGCACCTTATTCTCTATACCCATCTAAACGGATAAACGGTGTATACCTGTCCGTCTTCCCCTCTAGCTAGCTATAAAATAACGAGTATCTCAAAAATAGAAAATCTTGCGAGAAAGCATCTCGTTACAACAAATTTTCACCAGTTCATTTATAGCAAAAGGTTTTTAAATGCTTCCTAATGTTAGATGCAACAAAGCATCCATAATCAAGTTGTTTGAATGATTAGTCATCTTTACAGTATAGAGAAGAGATTTCAAACACCTGAAACCAAGGAGATTTTTTTTATTTAGTCTACAGACATGGTTGCTGGGGGGTGGGGTGGTGTTATTCATAACCTTCAAATATTATGCTATTGTTTTGATCTAAATTATTGAAAACAAAAATCCTAACCAATAGCTAAATTGTCAAACAGATCGATGTACAAATATACACAAAGTTATATACTAAATACATCCATATTCTTCCCATAACTCAACAAGCGAGACAAATACATACCTTGCCATCCCCTCAACCCTCATTTCTCAACGTTCATGTTCGGTAATTTCAAATAATAACAAAAACAAACGAGTCCTATACATAATTTATCAGCGTGTCTGAGACTAGTTTGATTCTTAATAGTTCTTCTATTAAACCTAGAATTTTATTTTTGTCTAAATACCAACGGAATCAAATATTTTAAGGCTCAGTAACAATAAAAGAAAAATAAGAAATTAGCACCGGATAATAATATATTTCTTAAAAACGTTACATATTGACTATATAGCTTTAAGTTTACACAGCATCTTTGGGGGTCACAACAAAAGCTGCGGATCACTGAAAATTGTACACCATGAAAACGGGTGTCAATAGTGTCATGTGAACTCTCTAATTTTCAATTAAACCTTATCGTTATCAGTCACAAAAATCTTTTTTGGTTTTGCTCACATTTTATTATTTGATCAGGGATTGATTGAACGAATGATTGACTGATTGACTGATTGGCTGATTGACTGATTGTGATTGTGGAATTGGTAGTTACACCTTTGCCTAATTGTATAGCAATCCGGTGGGTGGTATCTATCCAACTATCATTATTAACAAAAGAAAGAAACAAAGATGTTAACATCTTTTGTTTGTTCATGAAGCAAAATGCCGGTTCTTGCTTGTTTCATCCTACCTATCTGTCCAGTCTTGTTGCCGTTTCGGTTGCCTCTCCTGCCGATGGAAGCAGCTAGCGAGAAATGAATAAGCTAAACAAAGTAATGACAATAAGTGCATACAATAAATAATAGATCTCACTTCTAAAATACATATCCAAACAGCTGTCGGTCAACAAAATATCAACCGATCAGTGTTAAACATCAGGTTTTAAGATAAAGAAATTTTAGACAAAAACAATCGTGTAATTGTAAAAGCCATAGAATATACTTATCAGTACCAAGCGTCTTGGGGCGTTTCATAATCCAAGCTTCTAACGCAGTAGCAAGTTTTTATTTTTTATTTTGGATTATGATTTTTCAAGAATATGAAACGGGATTTTTTTTTCGTTTATTTATACCGACTGAATTTGTTTTCAAAGGGATCATCTCATTAAACATCTATATACAAGAAGAAGATTGGTACTCTCAAAAAAAAGAGAGATACAAAGGGAACCAAAGGAAAAAAAAAACAAGTAAACTTTATAGCATATGTCAAACGGATATTTTTACAGATCTAAACGATACTACTCTAAAACCTTTTCAGTATCAAGCTTATAATCATCACCATCTTTAACAACCATACCTTGTTCAATCAACTTGTTGAACATATCTTGAGGAACCCAGCCATTAGTGGCAATGAATGGAGTTGTTGAAATTTCACCTTGATAATTCTGTAAACTTTCTTCATACAACTTCAGTTCATCTTCAGAAAATTCAATTGGATTAGTTTCGAATGCACCACCAACCAATTGGTTCTCCTTGTATGAATCCCACATTTGTGATAGTTCAACTAATCCATTTTCAACGTATAAGAAATCCTTATCGTTTTTCAGATCCAAGGCAGCAGTGTAAACATTCTTGATTAATTTAACAGCAGGTGAAATGACACCCAACAATTCCTTGTTTCTGTCGTTTAGTGAAAGCTCCCAATAGAATTGGTTTCTAGTTCTGTTGAACATGAATTCATATTGTTGTTGTTCAATTTCATCCAATGAATCAAAATTTTCAATGTCTTGCTTCAAGTTGAAAATCTTAGGTCCAGAATATTGTAAGAATTGTGGATAGTTGGTTAAAATAAATGGTTTAATTGAAGTTCCTTCAAAATCAACAAAAGCTGGCTTTTCACTACCATCCTTAACGATTGAGTTCATTGGATCTAGATCGGCTAGATGCAATCTTGGTGCTAGCAATTGTGGCATGTTTGGAATTGTTTCTGATTTCAAGTTGAATAGATGGTCAGAGATTTTTGAAAACTTCTCGTATGTAATAATAGCATCAGTTAAAACACCTTGGTTCTCGATCCTTGAAGATGCATCAGCTTGTGCTAAAGCTAATCTACTTTTAAAAGATTCTAATTCCAAGTTAACTAAATCAGTAACCATCTTCAATGGTTCATCTTTAGGCCATGGACCAACAAATTGATCCAATGTAGATTTCTTAACAGATGATTTGTTCTTGTAGTAAGCCCTTTCCACAGTTGGACCAATGACATATCTACCTTTTAATTCAACGTCTTCATTTTCACCTTCATAAACTTCAGTTTCACTAGCTTTAACGATATCAACTGGACAATCTTCGGCAAAATACAAAGAACCAAACTGGTTAAATTTAACACCAGTAACTTCCTTATGAAAGTCGGCAATTGGGCCAATAACGGACATCAATTTTTCTTTTGACTCAGCATCGTTGATCTCACCAGAAACTAAAGGATTCCATTGTTTCATCAATAAGTCACCCTCTTTGTACTCCATAATCATAAATGGTGAGCCAATAGCATTGTCTGGGGTTGAAGAGTATGCTAAAACTTTAGGAACATCTGAATTTAATTTAGATTGTAGGAAATCCATAGTGGCAACTTCAGATTTTATTCTACGGTCGGTGTATAATGAAGAATCTAACTTGTATGGTAATCTTAACACAAACTCAGTTAGTGGAGTTTCACCGTTTGATGTTTCTTCCATTTGGAATTTGTAAACTCTGTGATGCTTACCCTCATGAATAGAAACAATTTGTTTGATGTTGTCATATTTAGCGCTTCCTAATAATTCTAAGTTTTTGGTAATGGCATTGATGTTACTAGTGATTTCAGTTAAAGCTTTGTCTGATGATTTGGTGGATTTGCTTAATTCAATGAAAGTATCGTTTAAACCTTTGATTGAAAACTCGGTTCTTCTTTTGGCCTTTTCAGCTTTATCGTTCTTCAACCAAGTACCCCAAGTGTAATCAAAGAAAGCTTGTCTGTTTGGATCAGATTCATCTGAGATCTTAGTGAAAACTTCTTTAGGTTTTTCAGCTAATATTGTATTGTGTCTCTTGCTGTTGACGGTAATTGGAGAGTTTGATCCTCGAGTTATTGAGATGGATGTTAATCTTGGTAAAATTGATGCCGTTGATCTAGCAACGGATCTTTTCAATAATGATGATCTCAAAATATTTGATGATCTTGATAACATTGTTAGTAATAGTTAGAACAGATGCTTTGCTTTCATTTACTTTTGAAGAACAAAGACTTCATTACTATACTTTACTTAACTGCTGATAATGTTTTTATCATTGAGTCCTTGGAAACCGGCGAAAAGTGAAAGATCAAGGATTTGTGCGGTGCACTGTTTTTTTCTTTTCTTCGCAAGCGAAAATAAATTGTTTGAGGATTCAGTCTGAGTCTGGGGATCATAAATTATTAGTTAATAGTTAGGTAATAATAGGAGTAAACATTTTTAACCTGCTATTCACCATTTTCTATAAGTCATTGAAGTACTGTAATACAAATAATATATTTAAAATGACTAGTGTTTTTATTGAGGAATTTACTGTATACTCATTAATCAACAAATTCAACACGAACGAGAAATTTTTGAACTCAAGTTCCCATTGACGGCTGGATCCTGAAATAATACATTTGAATAAATTAATCCATTTTAGTTGCTAAAGCAGTTGGGTAGTGATTCTATTGCTAGTCACTTGGTGTGCCTGTTTGCAGTAACAATCACAGGTCGGAACAGCTGAGTATGAAAGATGAGTATCAGAATCGTGCTGAAATATTTGTGGAGCTTCTGTTGATTTTTTACAAAGTAGCATGGGCACAATTTATTTAGCTGAAAGCGATTCTATCAGTAAATACAGTCTTAGTTATGGTGTTTTATGTTCAGGTTTTTAATTGTTAAATGTGTTCTGCTTTTCCATATTTGTATCATTGAAATTTTTCCCACTATTTACATATACCCTGCATGGAATGAGTAAGCACAAAAGGGGGGATAATGATAACGATGTGCTTTTTGTTGTGTAAAGGTGCGTGCGCACAGTGGTTTGTTTTGGGAATTACCAATGCGGCCGAAAAGGGATCCATTTCTTCCTGTTTAAGTTTCCCATTGAACTGTTCTACTGTGTGTTTTCTTCTTCTGCTGTTTAGAATTCTTTTTATAACAAGCAATCAAATCAAGCTATTACAATAATGTCCATATTCAAACAAAAAGTCCGCACGTCAGAGAGAATCATTCCTCTTCAGAGTGAAAAAATGGTTGAAGCAATTCTTGGAATGTCTTTTGGGTGTATCGCCTTTTTACGTGGATTATTTGATGATGACCATTTTGAAGATGAAAAATTTATTGTGGATAAACAAATCGATCGAAAGACAGAGAACTTAAAAAATAATTCTTTTAGATTCAAGAGGCTAGTTAGAGGTAAGTCAAACGAAGCAGATACCTTGCTAAATTGGTTAGAACAGTCGATTGCTGAGTCTTTACATAAAAAATATCTAAAGGGTATATGTCTTTCTATTGTTTTGGATAAGGATCATCCTGAAGAGCTATTTGAAAGCTACCTATTTGGAGTTGATTATGATTCACGTGGTTATCCAACTTTATCAGTTGATGATTCTTCTGACAACTCCGACGATTTGATAAGCCCAATGACTGCTTCAAGGAGACAGCTTCAGCAATTGATGAAAAGATTTATTTTAATTACACAGTCATTACCTGAATTGCCTGCTAAAAGGTACATTTCTATGAGATTAATGTTTAATGATCACTGTCCAGACAGTTACCAACCAACGTTTTTTACTGATTGCTCAACTGAAGAACCTGCAACTTTTAATATGCCCCTTGGTGAAGAGCATGAAGAAGAACAAGAATTGGATATTAGTGAGTGTGGAAGGTTTACAACAAAACACCACAGCATGATGGCAAAAATACTATCTTTGGTTCCTGATGAAAACCAGTCTCATACTTGCAAAACGCATTCCAGTGTCAAGAAATATGATCCTTTTGATATGCTAGAATCTGCTCGTGAGGAAATTTCAAATACTGCCGATGTTTCTCAAGTTACCAAAGACTTGCAAAACTTGGGAAACATCACTACTAACAATCAAGCAACTCAACAATTGGACTCAACCTTAACTACAAAAGATCATACTGAGTTTCAAACTGGTTTTGCAAAGGGGGAATTTGAATGCTACTGTAAAGCATCTGAAAAGCTTCCATTCACTACTAACATTCAATGTATGAATTGCCGTAAATACTCACATGCAGTTTGCCAAGGCTATTACAATTCTTTAAGCAAAACAGAGACTAAAACCTTTAGGTGCTACAAATGTAAATCTGTTAAATTTGAAACAGATATCGAAATTTTAATAATGATTAGAAGAATTATTAAATCATTACAACAACAATCATCAAGATGTTATCCAAGATCAATAAATGGTATCTTAACACAAATAGGATATGATATTCAACCTTCACGTGTTGATATGCATTTAGTTGATATCGCAGTCAAGTCCCTTTCAGTGATGATCCACCATCATTTCCTATTGCTCAAATCACGGAAAGCGTATAACTTCTCTTGTTTTAATATTGGTTATGACGGTGTTTTACACAACAATGAACCCTTGAAAAAGGGGAAATACTATATTCATTTAAACGATGAAGTTGAGAAAGAAATGAACGAATTTTTTGATCCAGAAATGGAAATCAACACCAATCATACAGACTTTGAGTCTATTGAAAATTCAATGACAGATTCGTTTTTCATGGGGGATGGTGATTTAACAAAAGTTGAACGTGAACGATTCACTCAAGATGCAGAAGAATCAATGACTATAGATGAGGAGATTGAAAAAAATTTCAAGAATTTGAGTGATTCGTTGTTTTCTATTGATGAAGAACAACAGCAGCCTGAAAAAAAAAGAAAAATTAGCAAGAGTGTTGATGTTCTTGGTTTTGATTAGACAACTATTTATTTACTTTTTTGGTTCGGTCAAAGAATAATTATATTTTATTTTTGCTATTGTATTATGGTTGGCCTCAAACCTTTGACTTTTGGATTTTTCTGCAGGTTATTTGTTTAATTATATATAAATCATCATATTTTTGTGCTTGAAAAGTAAGATTCGATTTTTTTTTCCCACTTTACAAAGATTTAGGTTGAACAATATAAGATCCTTCATGACGAATAATCTGTTGTGATAGAGATCTGTCATATTAAAAATTACGTTCAATAAGTCTTTCTTAAGAGCGCGTATTCCCAAGACACAAATAACACAACATGGCTAATGTGACCAAGACGACTTGATCCACGTGTAAAATCTCTATATGTTATTAGCTATATTGAAAACTAGATAACCAAATAATCTCACCAGAATCTGATATAATACGAGAAAAAAGAAGGAATTTTGAATTTATTTTTCTGAAAAGTTTGGAAATCTACGAGAATCACAACATAGATATGGCATCCACGACAAGAGAAAGAGACATCAGCCATCTAAACCACCAACTTACCGAACTTCAGAATAACTTGATGGAGCTTCAAGCACATTCGGACAAAACTGCCAAACAATTTGAATCCATTAAGAAATTGGGGAAATCACAAGCATCGTTATTCATGAGCTCACACACGCTTTTCCAGGTTTTAAGTGAGAAGAAGGAAGCTGAAAGACAAGAACTGTTGAAGATTCAGCAGGATGAGTCGATGGATGATGTTGATGAGAATAGTGGGTATCAAAGATCTGATTACGCTGAAAATGACGACTAATTTCATGTCTGATAATGTTTTGATTCATGGGCTGGGCCTTTATGGAAAAGTCTTGGAAAAGTTGGTTTAAAGCTCCTAATAACCAAATTTAATCTGTTTCTAGACCTTCTATTTGAATATATCGTGTATACTATTAATTGTAAAATTTACTGGGTAAATCTGTTGAAGTAGCTTTGTGTCGAAGTACATGAAAGATAAGAAATGATTCAACTTTTAAATCCCTCGGTGATAAATAAGTAATCTTGTGCGGAGGAACATGCATATTTTTTCTCTGAAGAACACTGTTTGACCGACTCATTTGCTGACTAGCTAACTCTTGAAGTTGAAGAAATCTACGGGTAATGAACTCAGTAAGTAGACACACATTCAAATATAAGCAATACGTATAGAAATGACCACTATAAAGATTGAATATTTTGGGCCGGCAAAAGGTTTTACAGGCGACAAACAGATGGATACTTATAGATTCAGCGATGATCAAACTGTAACTCTAAATACAATACTAAGAAAAGTTGGTGACGCATATACTTCCAAATTCGTTGATTTTATTGTTAGTTGCTGTGGCATAGTATTGAAAGACGAGTATTTGACACTGGATAGGGAGCTACCCATTGATGTTTTAGGAAATGATGTTGTTTTGGAAAATAACGATGAATTAGTTATCATTCCTCCAGTGTCTAGTGGATAGACAAAAAGGATAAACTAACTGGTGCTACTTTCTTAAGATTTACTTTTCATTTTTGCATAGGGAGAATATGGAATATAGACAAGTTGCCCTTAAATTTTTTTTTTTTGGATTGTAACTATATATAAGAAAAAGAGAAGAAAATAAACGCAACTTAAATCTAACTGATTGACATCATTAGCATAACAAGCTTATTGTCTTTACTGGGAGGGAATCTAAATCAAAGAGTAATTTATTCCTTTAATTCACCAGATTCAACAATCTTGATTTCTTGAGAAACCTTACCAGAAGCGGAACCAACGGATTCAATCTTTTTAACGACATCAAAACCTTCGGTAACTTCACCGAAGACAACATGAGCACCATCTAACCAAGAACATGGGACAGTGGTGATGAAGAATTGAGAACCGTTTGTGTTTGGACCGGCATTAGCCATGGATAATAAACCTGGCTTAGTGTGCTTGACGCTGAAGTTTTCATCTGCAAATCTTGAACCATAGATAGACTTACCACCATAACCATTGTGGTGGGTGATATCACCACCTTGTAGCATGAATTGTGGAATGACTCTATGGAAAATGGAGTCTTTGTAACCAAAACCCTTTTCACCGGTACATAAAGCTCTGAAGTTTTCAGCAGTCTTTGGAACTTGCTTTTCGTATAAATCAAAGATGATTCTTGGTTGCTTTTCACCACCAATGGCAACGTCAAAGTAACACTTGACTAATCTTGATGAAGAAGTGGAAAATGATCTTTTGGAAAGGTTGAACATTGTAAATTTATTATTTTGTTTTGATGAAAAACAAGTTGCTTTCAATTGATTATTGAAACTGATCCTACAATGCTATACTAACAAATTTGTAAAACTTGAACTTGGACTTCGACTCGTAGTTAAGTCAGTAAATGAAGCTCATGTGCGAATGGTTGGAGTAATCCCTGGAGCCGGGTAAAAAACTCGATGCGTCGATCGAGTTTTTTCTTATGTATTTATTTGTATTTGTTACATCAACTATATAAAGATATAAAGTCTAACTTGTATCCATCACAGAAGTAACTTTGTATCCAACTTGGCTAACGATTCACCTAGAAGGTACAAATTACGAACAAATTGATCATAGTCTAAATTATCCAAGCTTTCAATTAAACCAGGCAACAATTCAACACCTTCACCAGTAGTAAAGTTAGGAGCAAAAATTAGATGCTTAAACCATTTTCTTCCCTTTAGTATACCTTCTTCCAAACTATCAGCCAATCCCGAAAGAAAAATACGATCAACAGAACGAATCTTAGAGTTTGCAACTTTGATCTTGATAGCAGTACGTATTTTAATATATAATTTGAACCATGGGTAGTCTTGTAAAATTTCTTCTTGTAAGCCATCCAAACTAGTGTCAAACTTAATCGCTTTAATCAACAATCTCTCAAACAATTGATTAACATGATCAAGCTGATCAACTAGTTTTTTGTTTGTAACATCATCATATATTCTATCCATCCAATAGTCTGGAATTTTCTTTGAAAGCTGCGAATATTGTTTTTCAACAATATTGAAATAGTCATATGTTTTGATATGAAGCATTTCTCTCTCACTTAGATTCAAAACAACCAAACCAACAAATTGAGAGACTAAATTTGGAAAGTTGAACTTAGGATCGATTTTGTGGAACCAATCTAAGGAATCATACTTTGAGTTATGGTATGGTACAGGATCAATATTTGGGTCATTTTGGAAACCAATATTGAGAGAAGGAATACCTAAATGGTTCTGAAAAACTGAATAGTCCCCAACTCCAGAAGATATTAAACTGATTGTTGAGTTCATTTCCTTAAAATATGTATATAATGTCTTTCTTTCATTGAACATCACCTGTTTCAAAACTCTTTCAATCAAGTTATTGAAAAGTGGGTTAGATTCTATGTTCATTTTGGATCCGTTAATAGAATCCAGATTAAAGTAAACAATGGTATCTTTGTTCAGTTGACTTGCGTGAAACTCTCCAAATTCAGTAGATCCTAAAAACCCATAGCTAGATCCATCCCATGAAACTAGTTTTATACTTCTTAGTGGTTTCCAACCTAATTTCACCAACTCATTCAAACCTCTAGCCAGCTCTAATAACGCAGCATGCCCATTAGTGGCACCACCCAGACCACCAATGGTATCTCTCGAAGCTCCAATTATAATTTCTTCATCTTTCATAACACCCTTGATTTCATTGATAATGTTGTAGATTGGTTTAATTTTGAACTGAACTAGATTGCTTAACTCCAAAGTATAACCACCAGTAGATGGACCAGGACAATAGTTGAAGTCAGGCAAATCACCTTTCCAACCAAAATCCGGACCATCTTTGTTTTCACTCAGCATGTTCAGTATTGGCTCAACGGATTCATAACTAATTGGGACCGAAACAATCTTAGGAATCGTGTTTGGTTTGACACGATGAGCAAACAAAGTAGATGACCAACCAGGTGTTGTTGGATCACCAGGTTGATCAATGACAAAATTTGCAGTTTCTTTGTTAATCGCATTTGGATGTCTAGCGTTACCTTCAGGGTACGCTTTATAGCCATTATTAGTGGTGAACTCACCGTCATCATATGGATCAGGATAGATGACTACCCCAACGGCACCATTGTCTTGTGCATTTTGAATTTTTCTACTTGTATGAAGTAAACCAGATCGTATTATAACGATCTTATTTTTGACTGATAAATCTTTAACGCTTTCAATCTTTTCGAAATCTTCTAGTCTCCCATAGTTGGCGAATATAAAAGGTGCAGTAACTGTTCCATTTGCAGAGTATGGATGGAACGATAACATATTCGATTCTTTCAAATTCGCTTGATAGACAACTTCATCTTTTTCATTCTTCAATAAAAGTGAATTATCAAGTGGTTTACCAACCCAAGTTTCATATTTATCAACAGTTGTATGGAATTTGAAATTAGTTTTAAAAAGTTCTTCAAGTGATTCATAGTTTTCTCCAGGTATATGCATTTCATTCTGTGAAAAATCCAGGTATTTCTCAACGTTATTTTTAAAATTCAAATGCGTTAAAAATAACCTTGAACAATCATCAAAAGTTAAAATCTCCCCATGAATTCTTCGAAGGTCTCTATCCAACGACGTTCTTGGTAAGAAAATCAAATTGAATAAAAACATGAAGAGGCATCCAAATATACAAAAAGAAATAAACCTTTGTCTTTGGATTTGTCTTATGGTTGCATTAGTCGCATATATCATTGAATTAGCAATCGATTCAGTTAGACTTCGTGACCTATTGACTCTGCTATTCAAATTATCAGAACTTCCTCCATGATTACCAAAATACAGCGAGTTTTTCCTTGAACTTGCCCTGGTACTACCAGTTCCAAGTAAAGTCGCTAAAAAATCATCGGTAGAGTTGTTCATGGATCCATAATTCTGGCTATTGCTTCCATATGGATTCGGAAATGGTTCAGCCATTATTCAGAAGTAATGTAAAATAGGTTAATTAACAATAAAAATTGGGTTACTGGTCAACGAATCTCGGGATAATAGGAATAAATAATTCTTGTATGCTCAAATGACACTATCGGACTAGGTATATGATAATCAGCTATGTAGTTTTGAAAAACCAGCAGAAATGAAGTAGATTTATATGTTTATAGAGAGTAAGAAAAAACCTAAACAACCAGAACATACAAAACAAAACTAGAAAAGATGTATAGATAAGTGTAATTAGTTATTACTATTACTCGTATATGGGGTAAACCGACTACATGCGTGGGACTCGGAGTTGCCGTTTACTTCCTTGTGAGCGACGCATTACAATTAGGCCGATCGACTTATGATTTTAAAAAGAAAGATTCAGGGAAAATACAATGCATTTACTGTATATATCACTTCGAAAGTAAGTATATGTATAAAATCTATATGTCTACCAAAAACCAAAAACACTACTTTTCAACCTCACTTTATGACTTATTCATCTTTCCAACTTCACTTTGAGATTTATTCATTTCATAAGCTTTTCTAGCTAACATGGATCTATGTGAACTTTCAGAATCTTTCAAATGACCTCTATCATCCAATTCAACAGTACCACCGGTGTCGAACAATGAAACTTGTCCAAGTAACAAACCTAAAGTATCCAGAACTTGTGCTGGATCACTTAAATAAGCCTTTGCAACAGTTTCTTTATTGGCTGGTCCAACGGTAACTGGATAAACACCATAAGAACCAAACGAGTTTGTATCAACCTTTTCATCTTTCCAATCCGACTCAATTTGATTCAAAGCTTTAAACATGTCTTCATCGGTTGTGTCATCACCCAAACACATGATGAAATCGGGAACATTATCAATGGATCTAACTTCTTTAGTAACTGGATTCGAACACAACACTAAACGTTTCACAATTTCACCCTTGTTAACAAAACTAGGTCTCACTTCTAAATTGGCTTTACCTGTCATGACTTCAACATCATAAGATTCTAATTTGGAAAGTAGTTCTTCTTTACATTTATTCGATTGGAAGAGACCTAATTCAGGATCAGCCTTACGATAATGCCAAGTCAATGCAACTTTCTTCTTTTCGATGAATGTACCCGGAGTCTTTTCGGTATATGATTGGAAGATTTCTTCGACAATATTTTGCCATGACATATCAAAACTTTCTGCTAGATTGATCCAATCTTTACGACCAACCTTTTTCATGAAACAACCATGTTCAGCGCTCAAACCGATTTCTGGATAATTTGAACCAATCCATTTTTCTAAAAATTCTTGATCACGACCAGAGATAATCCAAAATTCATTCTTTGGATCCTTTGTAAGATTTTTCAGAATATTCGATAATCTCGCAGATGGAATAGCAGCGCTTGGTTCTCTAACAATTGGTGTTAATGTACCATCATAATCAAACAGGAATAAACGGTGTTTAGCAACTTTAAAATTACTCAACAATAGGGGCCTGTTTAGGTATGGTGTACCGTGCTTTGAATTTAATTTACCAATATTAGTCAATAAATTGCTCAAGAAATGGTAAGTCCAGACTTGGTTTGTGTTTTTGGAAACTGCTTGGTAAAGGCTTGATTCGATACCGGTTTTAGTTTCATTTGACATCAATAAACATTCATTGATCGTGTTTGAAACACCAACGGAATCCCATGGGTTGACTTGAATCGAATCCTGTAAAACAGTAGTAGTTCCACTAAATTCTGACAAAATTAGTGGAGATTTAGATTCTTTTTGACAAACAATGTATTCTAACGCAGTTGTATTCATACCGTCTCTAATTGATGTGATTAAACATAAATCAGCAACTCTTAATAACGCCAAGTATTCATCTTTCTCAATTCTCATGTTGTAGTTTTGCACTGGTGTGTAATCTAACGAGCCGTACTTTCCGTTAATGACAGAAACTAATTCATTGACCTTTTTATCCAATTTTGAGCTATGATAGAATGGCTTGAATGAAACTTGAATTAAAACAACTTTACCAACCCATTCTGGGTACATGTCTAAAAACATCTCAAATGCTTGTAATTTCTGAACAACACCCCTAACTAGATCCAACCTATCTCTACCAATAATGATCTTTCTATTGTTGTTTAACTGTCTTAGAGTATTGATCTTTTCCTCAACATTTGGAGTGAATGCATCATGTTCTAACTTCGAAACGTCAATACCTAATGGGAAAGTAACAACTTTGACGTTAGATGAATGAACGTTGACCGAGGTTGGTGTCACTTCATATTGCAACAATCTAGAACAGCAACTAATGAAATGTCTGGCAAATGAATAACTCTGGAAACCTAGCTGATTAGCACCTAACATACCATCCAATAAGATCTTTCTCTTTGATAAACATCTGAAATACTCTGAAGATGGGAACGGAGCATGTAAGAAATGACCAATAAATGCTCCTGGTATTTCCATTCTTAAAATTTGTGGTAGCAACAACAAATAATAGTCATGGATCCAAATAATATCACCAGGTTTATAAATTTCTTTGATTTTGGCAGCATAAGCTTCATTGAACTTAACATAGTCATGCCACCAGGAAGTTTCTTCAACTCCATCGTTAGGCTGATTTTGCATATAGTGGAATATTGGCCAGATGACATTTTCTGCGTACTTTCTCCAACGTTCTTGATCTTTTCTTAACAACCAAACAGGATGGATGTTGTCAGATTTGTTAGATTTACGAATCTTTTCAGTGACTTTTATTTTATCATCATCATTCAAGTACAAAGGATCGTTTTCTAATGATGAGTTGGATGGAATTGAATGTGGCACAGATTCATTGTGACTGAACAGTTCACCAGTCCAAGCAATTAAATGGGTTTCCCATTCAGTTTCATCATTTAAGAATTGGTTTGATGCATATAACGCAGATGAACCTCTTACTGGTTTGACATCCCACTTGTTATCCCTTGTTTTACAGATTTGATTTGGTAACTGTGTCATACAGTTCAATATACGACCTGAAATTTTGAAATTTTCATTCTGGAAATCGGATGGCTTGAGTTTTTCAAAATCGGCAACTGTATTCAATGTATGTGGTAAATCATCCAATGAATCGGCAGTCATTTTAGTCATTTCGGAAATGTTTCAACTGAGTTTGTGTAAGAAAGCAAAAAGCAACAAAAAAAAACACGTTACTCTATGTTAATGTCCTTTAATAAAACGGAATGCTCAAAATGTATTCTAAAAACAGAGATAACAGTAAACTACAATATCAGTAACGAAGTAAAATGTAAAATGTGAAATTTAGAGCTATTAAAACTGAGTAGACAGTTAAAGGATTGTTGGACTATTTAACGAAACGATGTGTGGAAATCTGGTTGCAAGTCGAAAGTGCTGGAAGGAGAGCAACCATAGAGTGAATAATGCTGGAGCGTAAACATGAGAAATGGGTTGATGTGGATAATTGCCGAATTCATTTTTGATTGCTGCCTGATAAAAAGAATGCACACAGCCTTGTTTCTGACTATCTTTGATGACAAAACCAAGGAATAAATTGACATTAAATTGATAGCTAATTAAAGATGAAAATAAGGATCGATAAAAAGATAGATAGATAGATAGATGGATAGATAGATAGATAGATAGATAGATAGATAGATAAATAGCAATAAAACAGTACATATATTAATATATATACAGAAAGTGGATAAAATGATAATATGTGGGGAAAGGAGAATGGAGGGAGGAAGAAATTATTAAAAATGAAACCGATCTGTAAAAAATTATGAAAAAGATGAATATAAAGAGGATGAATATAAATAATATGAATATATAAACACAATGGGTGAAGTAAGATGAAGGTAAAATTACAAAATCAAAAATCAAAGGAGAGAAAAAAGGTATGAAAGAACAACAAATAAAGTGAAACAAAAAACAATAAGGAAATAAAATTATTTGAATAAGTTTTTGAAATGAGAATGTGAGAGGAAAAAATTGAGTAGCAGCAAAAGAATTCACAAAAAAAACAGAATATAGCAAGTTAGATTATTCTTCTTTATTTTTTCTTTATTTCTTCACGAACGAATACAAATTTTGGAACCTTCTTTCAATCTTTCAACGTCTTCTTTAGCGTCAGCAGTTCCATTTTCAATAGCTGGGGCTGAAGTAGCAGCAGCCGGAACTGGAGCTTTTCTGTTGTGTGTCATATGAGATTGAACAAGGTGACCAGCAGCTAATGCCGAACATAAAGACAATTCAGCAGCTAAAACGGCACACGCAACAATCTTAGCCAATTGTCTAGCATTTGCACCAGGTTCTGTTGGATGAGGACCTTTAACACCTAATAGTTCTAGCATTGCACTTTGTGGTTCTAAAACGGTACCACCACCAATTGTACCAACTTCAATACATGGCATTGAAACAGAGATTTGTAAATCACCGTTTGGTAGTTTCTTCATTAATGTAATACAATTTGATGATTCAACGTTTTGTGCAGGATCTTGACCTGTGGCTAAGAAAACAGCAGTAACTAAGTTAGCAGCGTGTGCATTGAAACCACCAACAGAACCGGCCATTGCTGAACCAATCAAGTTTTTGGAAATGTTCAATTCAACAAGAGCATCAACATCGGATTTCAAAAC
Source organism: Ogataea trehalophila (assembly GCA_003707645.2). NCBI lineage: Eukaryota > Fungi > Ascomycota > Pichiomycetes > Pichiales > Pichiaceae > Ogataea > Ogataea trehalophila. The sequence goes on from PPKI02000009.1 coordinate 99,437, forward strand.
CTTCTTAACCATATCTTCAGGAACTCTAGCTTCAGCAACAACAGATTTACCACGACCTTCTATCCAATTAATGGCAGCTGGTTTTTTATCAGTACAATAGTTACCAGAAACGGAAATAACTTCCATATCATCAAAGCCACATTCCTCAACCATGTAGTTCAAAGAGAATTCAACACCTTTAGAAATCATGTTCATACCCATAGCATCACCAGTAGTTGTCTTGAATCTAATGAATAATAGAGTACCAGCCATTGCAGTTTGAATGTGTTGTAATCTAGCAAATCTTGAAGTAGAATTGAATGCAGACTTGATTGTCTTTTGACCTTCTTCAGAGTCTAACCAAATCTTTGCAGCACCAGTTCTTGCTAGAGTCGGGAACGAAACACACGGACCTCTAGTCATACCATCGTTAGTTAAAACAGTTTGAATTCCACCACCGGCATTGATTGCTTTACAACCTCTCATAGTGGAAGCAATTAAGCAACCTTCTGTAGTAGCCATTGGAATATGATATGGAACACCATCAATGATTAATGGACCTGCAACACCAACTGGAATTGGCATGAAACCAATAACGTTTTCACAACAAGCACCAAAGACACGATCGTAATCATAGTGTTCAAAAGGCAACTTCATAGTATTCAAAATTGGAGCATCTGCTAGTTTAGCGATTGCTTTTCTTCTAATAACAACTGCACGAGTCTTATCACCTAGTTGTTTTTCTAATGCATACAATGGTAATTTACCGGATGCAGCCAATTCAACAATTTCTTCATTAATACAAGTTTTAACGTTACCCTCTTTCATGATTTCAACTAATTCATCTAATGGTCTAACCGACAATAGTTCTGAATCTAGTGATTGTTCATCACTAGATGAACTTTCATCAACAATTTGAGCTTCCTTGAAATTATCCTTCGAAGAGTTATCATTGGTAATGATTGGTTTCTTCTCCTCGTTAGCTGCTGAAGCAGACAATGGAGCTGGAGCTGACGATTTAGTTGAAGTCTTAGTAGACTTAGAATCAAATGATTTGTTTGATGAATGTTGCTTCTTCTTTTCTTTAGTTGATGGAGCATTGATACCAGTTAGGTGGGTTCTTGTGGCATTCAATAAGTATATATTGATTGCAACTGAAATACCCGCTAAAACAAATAAGAATTTACCAACTAATGGATCACTAATAGCCTTTGATAATTTCTCAAGAACAATCAAAGTGAAATCTTCAAACTTAGTGAAATAGCTCACTTCAAAGTAAGTCCTATTTGGCAAAATTGTAATCAAAGTACCCTTCTTACCGATTGGAATTGATCTAACAGCTGATTTGGACAGTGCTGGAGATAAGTCTGAAAGAACATTTAACGGAGTTTCAAAATCGGAAACATCATCGTATAACCATGAAGTACCTAGAGCAAATAGATGTAAACTTAGGAATCCAACAATCATGGCAACTTTGAATGAAATGATACTTTTATCATGACGGAATAAAGAAGTTTTTGATGGTGTGACAATTGTGTTAACTGTAGTTTCATCAATACCATCTTCTTCTAAAACTTGCTTCAATTCAATTTGTTTGTGAACTTTATTGATTTGAGCTTTCAAAGATAAAATTGAGGAATAGAACGTGATCGTAAAGAACAGATCAACAATCAAGATCAAAGCAGCTAGAATACAAAAGTTGACTAAACCTGTTAAATTTGGAGCTAAGATTGAACACAATAAGAAGGAAGCAACAATAATCAATTGATCTCTAACTAGAGGAAAGGCGGTTTTATTCTTAACAATATCACTAATAACGGTTGAAACGTCTTGTTTCTTACCGTTATTTAAAGTTTTGATGACTGGCTCGGTGAATGCAATCTTGTGCTTGAAGCCAATTGTGGCAACTAAAAACGGTAAACCTTCGGTTAAAGAAATCAATGGAATGTTTAAATCCAAGAAAACTGTGGCAATTGCTAGTGCAAACAAGAAGGAAAACACAGAAGCTAACAAAGAACCAAAAGCTAACCAAAAGGTTGAACCCAATTTTTTCATTTCAAAAAATAATTGAGCAATGGTAAACCACATTGAAAGGTAAGCTAATGAAACAATAATAATATCAAATGGTTCAGCACCTTTAACTAAAGATTTGAATTTGAAAACCAGTTGCTTCAAGTATTCATAATAACGACCAATTCTGTTAACGCTTCTAACTTTGAATTCAATTCCATCTTCATTAGTTAGATAAGTTAAATCTTCTAAAACATCTTCAGTGTCTTGGAAGTTGACCAACATTAGCTTTTCATCAGCTTCAACTGAGCCAATGAAATAATCACTATTTGGTAGCAAATCACTATTCTTTGATTTTCTAAATTTGAAAGAAACTAAACTGTAATGGTCATCAACATCTAAGTATTTTGAAAAATCATCAACTTGAACCCATTTGCTATAGTCAGATGAGTGTGAATGTGGATGGTAATAAGTTGTTGAAATATTGTTATTGGTTATATTTGTTGATGAAACATAGTAATCAAAGATGGATAAGTATGTAATTGAGGCAATCAACGCAGTTCCAATAATAACATGAATTGGACGGTTAGCACAGATTTTGGCTAACAAAGCAGCAGTATCAGTTATGAATGAAATCATTATTTTTCTTCAACGTATGCAAATCTGTAGTCTTTTTTGTTTATGAAGGAAAGAGAGGATGGGTTGGGATGGTGTAGGAGAAGGGGTGTGTGGTGAGAGGGAAAATAGATCTGATAAGAGAGAGGGAAACTGAAAAAAATAAACATAACAAAGTTAGTATTGAAGGTTTATAGCAATTGAGTATATGATATTTGATAATATCAAAAAGGAAAACACTTACTAGCCTTAAACTTGTAGAGGGAATATGTTCAATTTGGTTTGTTATATAAAACAGGTATTATATTTATATATCAATTGAATGGGAGGTATATTTGTGACAAATTTTAAGGAACAAATGAGAATAAAATAAATAAAATAAAAAAAATCAAATGGGAAAGAGAGGATAAGGATGTGAAAGAATTAATGGATTGGGATATCGAATAAATTAATAAATAGATATAAACCCGGAGTTGTGGAAAATGAGTAATCTATATGATTTTGAAGGTCTGAGATGAATTGAAGTTATAGACTAAAAGCAAGCAAAAGAGAAGAGAGGTATTATTAATTAAACAAAAGGACCGGTAACAGTTAAGCACAAAAAAAAAAAATAGAGTTGATGTACTTACAAATTAATGAATTTCCCAATGGGTGTGAAAGAGTCGTTCGTATAAACATCGAACCGTTAAACGAGGGCCCCAAAAAATTTAAATGACGCGTTTTTCACTTGTTTCTATATGATCTGATTTTTATTATTGTAATACATAGCTTTGTAGTTATGAACGGTGTGAGGTGTGAGTGGCTGTTACCAAGAAGGTACAACCAACACAGCCACAACTTGATTTTTCAATTTAGTACCGCCACCTCACATGCCACACACACACTTATTCAGCCCGACGTTCTTGCCTCTCAATCAATCAGTGATATACAGTAGATTTGATATTAATCATTGAACAAGTGAAGTTGGTCTGGTGGTTTGTTATTCATCTTATTGTTGTTGTTGTTTATTTTGTGATCATTCATTTAATATATAATCATAAAATCATAAGGAAATCATGGTCAAAGACGTCAAGCGTGCAGAATTAGTTAAACCGTGAGTATCTTTTCTTTTACAATATTCTTACACATATTGATGGATTTTTCATACTAACATCATATTGATATACATATAAATAGATACGTTCATGTTCCACCACCATCAAGAAACGTTGCATCAAATTTTGCAGCTACAAACTTACCAATGGTTGCAATGTTCATGAAGTCAAAACCAATTGCTTGGGCTTGTTTATTCTTAGGTGTTCAAGCTTACTTGAATACTCCTTTAGTTAAAGCCAGTGATGATGAATCTCAACCGCCAATTTTCAGAATCGTTTTTGCTATACTTGCTTTAGGTGCAAGTTATATGGATCTATTCTTCCCTGGTATAGGTGGTATTGGTAAGAAGGCCGTTGAAGCTGTTTCTGAAACTGCTGCCGATGTCCAATAAGCTGTTTAGTTAGTAATACTAATTGATTCATCCGACACTCTTTTTCTAAAGAATGCTAAAGAGAGGAGTATACCTCTGTTCTTTTTATCACGTTTTAAAGCTCTATTCACACTTTGCAAGTTTTTTTTTCAATTCTTTTTCTAAAAACCTTATAATATATATATATCCATATATAAAATAAGTACGTTGTCCGTTACAATTCCTTTTTCAACCAAAATATATTACTATTATCATTATAAATCAACTTTCTTCTCTCTCTTATAAATTGAATAAAACACACACACACACATGTAAAATCCTTAATTATTCCAAAAACAGGAAATGCCTGCAAATCACATCTTTTTCTTTTTGCTATTGACCAATGGCAAAACTTTAGGTTTTCTTTTCAATTTAGTAATCAAATCATGATCGAACTTCGATTGACAAGTTGGACAATTCTCATCGTTTGGAATAATTGATAGAATACATAAACAAACGGAACAAACGTATCCAATATCAATAACTTTATTAGTAATAAAACATGATGCTCTGAAATCAATAGATGCATTAGTTGGCAAGACTATAATCGGTCTTAATGAAGGATCAACAAACAACGCAGTTGTCAAATACTGAATCAAACCGTTTGGATTCTTGATATAGATATAGACTCCATTGGTCAAATCAGAAGCCTGTTGTAGAAAAGTTGAATTCAAACCTAATTTACAGACATCAATTGAAATCTTCATTTTCTGTGAGGCAAAGATAGTGTTCATTATCGATATATACGGCAACGTTGAATCATTTGATATATTGATAACCATGATTCTCGATTTTATGTTTGCAATGTTCGTACCTAGTTCATCAACCATTGTTAATTTGTTTATGTAGTTCAAGGCCATTGACATTGCTCCAGATAGCGTACCCTTGACATGCTGCAACGGATCATCCTTGATCAACTCTTTAATAGAATCAAATTCAGATTTTAATATGCTGTTCAAATCATCCAATATCGATTCATCAATGATTCTAAACTGTCGATACATACCGTTGGATAAAAGCAAATTTGAGCCCTTTTTAGCACTCCTATCACTAGCATTATCAACCGATGATTCAACCTTAGGGTATATCAGTTTAGCACCAATTCTAAATCCGTTATATATGTACAATGCAACTTTATTAGAACTATTAAGACTCAAATGTGAGTTCAACATGACCAGCAATGAACTCATCACTTTATTCAATGTGATGCTATTATCTGGATTATCATTCAATTTCTTCCATTCCAATGGATTGATGTCTAGTAATATGGTTAGCAACGACGGAGTTTCATCTTGATGGTGACGATTGTGTGACGAGGAGTTTGCTGTTGTGGAATTGGAAAAGGCACGGTCCGCTATAGCATCCATTGTCTTATATTCTGCTCTTTAATTAAAATTCAAATAATCGACTATCTAGCATGGTCCCAAGATAAGCAACTCTGATATCAGTTTCCTGTAATGTATTCAAAAGGTGAAAAAAAGTATAATGCAAAAACTATCACGTGACATATTTCACGCGACTTTAGTTTTTCTTTAATATTTTTTTTTTTTTTTTCTGATTCTACCAGTATTTTCTAGAGAATTCGGCAAGATTTACTAACTAGGCTTTTTGGTTGGTATATATAAGTACTTGTCAGAATAACCCACTTTAAACCGTTTTGATTTTCCTAGTTACAAATTGGAAGGAACACGAAAGTATCAATATAGACATATAAACAAATATACATAACATGGAAAAATTACTAAACTGGTCAATAGCCCAACAATCCAATGATCAAGAAGCCAAAGACAGAATTGGAGCCCCAGATCCGAAGTTGCTAGCCCAATTATTTGGTGCACAAGCAGATGAGCCAACATTAATGAAACAAAACATGAGCAATATGATCAATGAAGATAATGAGATAGATAATAGATTAACCTCATGTGACAATTTTGAAATGTTGATTGAAAACTTGGATAATGCAAATAACATTGAGAATTTAAAGCTTTGGGAACCTTTATTGAACCTATTGAACGATTCAAATTTGGAAATCGTTTGCTTTGCATGCAGTATTGTTGGTACTTCCGTTCAAAACAACCCAACGTGTCAAGAAAATTATTTAAAATATGCCAGCAATGACAACCACGGAATGAAGAAGTTGATTGATTTGATAGTTGGTGACTATAACCCTGATGTTCAATTGAAGGCATTATATGCGTTATCAAATATCATAAGACATAACAACGACGCTTATAAATTGTTCAGTGAGCTGGAAGGTTGGAAAATAGTGACAAAGTTGTTGGACGACAATGCAAACGTTCAAAATAAGTTAAAATTAAGAACGTTAAGTTTAATAAATTCATTACTATCAGTTTTTACGATAATTGATAACGAGAACAACAAGGCTTCTTCAGATGCTGCTCCTGTTGACAACAGTGAGAAGTTGAAACAAATTCACGATAATCAAATAGTTAAGAACTTACTAAAAGTTTTACATTTCAATAAGGAAGATGAAAGCAATAAGCACATTGGATGTATTGATATGACTTTGAATCTGTTGAGTACTTTGATTTCAAACCAATATAAGTTTGACGAAGAAGAATTGGACTCAATCAGCACAGTTGTTCAGCATTTGGAAAGTGTTAGAGATGAAGTTAACGAAGATGATTTGCAAGTCTTAAAGTCAGTTATTTCTTAACTTTTTAATTAAAGCCCCCTGTTTTTTTTACTAATAATTAATGATCGTTTAATTACTAACATCAATATCCTAATTCTAAAATTCGATTCAGATCATTTGCAAAAATAGCGTATATTAAATCTCTTAGATCTAAAAAAGGTAACAAAATAAATAACTAAAATGTTCTCCGTTTTATTCATCACATATAATAAATACAAAGAGGGAGAAAAAGGGCAATAATGGTTAGCAGCTCGAGCTCGGGTATATATAGTCTGTGCTCACCCTTGTCCTTTTTTTTTTATTATTTCTCTTGGGTGCTTCTATACTTATAGTAGGTACATATATACAAATAATATATTTTTTCTTTGCTTCTTTATCATTCATTCATTCAATAAATCATCAGGATCATCAGCAGTAAACATCTTTTTCAAATTTTGTTCGACATCGCTTCTGATAAATGAACTGCCACCTAACCCACCGCCATCTTCGAACCTCTCCGCAAGTTCCAAAAAACTTCCAAACTTATTCCTTAAAGTCTTTGCTGTTCCATCGACAACAAATTTAAACTGCTTTAAAGATTCCAAATAAGATTCTTCAGAAGTTAAACCCGATTTGATAGTACCGATAGTAGATAGCTCCACATTTCTCTCCAATGGGTCATAATGTTTTGAACAAATAGTGTACGAGAATGACTTCATCCATTCAGCTAAATTATCTAAACCTTTCATCGGAAAAACGTGAATGTTATAAATAACTTCTAATTCAGTCAGTTTGTCCAATAACGTATCAACTGGGATCTTGGCCATGCTATTATCCTGCCTCTTTTTCGACTTCCTCTTCGTTGCCGTTGGTGGTGGTGATGGCTGCTCATTAGAGGTTGTTGTCTTTTCTATTTCACTCAAAACTTGCCTCTGGAACACTCTATTGTTCCGGGTTTTCAAGCTCTGCAAGTAATGATCGTATCCATTGATCATCATAACTATTTGATAATTTGGATTAGCCTCTCTTGCCCACCTCAACGTATCATTGATTGTTTCATCAACAATCTTCTCAACTAGATCTTTAGCTTGATAGTACAAGAGGACAACATTCTCAGAAACAACTAATTGCTTTCTCATTGGGATAAACGAACCTTTTAAACCATGATACAACGAATCAACTTTTCTTTTAAAATGAATGATTGGATAAGTGCTGTCAAAAGTTGTGATACCTACAGGATTCAGAAACTTCTCAAAAGCTTCATTTTTCTCCTTTAGCGATTTAAGTAAGTTGGTTTCAAAACTAGCCACCATACATTTTTGAAATTCTTCTTTTGAATGAGTTCGCTTATTAACTTCTTTCAACAGTATTGGGTTTGTCAACTTGGCATTTTTCAACATGAAATCTAACCTACTTGCTGAAAATGAGGGTAATGTGTCACCAAGTTGATCCAATATTGGGAAATTGTTACCCTCGGATAGTTTTATTGGTGGTGTTACAACACCAAACTCGGGTATTTCCAATGCATTATTCGCTATTCCATCAAAAATGGAAGCAACTAATGAATCATCATGGTCTGAATCTATATCGGTATAATTTGGTGTGGATTTTTTAGGATTTACCACATCAGCGATTCTTGTCTTTGAAGACTGAATGGTATTGGATTTAGTGAACCGTTGGATTTGTGAACTGGTTATTGAAAAATCAGAAATGTCTGAATGCTCATGGCCATTAAGTACAGTTGAAACTGGATTCAATATGAGACTTGTGTTATCTTCAGAATCTAGGTTGATAATTTCAACTTCATTGGGGATTGGAGCTGGTGGTTGTGGTATTGGTATTGGATTATGATAAGTTATTGGTGACTTATTTGTGATTGGTAAAGGCAATGTATTGGGTCTTGTTGTAGTTCTAGAAGAAGTTGTTACTACAGGTGTTGAAATGCAGTCTGAAGATATAATAGAGGATGATCTTGATCTTGCAGGTTTCTGTTTTCGACTAAGTATTTCATCAAACCTTTCATCGAAGCCACGTTTTCTTTTGGAAGTTGTTATTGCTGTTTTTGTTATTATGGTACTATTAGTATTAGATAAATTCTTATTGTTTGATACACTTGCGTGTTTCAGTTTTGGTCTAATTGGCGAAGATGAAATTAAGTTAACCACTGGCGGATCATTATCATATTCCTTGGTCGATTGTGGTCGAGGCGGCAGCGAACTTAAAATTGAGATTGGATAATCATCTTCATTTTGGAATGGACATGAAGGGTATTTGTTTGAATTGGGGAAATCGTTATCATAGCAGTTAGCAGCTGGTTTTGCTCCTTCCGAATTAAGCGGAGTTGATCTTGTAGGAGATGAAGTTTGAGAAACGAATAAAGTTGTAGAAACTTTGGACAACACCTTGGTGTTGTTGTTGTTGTTGTTGTTGGATGTGTGTATATGTTGATCAATTTCAAGTTGTTTTGGAGGTGAGGACGTTGGAAATAAGTCATTCAACGGATTATAATTATAATTATGGATGCCATTTTCAAAGTCATCCAAGAACGCTTTTTGCCCTTCTTTTTTACCTCCTAGTGATTTATCAGCTGGTGGTGAATCAAGTGGATTTGTATAATCACTACCGTTCGTCCTGAGTTTATTCTGCTTCTTATTAGGCGAGCGCCTAATTTTTTTGTTTGAACTAATTGGTCTTTCTGTATTATCAAAGTTTTCCAAAGTTTTTAAATAGTTTGATTTATTGAAGGAAGCAGCATCGTTATCAGTAGTATTAATCGTAGCAGCGGTTTGATTTGGCGCTAAAGTTGATTTAGTTGACAGTTTTTTAGCCTTTTTGGTGACTGGAGAAGAAGGAAACCCAAGACTTATAATTTCAATATCTGAATCATCCATAGCAATAATGTACGGATTGATGAAATTGATATAAACTTGTCCAGTTGGCTCTTTTAATGACACCAAAGCAACACAAATATTTATAAAACACCAAAATCAACCTAAATCTGAAACATCAACAATTAAATCAACTTTTTTTTTGTGTTTACTTTTTAGAATTTATTTTTATCTTATGACGTAATCACTAAATGTTAAATCTTTTGAACATTTACTGATTACATAAATCGTAACATAATCAATAAAATAATTATATTATCTAATGTATGACATAATAATTATTATTGTTATTATCATAAGAAGAAAGAGGCTAATTTCAATTTCAGGTTTTGATGTAGATGATGTATAAATATAGCATACATGGATTGGGCACAGAGAAGATGTGGGCAGGTATCGGGTTATTCTTTATGTATATAAATAAGTGTCGTATGATATACAGTATGCATATATATATATAGATATATATATACATATTTATATATATATTTATGTATATATATACGAACAATTCAAATAAATTACTACTCAAGAATATACTCTACTATAAAAGAACTAGGTATCCGTATAAGGAATTTTGACATCGCCAGATCGAGAGAAACCTTAGTTTTGTACAGTTGAGAGTTTGTGAGTATAGTTTTAATTCGAGAATATTACTCACTGAAATATATATACACTGTATGCATGTATGAGTGGTTGTAGTTGATACATAGTTGTATCTTGTAGGGGTATAATATCTATATACATATACCAGTTAAAAATGTAGAATAGTTGTTGTTTGTTTATATTTTCCGGATTGGGAAATTGCACATAAAATTTTTGTTTTGTTTTTTGGGTGAAATTTTTAGAAGCAATTAAACTTTTTCTGTTTCTGGTTTGTTAATTGACATATCCAGCCTTACTTGTTTTCTTTTTTAAACATTTCTCTGTTTCTTTCTTTGCTACTCCCTTTATTTTTGGTCTCTTTTTAATTTAGTTTTGTACTTTTAAGTGATCAATCAGATATATATATATATATATATATAAACCAATTTTACATACAAACATACACAATCACAACAAAATGTTTTTAACTTTCGTCAATAGAATACTAGTTTTATTTTTATTAGCCGGTGCCACTCTTGTCTTTTTATTTGTTGTCTTTTCAGGTTCTGTCACCACTTTTCCATTCAACAAATGGTATTGGTTACAAGCCGACACATCTTCTATTTCCAATGCTGAAGACATTTCAAGATGGACTTTCTGGGGTATTTGTAACCCAGATACTTACGAATCAGGTTCAAACGGTATTTGCTCCAATTTAGGGCCAGATGTTCCTTTATCCCCACTGGATAACTTTGGTAACTCAACTTCTTTACCTCAAGATTTTGTTAGTGATAGAGACACTTACTACTATTTATCAAGATTCTCATTCCCATTACTACTATGTTCATTGATCTTTGCCGGTGTTTCATTCATTTGTGCAGTTTTCCAATCTTGCTGGCTATCAATGAAGCATGTCTTGGCATTCTTTGTTGCCTTGGGTTTACTCACTTCAATGGCTGGTGTTTCTTGTCAAACTGCTGTCACTGTTTTAGCAAGAAACAAGTTCAATGATGCTGACATCAGTGCTAAACTGGGTGCCACTTTGCTTGGTTTGTCATGGGCAGGTGTTGCTTGTTTCCTTCTAGTTTTCTTCTTATCATGTTGTTCCACAATGCACAGAGCCTACAAGATTCACAAGGAAAATTCCAATGCTCAAAGAGAAATGGAAATGGGTCAATCATTGGGCCCAACTACCTTGCAGCAACCACCTCAATCAACTAAACCAATTGTTGGAAGTTCATCAGCTCCAATTCAAGGTCAATCCCAGCCAAGTGACGCTGAACTGTTACAACAAAACACAGGTACTTTACCTTCAAATGAAGGTGGTATCAGATTCTTCAAAATTAAAAGAGATCAAAAAACTGGTGATGAAGAATCAATCTAATTACTTTTACCTGTTCATCTTGATTTAAACTTATTCATACCAATACAACAACAAAAAAAAAAAACAATCCTTAGCCGTCTTTTTTTTTATTTACCCGTACTCCCTCCCCCAACAAACAATAATGATTCATTTTATCTCTTATTATTCCACTCCAAATTTCACTCCATTTTTTTGACTTTCATCCGTTTACGTTTTATAACTTTGTCTAGTTCTATTACTCTTTTTTTACTCAGCGTTTTTTTTATCTTATTTTAAATTTTGCTTTAATATTTTTTACTCGTTTTATTACTATTTTATTACTATTTATAACTAACTAAACCCTCTTTTGATTCCATAGTTTGTTCTGTTGTTCTTCTAATTTTATTTTTTTATTGTTTTTCTTATTATTATAATTGCTATATGAGCCAATGATACTCAATTGACTGGTATGTAAATCATGAACTATAAAGAGAACGGTAAAATGGCTCTCTTTCTCTATACATACACAAAAGACAACATAACTCCCATTACATAGTTTATCTCATATTCATTACTTCTCTCCATCTAGTGCAAAAACTCAGTAATCAATTGCTGCTTTTCACCTAGCCACAATGCATGATCAGTATGATCTAATAAGTCTCCTTTATCAGATCTAGGATGTATCAACACACTCAACCCATCGTGATTCATTTGGAACCACAACAACAATTTTAAGAAGGTATCAGCATCTCTAACATCACATTCAACCATTCCAATTGGGTGTGGTCCTAGTGGTGAATCGTGGAACTTGTAAACTCTAATCTTACCGGATTCAACCTCGGTGGTGAACTCTGCACGTAACTTTGCTATTAAATCTCTTGCCTTTTGTGGCTCTGTTGGGTGGGTTTGACGGTAGTATGTGTGGAAGTCATAGGAGGAGATTCCTTGGGTGAACTTAATTTCGTTAGACATGTTTTAAAATGAGTTTTTCTTGAGATATATATATTGTGTATTATATACGTGAAATATAATGCAAGTGAATATGTAGGAGATGTTTTCTTATATATACATAATGCCAAATTAATCTCGGTAATATGAAAAACAAGGTTTTTATTTTTCGTTGAATCGGATCATATAATATCCAAGATTAAAAGCTGAAGCCCGGTGGTGGGTGCCACTCCTCACTTTCTATGCGTTATTTAACCCCGGCTTAGTAATTATACATCTATTATCACTATATGACGCCTATATATGTAAATACACGGACAAACGCAACTATACGTTTAATTGCCATTATCACTGTTATTACTGTAATCTTTCAATTTAATCAGCTGTCTAACTTTTTGTTTGATTAGCGGATGAACATCATCACCACCTAGTGTCCGTTCAATACCAACAAAATTAACACGCTCTTTATACCCAAGCTTAGTAACAGTGATTAAATCATCAATTAAACAGTAAACGAACGAGAATTTCTCTTCATCCATTAACCACCCAAAACACCCATCTTTAGTGATTTCCAAGTCGTCAATGGTTTTTATTAATTCTTTTGCCTGTATATTCAAGAATTCAACAAATTTAGTGGTGGATTCTTGTTGTTGTTGTTGTTCTAGCTGATGGTGGGATTGCAGGGTATTGCATAAATCATCATTTCTTGCAATTGAACTTCTATAAAAATTTTGTTTTTCAACAGTGAATAACAATTGATCGTCAATAAACAACTCTTTGAAAGATTTAGGGAATATGAAACTCAAGTATTCAAAGTCATTGCTCTGTAAGAGTAATTCATTAAGTTCGGTCGCTGTTAAAGTTTGAGTAAAATACTTGAATAGTTTTCTTTCAATTTCAATAGGTACTAAGCTGACTCCGTATCCAAAGAATTTTGATAGATGGCTCGCTGCAATCAGTCTGATGTCTTCATCGTCATCAGATAAGTAATTGAATAATATTGATAGGATTTTATATCCCTTGTCAGTTGTTCTTTCAAAAGTGAAATTGTGTCCGTTATTTGTAGTATGATTGAACTCGATCAATCTTCTTAGGTTTTTTGTATTGATAGAGTGGTAAATTTCATTGAATGATATCACTGACTTCAATGATGACACTCTAGAGGTGAATTCCATTTCATCTTTGCTGAAATATTTTATCTGTTTCAACCAATTATTAAAGTAACCATCATTGTCATTTTCAAAGTTATTTATTTTCTCGTATTTACCGATTAAGGAGCCAATAGATTCCAAAGAATTCAATCTCATGTCTTCGTTTGAACTATTATGAGCTATTGACGTTAAAATTTCAATTTTCTCGTTCAAACCATCAATATTTTGTTGCTCGTTAATTGAAATGATCAAATGCTTTAATAATCTTAAATATTTGGATTTGATGAATTCCCAAGTGTTCAGTTTTAATATTTCCCATATTCTATCTATTATCATTAAATTAGTGTCATTTGATAAACAACTGAAGTTCAATTCACAAAAGTCAATAGTTGATATTTGAACTTCATAAAATGGCGAGTAGAAGGAGAACTCAATGACATCTTTCAAATCATCCATGCTTTGTGAATGCTCGTAATAGTTCAATAGAATTAGATTGCATTCTTTTAGTGCCAATTGTTTTGAACCGTCTAATTTATCACCTTGATTGTTTTCTTTGATGAACCAATTACCAAGTAAATTAATCTCATTCAATGTTAAATCGGTTTTATAAAACCGCAAGATTTTGAAATATGATAACTTGATTGAGTAACAATTGATTTGCAACATGGTTGGTAACTTAACTTGAAGGAACTCAAACAATTTACCATTTAATTCCAAATTATCACCGGTCATTGGGTTTGATTTCGATCTAATGTACAATTCTTTGATTGCTAATATAGATCCATGCATTTTATTGTAATTGAGTCCGTTAGTTTGTAAGTTATTGAACAGATTCACATATTCAGTAAACAGAGAGTCGTTCGGAATCAAGGCAGGAAGAGATCTTGATGCCATTTCTCTAACTTTCCAAGACTTATTTTCCAAAAATTTCAAAACTAGCGGTTTGAAATCATTCATTTCATTTTCGTCACCAGTAACAGCTTCTAATCTACTCAAAACAATCAAAATTGGGAAGACTTTTTCAATATTTTCATCGTTCAAATTAGATTTACTAGATTCCATTAAATTCTCATATAAAACTTTCTTGATTGTTTTATAACGAGTGAAGAATAATCTTGCTGAAATCGTTGATAATGATCCATTGTTGGAAACCTTTTTCGTACCAAATAATCTATTTTGAATAGCAGTGAATAACATGACTGAACAATTTCTAATTGCCCAAATAGTCGAACCAAATGAATTTAAAGATAATTCTAGCGCTTGATCAATGTAGTTTATCGAATAATTAGATAATGATGAATCAATGAAAATCGTTTTAATACAGTTGAATGCATTAACCTGTGGTAGATCAGTTATGGAAACAGATGAATCTAACGGTGATTTGGCAATGTCAATCAGCAATTTAAAAGTTGGGTCAATTAGATCAGGATTGGAGGTTAATACAGCAGTGATCATGAAAGGTAAACCCGCTGATCTTCTAGTAATCAATTGAGATTTAGTTTGAACAAGTTCAATATTACTTGATAGCCACTTATTTGGATAGTCTTTTAATAAACCAGAATTGGATTTATTACAACGTTTACAACATGAAATGAAAGTCGGATAAACTGATGAAAACCCTCCTTTATGTTTCACTGTTTCTAATTGTTCTAACACATCGATACCAATGTTGAAAACCGTTTCATCTCTCAACTTAAAATTGTCTAATAGCTGTTTCAATAGCCTAGTCGATTCTCTTAATGATCTCCACGAATAACTAGATATAACTTGCGTTCCTTTACCATACTTTGCCTCTAATTCAGCATTGTAAGAATCTTCCATCTCATCTGGCAAATTACCTTCAGGTGAATCATCCTGTAAAAAAATCTTCACCACTTTCCATGTCCTCGAAGAACATTCAATTATCCTTTCAATAATTGTTTCATTGATTTGTGGGAAATTTTCAACCTTGATAACTTCAAAGATGAATTTCAAGGCTGCATAATATCCATGAATGTTTTCCTTATAACATGCCATTGACAAATCAGTTTCAGCAAATTGAATACCTTGATATAATTTATTTATTAATAAATTCAAAATTCCATTACATTTCCCAATGTTGCCATTTGTTTGATAATAAGTGAACAAAAATTGGAAAAAACGACCACCCGAATCAATACTCCGACCTTTCATATTATTCAATAGAAGCATACATCTTTCAGAGACTAAATCCAAATCAACAAACATATCAATTGTAATTGGTGACATAGATAAAATAAGAATTGAATTCTGTCTTATATCTTCAAAGTCATTAGAAATGTTATCGATTAATAATCTGATCAATGTTTCATTGTAAATTTCAATATCCCATGGATAATCAATTGATTTTTTGTGTTTGTCGTAATAAACCTCATCAACTCTTTTATCTAGACCAGATGTAATCAAACTGATCAATATTTGGTAAGAAAAACTGGTTCTTTGATATGAGGATCCTGGTTTCAAATTATAAACCAATTTTTCAATCAATTTATTGATGAAATCACTACCCTTTTCTATAATTGATATTTTCCCGTTTATTTGATCAACAAACTTATCGTTTCCTGTAGCTTTCAACCTTTTATTGTGTCTCTCCAATGCATAATTCGAATCTCTAACTCTGTTCAAAAAAGTTCTAATTAATGCCAATGCTTCATTTCTAATTTCCAGATCAGTTTCAGCAATAAATATATCAATTGAATTCAGAACGTTTTTGTAAATAGTTTGACTTATTGGCTGGGCTCCTTTAGGTGAAGCAACTATAATCGAAAAAATAGTTAATCTGTAAATTGCGTTTTCTTGTTTACTTAAAATCCTTCTTAAAGATGGTGTAATTAGCTGATTAACATCATCGTCCATTGGATCTATTATTGCAAGATCTTGAGCTATCTTGACACATCCTAATAGCAATGAAATTTCATTATCAACTGATTTGATAAAATCAATTGTCAACACTGGTGATAGTCTGAACAGATTTGGCAAAACGTACAATTCGATATGTCTTCTCAATTTATCATTTTGCAAAGCTTGAAAAACAGTTGGCTGCCAGATTTGAAGCCATTCTTGTTCCTTCTCTTTTAATTCATTATTATAAATGTTTTTCAATATATTACTCACAGTCTTTCCTATGCTGACCGCAAGTGCATTACTCCAGATGTATTGTAAAGATTCGTAAATGAAATTTGGCTTCTCATCTATGACAAAAGTGGATGGTTTAATTTCCTTTGATAAATTGCCAACCATAAAATATAAAACTCTCATTGAATATGGAATTGTTAAGGATTTTCTTAACCAGGCTTTATACAATTCATCCTTGGCTTGGCATGGTAAGGAATTGTTTAAAAATTGAAGCATTTTGGTGAATAAATCTTTCAAAGAATTACCCAATGCCACTCCTGTTTCATTCCAAAAGTCTAGAATATATTGGAAAATAAAGTTTGCTCTATCAATAGTAAGAAAGTTTGAGAGTTGTGGGGTATATAGCTCTGAATTGATTGATATCACTTGACAAGACCTCACCAACCACATAGATAGAACATCACATGCCTGTGATCTGTAATTGTTTGTACCTTCACCATCCTGAATTGAACTAAATATCAAATCAAACACTTTATCTAATACTATTATTTCATCATTTTCAATATATATCTTTGTCTTCACTAGGTATTTTTTAAGATCATGTAAGTCTTGTTGGGACAAAGGATTCTCTAAATCAAACCAGTTTGAGTGAGGTGTATCAACAGACATTAATACCTAATAAAATTTATAGTTTTTTCACCCTATGTCAAATAACAGCCTATCAATAATTTGACCTCTTTTGAGTCATGAATACTGACAAAACAAGATAGATTGTGATATTCCTTCCATACAAGGGTCTAAAATTTTTCAATTCGTAACACAGGTTTTTTGATTCTTTAAATTTATGCGGCTTTTATGACGTCGAAAAGTAAACAAAAACAGTCGATCGGCCTCTTAATGATGAATAGATGCAAATATACATAGAGCCGTATGAATAAGTAAGTATATTCATTATGTGGGACTAAACTAGAGGGATTTCAAAGATTTCGAATATCAAATAGTTAATTAAGCCAACATGATTTCAGTTAATTATTAGAAGGATTTAGGAAGCTTTTCAACCGGTTGTACTATTCCAATTTGAGAGCTTACTTTTTTACCGAGAGCGCCTGCAAAAAAATTGTAAATCAAGTGAAATCAACAAACACGTCTCATTCTTTTTTTATTACTTAATATTATATTAATCCGTGTCACATAACACTTATAAACACCACTGTATTGTGAAGTAAGTCACTTGAGATATCATTCGTTTAGCTCAAGAGATTATCATAGTTTATTAAAAGAAAGAAACATGGATGAAAAATACATTGGTTTAGCACTTGCTATTAGTTCATCCATTGCCATTGGTACTTCATTTGTTTTGACAAAGAAAGGTTTGAACAGTGATGGTAGTCAAGGGGAATCTTATTCATATTTGAAGAATCCAATTTGGATACTAGGAACATCCTTAATGGCAATCGGTGAAATTGCGAATTTTGCTGCATACACTTTTGCTCCACCGATTTTAGTCACTCCATTAGGTGCCTTATCAGTAATTATTGGTGCTGTTTTTGCTTCAATTTTCTTAAAGGAAGAACTGGGTACATTAGGTAAAATGGGTTGTGCCATTTGCTTATTAGGTTCTGTCATTATTGTCTTACATGCCCCTGCTGACAAAGAAGTTGAAACAATCGACGAGATTTTACACTACGCTGAACAACCAGCTTTCATCTTTTACGTTTTTGTTGTCTCGGTTTATTCATTGTTCATGATTTATAAGATTGTTCCTAAGTATGGTAACCAAAACCCAATGATCTACATTTCTATTTGTTCATTAGTTGGTTCCATTTCTGTTTGTGCTATCAAGGCTTTTGGTATTGCATTAAAGCTAACAATCGGTGGTAACAATCAATTCACTTATCCATCAACATACTTATTCATTATTGTCGTTGTTGTTTGTATTGTTACTCAAATGAACTACTTTAACAAGGCTTTGGCTCAATTCGAGACATCAATCGTCAACCCGCTATATTATGTTACTTTCACAACCGCCACCTTATGTGCTTCATTTATCTTATTCAGAGGTTTCAATACCACATCATCTGTTAATATCATTTCCTTAATTTGTGGATTCTTAATTATATTCAGTGGTGTCTTCTTGTTAGATATTTCTAGAAAATCTCCAGACAACGAAGAATTATTTGCTAGTAACAAAGATGGTTTGAATGACATTCCATTAAACTCAGAACTATCAGCTTATCAGTTCAGAAGATCAATGCAACTGACCAGAGCTAGTCATGAAGCCAATTACCAAGACTTGAGCAACGCAGATGAAGAAAACCAACGCTTAAGAAGATCAGACAGCTTTGAATTGAATTAAACATTGACCATTGCAATCATTCTTTCCTACATATTCACCATCACAGACACTTTTATCACATCCTTTATACGACACACTGTATTACACAAATGCATACGAGTAAGATAAGGATTCATTGTCCACACTCAAACTTCGAAAAAATACTTATTACGCCATATACCTGGATTCATCAGCATTTTGATTTTGCACTTTCTTTGTATTGCTTCTTGCTTTTGTTACTTCTTTCATAGTAGTTTTCAATATTTTTAGGAGCATCTCCCTTTTCTTTGTTAATTTTCATTCACTTTTATACTTGTTATTGCTGTTTTCCTTGTGCCTATGTTATGCTTTTCTTTCTAAAAAATATAGATTTAGATATATAATTATGCTTGGCCATGCTAAGCTCTGTTAAAAATCTCTGTAGGTTGCTTGCATTCTGGAGCACGAACACTCCTTATAATAGCCCAAATATTCACAATACTTAAATCAGTACCACCGAACCTACACTAGTTAATCATTAAACCCATATCTATTAAACAACTTAAAAGTTTGATAATCATAGGCAAGACTTATATCCAACTCAGAATTTGGATTAGAAATGATAATAACATATAACAGAATAGATTAAATTATTATTATATCATTATATTATCTATTTATTAAAAGGAAACAACATAGCAATTCGATGGAGTATAAACAAATCATAAAACAACGCACAAAAAATTGACAACCATTAGATGTCATCGATATCTAGTTCATCATCTTCTTCAGATTCGTCAGAATCAGCACCGAACTCGAAGTTATCGTCTCCTTCTTCGTCACCACCGAAAGTATCAGTTTGGTTGATCTTTGCAGTTTCTGGCAATTCACCTTGTGATATCAAAGTCCTTGCTTCATCAGAGTTGTATTTATGAACAACATCACATTGATCATCTTGGAAATCTCTCAATGCACACAAGATAATATCACCTTGAGCCATCCAGACCTTCTTTCTTAGCTTACCTCTAATGTGGGCAATTCTCTTGGTACCATCAAAACATGAAGCTTCAACCCTACCATTACCTAGCATCTTAGTAATTTGAGCATATTCTTGGAATTCTTCCTTGTAAATCAATTCTCTCTTTTGAGAGGTGTTTTCATTCTTACCTCTTCTTCTGTTCTTACCACCTTTACCTTTACCTTTGTTAGCCATTTTTGTCTAGTAAAATTTCTATAACTATGAGATGGGTTACTACTATTTCTTAAAATGGTATTAGTTAATGTATTGAGTTTTATCAGTATCTAATCTCTGACCACACGAAGGCAAACCCAAAAGTGTCTATCATAATTCTGGTGTGCTCCGTGAAGTTTGGGCCAGACGCCTATCTCTCCCTCCCCTCAGGTTACAAAGAGCAAAAAGTTTTAAAAATTTTTCAGATGACATCATCAATTTTGTAATCATGTAGTTATAGTACAGGTTTTATAATCATTTATCCAAAAAACCGGGTAACTTGGTTTAAAAAGTCTAGTCGATCGACCAAATAAGAGTTTTTGCGTCGCTGGGTTTTGTTCCTTTGCAGGTGGGAGGGATATGTAAGAAACCTTGAACTTGACTTTACTAGTGTTCTTCTTCCTGGTTAGTAAACAAGGTAAAACGGCACTTGAGCACAAAAATTGCACATAATAATTCAATGGACTCTTTTGAAGCTAGGATCCAACTCACGAGGCAGCTTTCCACGTTACAAGCTTCAAGACAGGCGGCACAAGATTGCTCAAAATTCTTACTGAGAAACAAAGATCAACAAGAAGATTTGTTTTCAGTTATACTGGATTCATTGGATAGTGTTGATTTAAACATTAAAGTGAATATCTTTCAGTTTCTAGAAGAGTTGGCATTGATGTCAATGGCAAATTCTTATAATATTAATAATGATAGCCCCAAACCATATTTGAACCTGATACAGAGAGATTTGAAATCCATATTATGCAAGCTACTTCCCAAAAAACCAGAAGGGAGCTCAGATGATTGTAAACCGTTATGTAACTTAAATTCTGCATACAAGATACTATTAAACTTATCAAAGTTATACAAATTCAAGTATTTGAATCATTTTAAAAACATCTATGATTCAAATTTACTATCAGAGAAAGACTTAGAATACGTTGACTTAAATTTGAAATTTGATGATGAAGCATTATACAGCTCAAATTATCAAAACTCGGTTTCTACACCATTAGTACTATCAGAAGATGAATCTGAAAATACCACTTCATTTGTTGAAGCTTGGGAATTCATGATTGGCAAAAGACATCAAAGCCAATACGAAAGAAAATTAATAGATTCACATTACAACTCAACTGAGAAGTTTAAAGCTTCGTTATCCAAACATTCTGGCAAATTAAACACTCCACCACCACTTCCATCAGTGAAAAACTCAGAATCAGACTCGTCCATGCTCCCACCCCCACCACCACCTCCTCAATCAAAAACACTAATTCCGGCTTCTTCTTCTAGTGCGCCATCAAACTCAGCCTCTTCAAGCTCAAAACTTACACTGACACATAAGCAAATGCTAATGAGAATAGAGGCTGATAGAGAGCGTCAAAAAAGAGGTAAAGAAAATATGTGGCAGGTCTCTCGTCCACCGACAACAATTACCGCCCCCACCAAGAATGGAAATGGATTGTTGGATGGCCATCACCAACAGCAGAAAATGAACTCAACAAATATGGATATTGGACATCACGATGAATTTTTGGTGATTTATGATTCATTCGATGCATATAACCCCAATATTGATAAACCATTAATTGATGAATTGAATGACATGTACTCAACGTGCTTAACCGAAGTTAAACCAGAGAAATCAAATATGACAACCACCAAAAATCACAACAACCACAACAATAATAGTAATAATCATGGTGTTGGTATGGGTGTTGGAATCTATCAACATTCTGAAAAGAGAAAACTCTCATCAAGAGAAAGAGCAAGGGGTGGCAGTGGCTTGTCATTTGCCAATAAAAGAGGACGATACGAACGCTAATCATTGTTACGACAGTATTTTTATATAATTGTATTTTTATAGCTTCATTTGAATATTTTATAATGTATATTTTTTTTTTCAAAAATGCTTCAAATAACTATTTAAAATATTGGAAACAGGAAATTTATAATCATTTATATAAAAGTTTTAAGTATGAGAAAATGGGTACAGGAGCAAAAAAAAAAACAAAAAAAAAAAAACAAAAAGCAACAAAAAGAAAACAGGGAGTCATGAAAAAATTGAACAAAAAGGAAATCACTTATTAATAGCTTTTGACAAAATCATTAGAAGCTCATTAACACCTCTCAATGTTTCTCCAGCTTTTGAATTTAATGTATCTTGACCAACTTTAATAGTCAATCTATTATCAATACAATCTAAATTATTGAAATAATGGAAAATCTCTTCATCAACCGGTGTATTTCCTCCAGCAATCAGTACGAAGCCTAATGAATCTCTAAACTGTGACAATTGGCTATCCACTGATCTTGAAGTTGTGAGTGACGAGGTTGGGGGTTGTGACATTGGTGAGGTTAAACTCGATGATGGAACCATTCTCAATGGGCCATCAAAGCTGTTCTGGTTCATTAAGAAAGATAAGGCTCTAAGTATTAAATTAGCCTCTTGAACGACAATGATGCCATTCACTAAATTAGCATGTAGATTAAAATCCTTCGCATACAATTCATTGATATGTGAGATTAATTCTCCAATTAGTTTCAACTTATGATCCTTGTCAACATCAGAACAGGATTCGGTATGAAATCTCACTGTACATTCTTCAACTTCAATGTAGGAACTTGGTAATCTTTCAGCAAAGGATTTCATCATGTCAATAACTGTAGGCATCCAGCCGAGCTCGTTTTCGTCAATCACGGTATACCAGTCGTTTGTATTTGGAAGCTTGATGTAACCACCGTTCTCTGAGATAAGACCCAACTCGTTGATCCGACGGTACTTTCTTAACAAATCTGATCTTTTTAGGAAACTTAAAATGTAAACCATATTGTTTGGATCATTTGCTAGATTTGCAATAGTGCTGTTGATAAATTGTTGTTGAACAGGGTTAATTCTAGATCCTTGGATTTCCACACTTGATGTTAAATTACCCAGGTTCAAAACAAACAACCGTTTTTTGGATGGAGCTAGCTGGTTATACTTGGAATCAAACAGATCTTGAGTCAACTTGGTCATATCACTTGATCTTTCCTTCTGGTTAATGGACACCCCGTTATCAATATCACGGATACAGTCATTAATCCATGATTGTGAATCATGTTCAACAACAACTTTATACATGGCTTTCCATCTTTCAAGTTTTTCAACAGGATCCATTTCCAATCCAATTTTGATCATTTCAGCAACTTGTTTAATATTGTACGGATTTGTCACCAGTGGGCCTTTAGTTAACACATCTGCTGAACCAATAAATTCACTGAGAATTAATGGAGAATGAGATTCTTGCGCAGCAACAATAAATTCATGTGATGTCAGGTTCATACCTTCTCTCAATGCTGAAACAATGAATAGATCAGCTTCAGACAATAGGGCCAAATACTGTTCAAATTCAATGTCTTGATTCAAGACAACAATTGGTTGATCGTCTGAAATATTGTTTGTTTTAGAGTTCACTCTTTCCACAATTTTGAAAATTTCAGTTTCGAACTGCTCATCATCACTTCTACTTTTTGGACAGATCAAGATCAATAAAGCTTCAGATATATACTCTGGATTGTCATTCAAGAATCTTTCATAGGCCAAAAGCTTCTCCTTGATACCTCTAATCTTATCAATCTTATCTCTACTAACAATCAATTTTCTCTCTGGCCATCTTTCTTTGACTAATTTTCTCCAATCAGACACATCTTCAGTATGTAATCTTTGGTTCAAATGAACGGAGTCAATACCTATCGCATTATGGGTAACGCTAATAATCTTATTATTGTACTTGACACCGTTCTCATCGAAATCTGCCAATAACAGTCTATTACAACTTTGTAAGAAATGTCTAACATACTCTTCAGTTTGGAAACAAATACAATCTGCACCTAGTAATCCTTCTAAAATATTGATTCTTTGGGCCAAGCAACGGAAAACTTCACTCGATGGGAATGAAACATGCAAGAAAAACCCGATTTTGGCATTAGGCAACTTCTCTCTAACCATTTTAGGAACCAACATTAAATGATAATCATGGACCCAAACAATATCGCCCTTCTTATACTGAGCAATGATATTATCAGCAAATGATTGATTAACAGCTTCGTAATCTTTCCAAGAATGGTTTTCAAAAGCGTTTGAATTCGGATTATCAGGGATCTGATAATGGAAAATTGGCCACAATATTTGTTTGGAAAAACTCCTATAGTGACCTTCAAAAATATCGTCTGGGATATAAACCGGTGTTGAAAAATATTCTTTTTGCAGTTCTGCAGTAATTTTGTTTTTGGTCAATTCTGGAACAACATCACTAGGCATGGATAAAGTACCTATCCACATAACATTATCAACCTGTTTTGATAGTCTTGCTATTCTAACGGCATTTTTCAAACTTCCGTTACCTTGATCAAACTCAACAACTTTCCATGGTGCTGTAGCAAAAACATTATTTTTCGATAATAAATCTTTATAGTCAGGTCTAGAAAACCCTCCAAATGGGGTGACTCTATCGTTATCATCGCCAAAAGCTGCTGAATCATCCAGTAATACATCATCATCGATAACAACATCAGAACCACTGCCATCAATATCACCGGTACTTTGATTACTATCGTAACCTGGGAGGGACTGAGTTTTGAAAAACGGTGGTCTTGCGCCATTAGCTGCTGTTGACCGACGGCCACCAAAAAATCCAGATCTGTTCACTTTCATTGAGGATAAAGTTGGTTCTAAAGTTGGTTTCAACTTTTCAGAAACCGATGATGACACAGAGAGTGAACTGTTTGGTAATTTGATTTGCTTCGGTTGGATAAAAGTCGATGTTGGTGTGTTGGAAACTTGAAATCCAGACAGATTGATAGCTAGCTTCTTGTTTGCTGATGAATCATCGCCATGAGAGGAAGACAAGTCACCATATGAATTCATTGACGATTTTCTGTAGTTTGGGTTATTGAAGAAAAACTCTTGCACGGAAACGTTATGGGAATTGGTGAGCTCAGTTTCCAATGTTGAAACAGAAACATTGTCGGCATCAATGCTAAATACCGTAGGTCTTGGAGCATCCGAAACAGAAGTAAAGCTTTGACCAGTAGCACCTTTGATAACTCCGGCTGATGAGGATGCTGTTGTTGCAGGAGCACTTGTAGCTTCACCATCACCTACTAAGTTAGAAGTCGATTGATTATTGGATAATGCTTGAATAATAGACATTGTCGAATCAGTTGGAAGTTTATTCTTGACCGATGGGTTTGCATCCAAAACTGGTCTTACGTTTTGTTTAATTGGTTGTGCAATGTCACCCAATGAGGTATTTTGTTCAAGTGACCCATTGTTACTCGATTGCACTTCGAAATGAACCGTATATGGTAAGAATCTAAATGGATTTATTCAAATTTGGTTGGTAGTTAGTTAGTATTAAAGTGTCCTTTTATTTTCCCAAGTAAAAAAAAATCAGGCAACTCTGCCTCTTTTGTATGATGGAAAACTTGGGGTATCAAAATATAGATTAGATACTTACAATGAGGCAACAAACACAGTCATGGTATCAATTGACTAGTAATATATCGGTATGAATGAAATTAATAAATGTTTAATAATTGAACTATTAAGTAAAAATGAAATCAATATATGGCAAAAGTATATATAACCTTGCTCTTTTAGGGTGAAAATGTGAGAGCTAGGAATACTTTCCAATAATAACAATCAATCCACAAAATCGATCCGAATTGATTGCTGTTATAAAAATAATTGCACAGCCCTGAAAACGGTACCCAGGATTCCGATCCCTTTTTATGTATTTGTTTTCTTGTCACTTTTAGTGCACTGAGACGAAACATGGCGGTTAATCGGTGTATAAAGAGAACTGTATTGTAATCTAAAAAAAAGGTACGAACTTTGGATTAATAAACACGTATAAAAAATAGTAGAAAATTTGTATATTAAGCAAAACAGCCACTTTGTATATAACTGTTCTATTGTGATAGTAAAGAAAGAAAACGCTCGCACAAATAAAGGAACAGACAAACATTAAAGCCAGATCAAATCAGATCAGATCACAAGAATATATGTGAAAAAAAAAAGAACTACCAGGGAAAATATAAAAGAATAAGAACTAAAAACAGAGGGATCTATGCAGAAATAATATTAAACTTTGAACAATCATATTATATTTTAGATTAATGCAGCAATGGCACCTAGTGCAACACCAACGAAACCAGTAACACCAACGGAAGCGATGTTAGCATCATCACAATATGTGGACTGTAGCATACTACCGTTTGTACCGTTTGCATATGATGCGTTACCAGCAGTGAAGTCATCATAAGCTGTATGGTTATAACTTTCTTCAGCAGAAACAGGTGAAATAAGGGTTGCGGCTGTCGAGTTGGTAGCACCATCCAGTAAGAATTCGTGATCTCTTCTAACCTTTTCATTGGTCTTTTCAATGGTACCACAGGCAATCTTTGTCATATCAGCGTAATGTAGAGTAACTGCTAAACCAACAATATAAGCCTTGTTCTTTGGATTCAACGATAAATATGGGTCCTTGTAACTAGCTTCAAAACAAGTGGTGTTAATGAAACCATGTTTACCTGATAAATCACCAACTTGACACATGGAATCATCATCAAAGTCATCACATTCATTAGCCGGAGCGTTATAAGGGTTAAAATGAGTACCTGTACCTTCACAGTTACCGTTTTCTGGAACTGGGTTTTTGTGGATATGATAGTAGAAAGGACCACCTTCTTCTGGTAAACCGGTAACGTCAATGTGAACTTTGACAACACCATCTTTGGCGGAGAATTCCACAACACCCTTGAGTTTATCTCTATCCAAGTGAGCTCTTGCTAAGACGTTTCTAGGAGAATCTTTGTTTTTAGGGGCTTTTCCAGCTTCAGCAGATGCTAATAGTAGCGGCAAGACAACAAGTAATAAGTTATTGATTGAAACCATTTTTTCTAAGAAAACGATTTAGAAAGATCTTCAAAAGGGAAGTTGAGATGATTGATTGTATACAACTGTGGGGGAGGGCTGCTTTTAATATAACTTAGATGCTATGATTAAAAAAACAGAATAATTGCTGGGGGATAATAAAGAAAAGGAAAGAAATAAAATATATAAGATGTAGAAACAAAGTAAGAAGAAGAAGAAGAAAAATCAAGGATTCTCTTTAATAAAAAGACAAGGGAAGAAAATGAACAAATCCTCATTCGATAAGCGCTCTTCTCAATCTCACCAGCCACAATTGTTTTCTTTGATTCCTTATTTTATTCCTCAGCCACGACCATGTAATATTAGCCACAGATTATAAAAAAATTCATCTTTTATGATTATAACACGACTATTTTGTTTTTCGTTTGTCGTTTTCGTTTTTGTCTTATCAAATCAAATGATTCATTCATTCCCGGCCATCAATCGACAGCCAAACAAAACAGCTTGCTGCTGCTGCCTCCTCGCTGGCCTAGGGGTGTGCGGTGGTGATACACTGTTACTTGCCTAATCTTTGAGCATCTATCTATCTATCTATCTATCTATCTATCTACCCAGCAACTTTCAACGGTTTATATCTAATCACTAATCAGTAACCACTTGTTCGGTGTTGCTATATATCCATCCTTCTCACCGTCAACTTGTTTTACTATCTTCATGCAGGTCTTTTACCCACTCAACCATTTGGTTCACGTTATTTAATTAGTCAGACAAAGATATAATATATATATATGTATGCAGGCCACTAATATCACTAATATACCCAGTACAATACAAATGAGTGAGTAGTACTAAATATGTAGACTAAGTATATTATATAATCAAAAGTGAAAAAAAGCCCTCCCTTCCTCCAAAAAAAATGATAAAAAACTTTGTATGCTGTTAGGTTTTCTGAATTTTTTTTTCCTCACTGACAACTTTTTCCTCAATAGATAAAGTAAATTATTTCAGTTCGATCTTCCAATCTGCTTTATCTAATCTATTTCCTCCTTTTATCTTTTATAGACAACTCTTCTCTTTATCCCTCTCTCTATTTATTCACATAAAGCCTTTATTACTTTTTATATTATTTAGATTTGTCAACTTTGTTTTTCTCAAAACATATCGGCTTATCTTGTTCCCTATTAAATACCAGGCTTAGTTTATCTATATTTATAGTGTACTACTTTCATTTTGTTTAACGGCCATACATCCAGAAAGAAAAGAAAAAAAATACATCCATACGCCCAATATCATATTCACCAGAAATATATATAAATATACATCCGATAAGTAACATAAAATGATGTCTCAAAATCTTGTTTGTCCCCCTTCCCCTCCTGAAGATACGTTCAATCAGCAACAACAGCAACTGCAAAATCAACAACTGCAACAACAACAACTGCAACATCATCAACAGCAACAGCAGCAGCAGCAGCAAATAGATCAAACATCTAGTAATGGTTCAGATAAGGGCTCTCCGTCATCATCCTTTTTGTTAAATCCACAAACCAACTCACCCCCATCACAGGCAATGTCTAGCTTATCAACTTCAGAACCATTACATCCAAATGCTAAAACCATTACAACAACACAATCAAATGGTGCAACAACAACAAAACAAAATATGTCAACCCCAACTTGTAAGAATTGTAAGACGCAGACTACACCTTTATGGAGAAGAGATGAAACCGGTCAAGTTCTGTGTAATGCTTGTGGTTTATTCTTAAAGTTGCACGGTAGACCAAGACCAATCAGCTTGAAAAGTGACGTTATTAAATCCAGAAATAGAGTTAAGCATAGCAATTCCAAATCAAATCCAAACACACCTGAATTGAAAGCTAAAGATTCTTCAAATAACTCTTCCTCATCTTCAAATGGTACAACCTCAAACAACACTAATAACAGTACGAATTCCACTAATAACAGTTCAGCGGGTTCTAAAATTACTAAATTTTCTCCAAAGCAATACAAACCAAATTCTAAGAATAGTGCTGGCCAATCCAAATTATCTTCACCAGCTTTAACTTCGATGACGGAATCAATTTCTGGACCTCAACAACAAAATCAAAATAATGGGCCTAATAAATCTCCAGCTTTGTTTCCCTTATTACCAAGAAACCAACAACATCTGGGCGCCCCAGGTACACCAGGTACTTATGCTTCCACCTCTGCTTGGTTAAACAAAGCGCAAGGCAACCATAACATCCAGTCATTGCATTATCCATCTTCCACTCCTACACAGTTTGCTCCAAATTTAACAAGAGTCACATCCCCATTACTGTTATCAACAACAACTGCAAGTGCTACTCCAACTACTAAATTCAATGCTCCCCAATCTTCAGAAAGGTCATCCTCTCAACAAAACCTGGGTCGTGATGCACTACTGAATGCAGCTGGTGCTTTAGAAACAATGTCTCAAGGTGGTTCGCATGAAGATATCAAGAAAATACCTGGTATTAAATTAGATTCTGACACTCCTCTTCAAAACGGTTCCCCACGTCAAGATCCACTGCAGCCTCAACCGCAGAGGCCAATCCAATTACAGTCTACACCACAACAACAGCACCATTTTGGGGGTTTGACATCTCCACCAAACAAAAACCATATACTACCATCTATTTCAATTCTCGGGAAACCATACTCTCCAGCAACGGAGTTGAATTCACATTCAACACCACCATTGAATGCAACTAAACTACCGTCTATTAACAACGAACAACAACAGCAACCGCAGCACCACCAACAACAACATCCTAGTAGCACTCCTAACCAAGCTTCATCCTTACATTCCATATTGTCACCATCATTTGGACCACAATACTCCTTATCTTCTAGCTCACAAGCCAATCAATCTAACCAACAGCAAAACGGTATTGAAAAGCTCCCACCTTTGAAGTCTCTATCACACCAACCGCATCATCAACTACCAAGTATACATCAACAACAACAACAACAAAAACAACTACAACTCCAGTCTTCTATGTCACCAATAGCTACGATGGCGACCACTGATCATTACAACCCATCGTCCCAGCAGCAACAGATTGCCAAATCACCACTGATGCATCCAATCCATAATGCACCAAGCCACTCCCCAAACAATTCAACACCCTCACTAACAAATCAAAACTTACACCAGCAGAACGATGAACTACGTACAAGGATATCCGAACTAGAGTTAGTCAATGATTTATACAAGACCCGAATCACTGAATTAGAGGCAATGGATAACGCTTCTAAACAAAGAGAAGTTTTGTTACGTAAGAGAATTGATGAACTGATGATGATTCATGGTCAACAACCACAATTGACCAATAATAATGAAAAGAGGTTTGTTGATGGTGGACAGGGGCAAGAGGAGGTTAAGAGAATCAAAATTGAAAGAGATTGATTTTTTTATCTACAGTACTGTAGTGCAAGTTTGTGTTTCTAATGGCCGACCCTGTTTTTTTTTTTCTTTCAATGGTTGGTTTGCTGTTTTTGCTTTTGTTTTTGTATCTTTTTTAACATTTTTTTGTTGGCCATGTTCATTATTGTCTTTTAATTTTTTCTTTACAAGATGATATATCTTCATCCTCTCTTTTAATTGGTTTTTCTGTTTCCTGCTTTTATCTTCTATTTTTTTTTACTTGTTTTGTATTTCTTCTGTTTGTTCTTGTTTTCCTGTTCCGTTCTTTTATGTTATCTAGAAATTTTCCAATTTATGTATTTTTAAGCCTCCTCCCTGTCTCTCCTACATATTTCTTTTCACCTCCTCCCTGCTCACCTTACACCCCTTTTTCAATATTTTCCGATATATATATCTATATGTGTATAAAGATACTAGATTAATTTTTAATGATTACCTCAAATGGTATATTTGGTAATCTTTTTAATGAATGGGATTCTAATTGGGTTCAAATTCGTTTCTTAGTAAATAAGAGAAAATGCACAAGGTTAAATCAAATGATACAAAAAAAGATACACCTCGCACCTTAACATAAAAATATTACTTGTTCATGGCAAATCAATACTTATTTGAACATCTTCCTTTAGATGGATGAACTGGTCTCTGTCAAAAATAAATCAAGCACAAAACACATATAACAATACATAGAACACTTCATTTCAATCATAGTTTGAAATATATATTAGAAATGTCTACAGAGAGTAACAAATTACCATTATCAGTTAGGTTTAAAGAAGCGCAAAATTCATTAACTAAGCTGGAAAATCTACCGTTTAGAAAGGATTCTGCTGATTTCCAAAAAGAACTAACTAACACATTATCACAAATGCAGAGTATCAAACAAACGATCAATCAATTGTCATTATTTAGTATCAATGAATCAATTGATGAGGTAGATACGAGGTATTTGAAGTACTTATCGATTGATTTATACGTTGCCAGAACTTTGGAAAACAACAATAATCCAAAAATGGGTATGAAAGGCCGACTAGAGAATTTGAAAATTGTAAATGGCTTATACTTACAGTTTTTATACGGATTGGAGAATTATGGAATTTTGAATAAGCAACAAAGTAAATTACTAGATAATTTTGAAAATTCATATAACCCAACCTTGGATGAAGTTAGAGTTCCTGATTCGACAAGACGCAGAGATGTCAAAATCGAGAACTTCAAGATGGAGAAAGAGTTGAATAATAGGATCAAGATTATGGAGTCTGGTGAATTTGATAATTTGGATGATGAGGATATGAGAAAAGTTTATATTGATCAATTAAGGTTGTATTCATTGAAAGCTTTCCAAAGCTTAGAGTCAAATTTGATGGAGATGGAGTTGTTGAGTCGTATACCGAGTTCCAGGATTGAAGAAGTCCATGAAGAAGAAGAAAATGTTGATGATAAGAGAAAAAAAGCTAAGCTATTTGATGAAGGTTATACGGATAAACTAGAATCGTTAACTAACCCAGTGATCTCCAAGCAAGGTAAAGTGCTGAGACCATTCACTATTGTGTCTTCACAACGTGACAAATTACAACAGAAGGTGTTTGGTACTGGACAAGTGTTACCAACAATGACAATTGAAGAGTTAGTTGATTACGAGTTGGCTAATGGTGGAATGGTTAAAGATGAACTACCAGAGAAAGAATTCGATGAAGATGATGAAGTTGATGTTGACAGATTGACTTATCAGAAGAGAGATTGGGATTTGTTTGCGGAGGCCAATGTTAAAGGAAGTGGTAACACACAAAACTTGGGATAATCGTATTCTGCTAACTGCTACTAAGAAAGTAAATAATTTGTCAACTAACTAAGAATGAACCCGAATACCAAACAGATCCGCCTCCAACGATTAATACCTTTTTACATTGCATCGATTTTATCTAAAATGAATTGTTTGTACTCTCAATGCGAAAAAAAAAGAAAAAGCCAAAACCGCGTATCCAGGTAAATGTAGAACTGCAGCTTACGCACACGTCGATCCTCGAAAGGGAGGAAATAAAAAAATCAGATCTCTTGTAAAAAGAATTATTGTAAGAAAATAAAGTTGACATATGAATCAGTCGATCAACAACATACAGGTGATTCAATAACCATAAGATAAGTTCGTTTTTTCTAATCACAAGATTTATAATTTGAAGGCATACACAATAAAAAAATGAGTTCTTTTGTTCCTGCCCAATTCAGTTCATTCACATCAGGTTTCGATTTTGAGAAGCTACGAGTAAGTTTCAATCTAATCAATGGATAAACAACACAAATATTATACATATCCAACTGGATATTTTTTTTTTTTTCATTCAAGTCATACCCTATAAAGTACGTAAAATACTGACAAAAATTCCTTTTCATTTATCCCTACTTAATAGACCGATACAACGTCATCCTTCCAGTCCAAGATCAAGTCATTAAAGTCCCCTCAAGACTTCTTTGACTACAGAAGAATCAGCAAACCAAACAACGTGTTTGATTTACAGCAAAGAATTACATTCAACCTTTCATATTTTGCTTCAAACTATATGCTCATTGTTGGTATTATCTCCTTATACTGCATTTTAACAAACTTACCATTATTATTCTTAATTGCATTGGATGGTTTCTCATATTTTGCAATTCAAAAAGTGTTCCAAAATGCGGATGAAATCGATCTAAAATTCTTTACTTTACAAAAACACAACTTGTACACCATTCTTGTTATAATCAACTTACCAGTTTTGTTGTTTGCTAGCCCTATCTCTACTTTAATGTGGTTGATCGGTTTAAGTGCTGCTATTGTTTTGGTTCATGGTGCTTTCTTAGAAAAGCCAATTGAAGCTGCTTATTCCGATGCTGTTTAATTGACTGACCTTGTGCCACTCAAATTTGTTTTTCGTTTTTTTTATTATTATTCTCCCTGTGATTGTTGATGAAGAAGAGTTATCGGGGCGATACTTTTTTGTGATTTTTTTCTCTCTTTCTTTGCAATTTCTTATAGACAGTAACAGAAAGTGTGAATAGTCTTTCTAGTTAATTATATGCTTAGCTATACTGCTCTCCCACTAACTTTTTTACCCAACTTATTCCTCCTTTTACTCTATATTTTTTCATTTTTTATTATTATTACTATTATCGTTATTCTTCTCAAACTTTACCTATGTATTATATATAAGAATGATTTCTTTTTAATTGTTTTTGTTTTACAATTTACTATTTGTTTGTAATTTTCTTCTATTTGCAAGTACTACAAATGCTGACTTGAATGGCTGTCGATTTGATAAGATCAACTTCGTTACTATGGCTGTGCACGATCAGTACACCACTATACCATCAATATAGAGTGGAAGTCCATTATTATAACTCCATCAATCAGCTTCAGTTTTATATGCCTACTCATAACTCTGTCTCTTAGAATGAGTTTGAAGTTCTGAACCTTATTAAATATTCATAGGATGGATCATTAATTAGGGGTGGAAAGCGTGCTTGTTTAGATGTGGTCTTTTCGGCTCTCCCTATTTCTCACACTCTGACTTTAGGATTACCAAATGTGTTTAATTTTTACCATAATAAATACAATAACCTACAAATTCACGATTTCAGAATAGCAGATTAATTACAGGTATACACAATACACCATTACCATCATACGAACAACTGTAAAACGAGATACTTATCAACTTAGAGTGCGGCGCAAGCTTAAACGACTGACCCATTCGGCTGAATTGACATATTTTTATCGTCATGATAACCGGTTAGATAGATAGACAGATACAGATCACATTTTCTCACACAAATACTTATAGCTTTGACCTCTTCTAGTTCGACAAGCATCAAACTTCATTTAACATACAACTGATATTTTTTAACAGTTCCGATACGTTATAAACTTTAAGATATATTATTATTTATGGCTCAAGAGAGAACGCCCAAATCATTAATTGCAAGAGCGTTCGCTCTCCCAATCCCTTTAACTATATTTATTACATCATTGTTTTCGATTGCATTTTTCCTTGTCAACACTAAAGCCAATCAGAAATCTGTTGACTATGATACGAATCAGGTTATTCTTAACTTAGTTCCAGAGAATACAAATAAGCTTGAAACTGGTGTGAAGAAG
The DNA here is from genome assembly GCA_003707645.2 of Ogataea trehalophila. Lineage (NCBI taxonomy): Eukaryota > Fungi > Ascomycota > Pichiomycetes > Pichiales > Pichiaceae > Ogataea > Ogataea trehalophila. Next base: position 134,216 of record PPKI02000009.1, read on the forward strand.
GGTTTCAAATTGAAACAGATTTATCATAATTGCGCTGATGGCAAAACCCATCGTAGGCTGAATGTGGACTCCAAATTTCTTGAAAGCTATCAAATCCATCAACTCGAAAACTCCGGTCAAATCTTGGATGCTGATTTGTTTGAAGGTAATAATCCGTTTGACTACGAATTTAGACTAAAGAGTGCGGGCCAACCAATAACAAGATTACAAAATAGACACCCAGATTTTGTTGAATCTTATTTGGATTATGCATTAGAGGTTGGGCAAGAAGAAGTTTCCAAGATATCATTGGATTGGACAACTGACTACATTACAGTTCCAAATATCACAGATACTGAAACAGTCTTAAATTTAGCATTGATGTCTGCTGATGCATACGTGAACTTACCAGGTGATACAGAGTGGGAAGATGTAGGGAAACCTTTCAATCAAACTGATAGATTTGGTTGGGCTGATGGCGGTGTTAGAGGACACGTTTTTGCAGATCATACTCAATCTACTGTTATTATTGCCATCAAGGGAACTTCTGCTGCGGGGTTGAACTCAGGTGATGATACAACAGTGGAACAGGATAAAACTAACGATAATCTATTGTTTTCATGTTGTTGTGCAAGAGTTTCATCTCTTTGGAGTACTGTGTGTGATTGCTATGAAAGCTCCTATACCTGTAATCAAAATTGTTTGGAAAGAGAATTAAGAAGACAAGATCGTTATTATAAAGCTGTTTTGGATATATATAGGAATGTCACTTATATGTATCCGGATTCTGAAATTTGGGTCACTGGCCATTCATTAGGTGGTGCACTAAGTTCATTACTGGGTAGAACGTTTGGTTTGCCTGCTGTTACTTATGAGGCTCCTGGTGAACTGCTAGCTACTAGAAGATTACACTTACCAATGCCACCAGGATTTCCCGTTGAGATGGAGCATATTTGGCATTTTGGTAACACTGCTGATCCAATTTACTTGGGAGTTTGTAATGGAGCTTCATCAACTTGTGCTTTGGCCGGGTATGCAATGGAAACGCAATGCCATTCAGGTAAAAAATGTACATATGATTCCGTCGCTGATTTAGGCTGGCATGTTAATGTTTTGAATCACAGACTACGGAAAGTGATTGACGATGTTTTGAGAGTTTACAACGAAACAGCCGAATGTGTTAAGGCACCGCCCTGCTATGATTGCTACAATTGGAAGTTTGTGGATCATTCAAGGGACAGATATAAAAGGCCAACCACTTCAATACCAAGTAGTAGGCCGACTGATCCTGGTGATGATAGAAAATGCTTGAAAAGAACTTGGTATGGAAGATGTTACGAATGGGAAGGAGATGAAAGCAGTACAACTAGTTCAACCAGTAGCACTTTACCACATGAAAAGACTACTCTGAGTACTAGAACAATAACCCAGTCAACTAGTTCATCGACGTCAAAGAAGATATCGTCAACAATAGCTAAAACTTCTTCATCTTCTCAACTTCCGGATGCTGAATGTTTGAAGTGGTCATGGCTAGGCTACTGTCTTGAATACGGCCACAATATTTCGACTAAATCATCAATCATCAGTTCTACAAGTACATTAAAAACAAGTTTGAAATCAAAGCCATCAAAGACATCGTCTACAACAACAACATCTGCTGAGCCAAGTTGTGTCGGCTACAACTGGTGGTACTCATGCACCAAGTGGAGTGATGAAAATAATGTAGACCCTGCTACAACAGCCACTAAAGTTATTCACGTCACAAGTACTAGTGCTGGTAACTCAGCTAGCTTTATTACTACCGGGCCTACCTGTTTGAACTATTTCCTTGGAATCTACTGTAGGGAATGGAGTACACCAGAAAGTAAGGAAAACAACAAAGGTTGAGCATAAGCTCTCTGATAATTGCTATGGTTTACCGTGGAATTGTATTGGAGATAGCTAATGCAGGCTCATAATAATTTTCTATCTTTTTTCTGTACATTTGTTTTATATTTTATAGTTTTGTTTTGGCGCTCATGTATTGTGTGAATAGGTTTAAGTCTGAGTAAGACAGGAATGCTTTAGTTTTGGTTCTATTGCGGGTTTTTTTTTTTTGAATTGTATGATTTATTTATCAGAGCTTTCCGCGCATCTAAAACATCTGTAGGAAATCGTTTTGCGAAGTTTATACACACCCACCTCATAAGAGTAATGTAGTTCTTGCTGATTAAGTAGCTCGAGGTCACGTGGTACTTATAAATATCAAGCGCTCGTTTTTGCACGACTTATTATCGGAATAGGAAATCGAAACAAAACACGAAAGAACGCGTCTTTATAAAGACAAAAGCTGATCTGTGATGGTTATTAGAATTCCTTCTTTTGTTTGTCTTTGAATAAGATAAATACAGAGTACCACATATTGATTAAGATTAAACTCAATAATATATTAATAGGGCAGAGATACCATGTTTAGAAAAGTCAAAAGAAGAACCGATGGTCGTAAGAATTTTGATGATCAATCATTCACGGATGATAAAGGCGATTTTTCAAGAATCATAAACTCAAAGGGTTTCAATGATGATTTATCTATCTATCCATACAGAATATCATTCTATCAAATGCCACCATTTGAAGAGATTACTGTTGAAGAATTTGAAACTTGGGCTATCGACCGACTAAAGGTTTTATTGGAAATTGAATCAAGTATGAGTAGAGGTAAAAGTTTTAAAGAAATGGAGAGTATTATGAAACCAATGTTGACTAAGTTATTGCCGTTGAACGTTCCAAACAGAGAATCCAGTTCTTTGTATTTAGAGAGAAAGAAAGATCATTATTCACATTTTATTTTAAGATTGGCTTTTTGTAGATCTGAAGAATTAAGAATTAGATTTATTAAAGCTGAAACTATGTTGTTCAGATTGCGTTTTAATCAATTAACTAATCAAGAACAAAGAGAGTTTGTTTCAAGTATTGATATTCCATGGGAAACAGTTAGCGACGAGGAAAAAGAAGAATTTCAAGCACAACTATTGTCTTGTTCGTATGTTGCAGTTAAGAGTATTTTAACACAATCTGTTGAATATCAAAATACGAAAAAGGTCACTGATGCTCAAATTACAAATTTCTTGAGCACAGAAAAATTCTACAAGATTCCCTTTGAATTTGTCCCCGAATTGATTTCAACTAGACAATCATTCTTGCAAAAAGGTTACACATACATTGCACAATTTCAACAGCTTTCTTTGATTGCAAATGAATTTTCTAAGCATTTAGGCGAACAGTTAAACATTACAATGAGAGCCTTGCCAACACTAGATGAGGATGATAGATTGATTCTAGTGTTGAATAACTTATCCAAGGGTTATATATCAATGAACTATCAACAAGAGTTTGGATCCAGTGAGTTGAATGGGGATGGTATCACTGCTGAATCCGTTCCTGCACACGTTAAGAACATGCCACTTTGTATGAATAACTTGATGTCCTCGCTCGTGAACGAGCATCATTTGAAATATACGGGGAGACAACAATTATCCTTATTTTTAAAAGCTATTGGATTAAATGCGGAAGAAGCTATGAAGTTTTGGCAATTCCAATTCACTTCTGGTCCTGGATCTATGAGCGTTGAAAAATTCCTCAAAGAATACAAATATACTTTCCGACATAATTACGGTTTAGAAGGTGGTAGAATCAATTATAAACCGTGGGATTGTAAGACAATTTTATCAAAGCCGAAACCTAACAAGTCAGAGTCCCACGGTTGTCCATATAGGGATATGCATCGTGATGAGTTGTCTTTCAAACTAGTCAAAATGGGATTAAATGATGATAACGGTGGAACTAACAAGTTGAACGATATTCTGGAATTATCCGAAAAAGGTGAATACCAAACGGCCTGTACTAAAGTCTTTGAAATACTCAATAAAGAGAAGATTGATTATGGTTTGAAAAACGGTTTGAACATTGATGAAAGCTCAATCGTCCATCCAAATCAATATTATGACAGAGCTAGTTATTTGGAAAAGAATTTGCTGAAGAAAGAAGAAAAGGCAGCTTGAAGGGACAGCTGAGAATGATGAAGATGTTGGTGTATATTAATTAGGTAATTTTTCATATTTCGTGAAGTCCTTGTATTGTTTTGTTGTTTATGGTAATCTATCTTTTTTTTGCTTTTAGTGTGTTCTAACGTGTTTTTTCTAATTTTTAATATTTATTTGGTATAGTTTTACAAACTTTCGTATGTATTTTTACTGTCTTATTTCAAAGAAGACTCGCATACAATCGCATACAACCTGTATTTTGAAAAACGTATTTTATTTGAAGACTCAGTTCTGCTAACTGAGGAATCTCTTCGGTTTAGCGAGACCTTTCGAGTCGCTAAGTTTATTAGCTTGACATTTCACACCAGACGGAAAATTAGACGCGACACAAGTTCACTTTACAAGATTCAGAAACTATAATGGTTGCTTCAATTTTTATACTCAGCATTTGATGGATCAGAGAATATCCTACATCAACACAAGAAACCCTGCTGCTTGGATAGAAGCAGGAAAAAGCCAGCAGTATGTCCATGTGAAAGATTTACGCACATTATCAGGGTAAACTAATTAGCATCAAAACCAAACTAGAATTCTTTATGGGCTCACACAGTATCATACAAAAGCAAAAGCGGTGCACACAACTTGTTGTGTATTAAATAGGGAAGGGATTTTAGTAAAAAAAATAATTTCGCTATTAGCATTCAAAGCATATGCAGTACGATTCTGTCTCAAAGTAACCCCAACTTCGGGCGATGACCGGGGAGATGAGTTGATGCATTATAGTTTGAAAAGACGTGTTTTGTTTTTCTCTCTCTAAAATTGAACGCGTCTTTGAAATCACGCAGTGCAGACAATAGAATTTCCCGATTTAGTAATTTATTTATCAATTAAGGCTCCTGGCGATGAATTCATCTATTAATACATACGCAAAAAAGTGTATAAAAGAAGAAGCAAGCATGGATGTGTTTTCTGTCACTCTTAATAGCTTTTATCGTGTTTGTCTTCTCAAATCATCCAGTTTTCAAGGCTATTCGTTGTTTTATCAATTCATCCATTCATTCATTCATTCTCGGTTAAATTACTTCCAATTAATATTTATTCTTTTAGTCCAGTATCCAACTTCTACGTTCATTACTTAATAAATACTTTGAATCACCTTGTCCTTATATAGTCAAACTATGTCTTCATTATTTACCAGAAGTAAATCAAAGTTGCTATCCTCAACTTCCCAGTCCTCTTCCAAAAGTACGCTGGCCCCTCCTTCTGCACTATCTTCACGCAGCAAAAATCCCTTGACACCAAGAGCTTTAACAAATGCCGGTATCATTGGAGAAACGAAAAGATCCGAAGTGTTGGAAAATCAGTTAAAGGAAGTCAGTTTAACTGCTTCTAACGCTTATGATAAAATAGATGAAGTGGAAACTGAAAATTTCCTTCTGCAAGAACAGGTCAACAAACAAAAACAGATGATTTCAGAGCTGCTTGCACAATTAGATACTACTGCGGCAGTGTCGAGAGCCAGTGTCTCATCTTCTGAAACAGGAGATAGTGTAATGTTCAATGGTTCATCAAATTCATCTTTAGCTACGTCAGTTGATGAAGCTGAAGCTACTGCAGATGGAAAAGATCAAATGATTCAAAAATTGAATGAAACTATTAAACAGTTGAGAAAGGAACAACAACATCAGTTAAAGATTATTAGCCAACAGCATGGCTCAATCAACTTGTTGACTGATAGGATTAAAATCTTAGAATTGAATGTTTCTGATAACATCATAAGTTATCAAACAAATCTAAATGAATTATCAAAATCATTATCGTTGATAAATGAAAATAAGCGGTTTTTGAATGATCAAAAGATTCCGCCTCCAATTCATACCCAGATAGCTAATGCCGCTGTAGGTTATAAAGAATTAAGATTGAGTAAATATAGTCCTACATCTGCCCAAAGAGGAGAAACATTTGTTGTTCCAGTTCCAAAAGTTTTATAATAGGATAAGTTGTTTATTCAACTATTTTTCACGTTCTTTTGGATCTGACTTGCTCTTTTTTGCTTTTTTGCTTTCTTAATTATTTACTCCGTAACTTCTTCAATGATTTTTTTTCCTTTCATTCAACAATCTTATTGTTAATGAGAAGTACATGTCCTTTCCCTTCAGTTTTGATTCGCTTTCATTCTTCTCTTTTTTGTTTTTCTTTAATTTTTCTTATTTTATGGTTCTTACTTTGTTTACAGTATCTATGCAGCTCATAGATAAATTTTACATTAACGTTAATATTTTTTTCTTCTGACAATAAACCGTTTTATATTCAACGTGTTAGTAACCGATATATATGACTTGCCATTCCATAGAAAGGTTGTTCTCCTCTTTTTGTATGGAAAACAAAACCGACGCGTCAACACCTGTACACCAACTGATTACCAGATGTGTTTTGTTTACAGTAATCGAATTATTAGCTTACTTCCGAGTTTGCATTTAGATACGCTAGTTTTTTCGGATATCTTTCCCTCAAAATTACCAACCAATCAATACCTTTAAAGTGTCTAGTTGTATTTGTTGATTAATTTTTAGATTAATTGTTAGTAAGAGATTCTAACTGCGAACAACGAGAAGATAATAGAAGCTATGAAGTTATTGCATCTTGTACTTACGTTTCTATCGTTTTTCCAGCTGACCCTTCAAGCGTTTTCAAGAGATGAACTTAAAAGAAGACAATTGGACTCACGGAATGGTGTTATATCAGTGAGCTCGAATGAATTTGAAACATTTTTCAGCGGAGACAAGGATTATTATTTAGTTACTCTCCTTACAACAACAGCAGAAGGTTCACAATGTGAGTTATGCCGAAACTTTGACCCTGTTTTCCAATCCGTTTCCCATGCATTAACAAAGACAAATCCAGACTCTCGGTCTGTATTTTTTGTTAAGGTTGAAGCAAGCGAGAACCTACATTATTTCAAACAGTATCAAATCTCGACTGTCCCACATTTATGGGTTTTTCCTATCTCTTCAACGATTTACAGACGTGTAGAAGATGATGAAGGATTTGAGATCGAGAAACCAAAAGGTGATATTAGAGTTCCTTGGCCCAAAGAAATCACTGTCGTCAGTGAGCATTACACGTATGCTATACCAGATACAATGAGATTTGGTGATCTGGAACTGCATTTTGCAAAGTTTTTAAGTTCGTTGACAAATTTGAATATTACTATAGATAAACCAAACGATCCAGTCCTGATTTTCAAATATGGTGTAGTTTTCTTTGCAGTTTTCAAATTGTTGAAAGCTAAAAAGGATAAAGTGATTGAAGGTTTACTAAATGGTAGAATATTACTCATTTTATCAATCGTAATGATTGTTTTGAGCTTATCGGGACTGAATTATGCAATGCAGAGAAACATTCCATTTATTATTCGTTCAAAAGAAGGCGAGATCAGTTTCTTAGCACCTGGTGTTCAGCAAATGATTGGATCGGAAATTGTAGTTTCTGTGTTCTTTCAAATATGTTTCTTTGGAATATTGATCTTTTTAGTTGATGGTGTTAATTCTTTGAAAGGTCGTAAGAAGTCAATTGCAATGTCGTTATTTGCTGCTTTCTTGTTTTTAAATTATAACATTTTTACATCCCTGTTCCTGATTAAACATTCCGAATATCCATTCAACTACATCAATATCCCTGTGCTATAGTTTCAAATTACTGGTTATTCAATTAAATAAAATAGGGTATCGGTATGTAAGATATTAATATATAAACGTATGTAACGATTTATATCATGCGTTATAATTCTATGTAAATGCATCGATATTTATAAAACATTGAATCTTCTAGGTCATTAGAATACTACTGCCGAACAGTTTCATCATCTTCTTGTTCGTTCTTATTAACAAAATAAAACGATAAACAGATTAAAACAGCACCAAACATGTAAATAAATGAATTGATTTTGTGCTTGAAGACAAAATCACAAACCATGGCAACTGGAATAGTCAAAGACAATCCAACTGTAACAGTTAATGGTGATGTTAATAGCATTGCTCTGGCCCATAAGAAGTCAGCCAAAAATGAAATAAAACAGTTAAAGCCAAGAACAAAATATACATCGTTGCTTTTTGGTAGTTCAAACTTTTCATAGCCTAGTCTATGCATTATCACAATTGGTGGCCATAAAAATAGCAAATTGAAAACACCCACAAACCCAAAGAATAATTTCATATTGATTCTTGAGTCATCGTTGACTTTCAGTTTAAGTAATATAGAATAAATGCCGTAGCATAAAGCACCAGACAAAGCTAGCAAGTTTCCCAATAATATACAATCTCGAGTTTTATTTGTCAAGGGTTCATCGTTATTTGTGACTAATATAACACCAAGGAATGAAACCATAATAGAACCTAATTTGACAGAGTTGATAGATTCAATATGAAACAGATAGCCAATAATAATAGTAAAAAATGATGATGTTGATGATAAAATCGTTTGAGAGGACACGGAGGTGTAAATCAATGATGCATTATTAACTAGATTCGATAAAAACCATAAGGTACAGAAGAAAAATGCTAGTATTATAGTCTGTTTGAAGGATAATGGTACAGAATTTGGATCAAGCGTAAGAGCGCTATTGTCGTCAATAGAACCGTATTCTTCATCCTGTTCTCCTTCATTTGTCTCATTGAGGGCAGCATAGTGAGTACTTGCCCTCTCTTTTCTACAATGGCTGATATAATAGGGTATTAAATAAAGGGAAAATGACGCTGTATTTATCCAGGTGATAAGGAACGGTTTTGAGTAGATATTTTTTTCAAAAAGATCGTTTAGTAAAACAGATGACAAAACCCATAGTATAACAACACACAGGAGGAAAAATAAACCAACAGACCAATCTCGGGATTTCTTTGCTTTTGTTATGAGTGTTGTTGATTCTGTTGACATGTTAACAGGCGGATATGTGATGTCGTCAAAACTTGTAATGAATGAATAAAGTAGGTCACACAGATAAGAAAGTCGAAAAGATATTAGATAATGATATCTAACTATACTATGCTGATATGAAATAAACAATGAGTAAATAACTTGATGTTCCTGGATGTCTTGTGCATGTCAAGTTGATATTCCGGTAAATGCAACTGGGCCTCTCTTAGATGTTATCCTCTTAGATTTGATCTCCTTCTATGTAAACGATAAACACACGTGACTTGAGCGGAAGAGAAAGATAACCAAGTCAAAAATCAGAGTTCATTAAATGTCCAGACAACAAATATCAACTTGAAAACAGTGGCTTTTTGCCTCAGAATACGGTAATTTGCGGCTTTAATTCTAGAGATAAGTAGTGTAAATAGAGAAATATGTATCAAGATACCATACATCAATAGTAGGTGATTTACAGAGTAAACTCAAAACTCTTACTAATCACAATTAAACATGACCATCATTGAATTACAAGATTAAAAGGTTTATATAAATAAGAAGTATAATGTCGGACAGGCAAACACTTAACCCAAGCCAAGGTAAGAAACACCTACACGATTTACTCTATTATGTAATCTTCTCAAGTGAAAGTTATGAACAAACAGGAACCATATAGACAGATGCCCGTAATTTGATTGAAGGATATACAATAATATATGGTAATATATCGTACCCAAACCTAAACAGAAGAAAAAAGAGAAAATGTAAAAAAAAGAATGCTACTAGGAAGAATTTCTAAGCAACATTGGTACTAAAATACAGGCAATACAGACAAAAATGTAAACATTATCCAATAACTTTATTAGCAGTTTTGCCCCCCTTGATCAACTCAACCTTAAATAGGTACATGAAAAACTTTTGCTGAAAGTTAGTCAAGTTAGTTGGTGAAATAACTTCAGGAACGGTTGGCGGTTCTATATGCGTGATATGGCGTGGGTTGAAGGAAAGACCCTTGATGTTGACAGTACTTCTGAATTTTTCAAAAGGTGGTGGAATTTGCAACGGAACGAATGGAACAACAAGTTCATCAAATTCAGCGTTTGTCATTTCACTTAGTCTTTCTCTCAAAAACATCAATGCATGATCTCTCAAAATATATGGATTAAAAATAGGTGCTAGTTCCTGTCCATAGTGATTAATGTATCCGGCTTCAATAAACTTTCTTGGAACGATAGGTTTATCTGGATTTTCGTTTAGTGATTGGAAGTAAGCATATGAACATGGCTTATATGGACGGTTGCTGCGTCTTAGCGTATTCAACTTTAAACTGGTATCCAATCCAATGCATTCTTCTTCTGAAAGTGCATTCCAGGCCAAGTTTCTTCTTAGAACGGATGCTGAAATGATTGGTCTCTGCTGGAAAGAGCTCATAATCTCCCTTTCTTTAGACAAAATTCTTTCCCTTGTTTGCCTTCTTTCTTCCAAAGTTTGGATTGATTCTTCACTGATTACGACCCTTGTTGGTCGTTTCCAAGAGATTCTGGACAATGTTTTTTTCAATGACGGTTTTAGAGTATCTTTTTCAATAGTCTTTGAAGTTGAAATACTGCTAATAGAACCTTGCAATGATGTAATAGAGTCTGTTGGAATATTGCTGTGACCAACTGTATTACTAACTTTTAAGACGATTGGTCCCTTTTTCTTCAAGGCAATTGGGCACTCAACTAAACTTGACTCCTCTGTTGGGTTGTCAGTATGGCTAGGAGTTACTGATGTACTTGTCTCGGTAGTTTTTGCTCCTGTAATTGACATCATCATGGATGATTCTTTGGAACTGGAACTACAATTGGAAACAACCTCATTGTCAGTTTTGCGAAGCTTGGTACTTTTTGTATTCACATAACAAACAGAATTATTAGCATCAATGAAAATAAAGTTTGCATCTTGAAAACTATCAAGATCGGAACTGGTTGAATGTGCATTGATTATTGATTTGTTTGCATTGATTAACTCAGACATCATATTTAGATAAGCGTATGGACACCAAAAAGCGTAATGAAAAAGAAAAAGAAAAAGAAAAAGAAAAAGAAAAAGAAAAAGAGGTAGTTGTGAGAATACAAAGAAAAGATTTTTGAGGCAAGCAAATATATAACTAATGTAATAACCATCAGAATACAAGAATTGTAATTCACTTCCTTCTCCAAGCAAACGGGGATAAAGTTATTAAAAAGGACCTGTTTATTTATTCTGTTGACAGCAGGCGCGTTAATAAACCATCACGTGACCCACTATGTGTCTCGTACACACCTCCGTCGACATCTGTTGTTGCCGTCTGTTCTTTTTGATTATATTCAAATATTTGCTGATGTAATCAGTTGTTTCGAACATCCAAAAACCCAGAAAAAAATTTGCCAAAAACTTTTTCAGTGCGAAAATCTGTTAGTGTTATAGTATGGAGACAAACTGTTACAGTAAGTCAATCGCTGAACCAAAGCTTGTTTGGTTAGTGTTTCGGTTTCACCATCATATCTTTACCCAAGCTTATTATTTTATCTTGATAGCATTTTTAGCTTGTAACTTATTTTCAGGTTCTGTCAGTACCTAATTATATCAACTTTTACGCAAAGAAAAGTGCTCGATAGACTCTGACTAGAAAGTTATCAAACGTAACAATTGACAAATAATCCATATTACTTACATAAACGTATATTGCGTCATCAACAAGCAAACACAGAACAAAAGCAACAGATAGGATAATAATTATAACATAAAAATGTCTTGGTTATTTGGAGGAAAGAAACAGGAACAACAACAGCAGCCTGAACAATCAAAACCAGCTACAAACAACCTTGGTTTCGACCCAAATCAAATATCAGACATTTCCACCATTCTAAATTCAAGCACATTAGATGCGACTAGACTTCACCCATTGGCTGGTTTAGACAAAGAAATTGAATACTTAGATTTAGATGAAGAAAAATTGGCCACTATGGAAGGTACCGGCAACGGTTTGCTCCCATCCAGAGGTTGGACTGATGACTTGTGTTACGGTGCAGGTACTGTCTACGTCTCAGGCTTAGCTTTTGGTGGTTTAAGGGGTATAAGTGAAGGTTTAGCACACATGCCACGAGGTAAAGTTGACCCACAAACCAACCAATTAAGACCAGTTCCATTTAAATTAAAGTTGAACACCTTGTTGAATCAAGTTACCAAACACGGCCCCCACATGGGTAACTCTGCTGGTGTTTTAGGTATCATGTATAATTTGATAGATTCCTCCTTAGATAACATTAGAGGTAAGCATGATGATGTCAACTCTTTAGCAGCCGGTTTCTTAGCTGGTGCTTTATTCAAGAGTACTAAAGGTTTAAAACCAATGGGTTATAGTGCTGGTGTCATGACTTTGGCTGCTGCTGCTTGGTGTGGTTTCAAAAGATACGTTATTTAATCAATCGAATTCAAACAGATCTATCTTTATTTTTTTAATTGTTATTATTATTGATTCATTAAGTTACAATAAGCATGCTTTTATTCCTGATGGTATTATAGATTTAAAGGAGAAATACTTGTTTTTTAGTTTATTGATTATAACTGGCTATATATTTAGCTTATGGGTTTTCTTGAATGGAAAAAGATTAACTAAAGTTCAACTTTTGCTATCAGCTTTTCATTTATACTTCTATCTACCGGTTTATGTTTCATATAGCCAAACATTTGATGAACTCCCTTTCTTTTTGTTTCGACTCCCCCTTTTAATGCGTTTTTTTTTTTTACTTTCCAGTGATCTATTATGCCTCTCTGTCCTGCCTCCCTTTTTGTTTTGTTTTTTTGCCTTTTCGATTTGTTCCTTTTCATAATAGCTTATAAAAGCTATTTATCCCTATCTGTAAATACTTTTTTATACTTTGTTTATCATTTTAAATTGATGAAGTAATATAAATTAATTTTAAACTATATATACATACACGTGTACGTTAAACGAAAAATATAGTTATATAGATTTCAAACCTGGCAAGGTTTGTCGAAATTGAAAGAGAATCCCCAACTTGCCAAGATCAAGCAGTAATGTTTGTTGATTAAATCAATTTCCTCCATTTCATCCAAAATCTCCAATTTACTAATACTATCTAAAACATTTTTTTGGATCCAATTATAATACACATACTTCAAATCAGATACTCTCACGTTATCACCTTGGAGACCTAATTCAATAAACCTCTGTTTTTGTAACTGAACAGTTCCATAAGTAAGTAGAGACGGCATGTCTATTCCTCTGCCTGATAAGTTTTTTAACATAATTTCACCGTAATTACCAGTTGTTTCACCCCCAATTGGGTCATAAATAGTAAACATACCCTTTTGAAGATTATTTTCAAAAAACTTCAAAGCGTTATTGGCAGCTTGCGTGTCAAGATAACATATACAGCATTCACTGAGAATCAGCGTTTTCTTAGACCAATCCACATAGGGATCTAATTGAGATTTAGATGTTAATGTCCTGAGATCAACAGGAAGTAGATGATACCTTTCAGAGTGTAATTCTGGTGAACTTTCAACGTATTCTTCGTGTGTAGTAGGGATGGCATCATACTTTTTGATGTCCAAGGAGTTTGACAGTTGTTCGTTGCTCAAGATTGAGAATTTTTTAATCTTACAACTATCTTCAAAATCGAGTTCGACATAACTTAAATTTCTATGTTTTGAAAGAAATTGGAAAGGTCTTGTGTCACTTCCTGATCCCATTGATATTATTTGAACTTGCTCATCCTGTCCTAGTCCATATAAGAACCTATTGATTATCAGGTTGATTGAATATGTACGAAGCCATGTCCCTCTATTTATCACAGGGGATTTCAAGACACTTTGATGGCTCATAATTGCTGGATTTCTACCAGGCGCTGATCCCAAAGAATGTATAGATCCGAAGGGTCTATTATTACTAAAACTAGTACTGCCAATTTTACCCGATGAATCAAACATGTTGAAAAACTGTTTCTTTAAGTTTCTGTTAACGGCTATTCTTTTAAACTCGGATTCAATGGAAAGTAGGTTAAATCTAATTATACTTGGGATCATCACTTCAATGTTGGGATCCTTCAAGTAGTCTTTTAAGTGTGAGGATAGTCGACAAGACAAGGCATCATAGTCAGTAGATCGTATAGTTTGGTCGTGTTCATTTTGGAATCCCTTGTTCGGCATTATTGGAAAATCAATTCTTTCGGAAATGATGTGTTTGCACCTTGAAAAAAATACTTGATATCTAAGAGTCAGCAATACTCCGTGGCATTGGAAAAAAACAAGAAACTAGGAAATTGTGGGTGGTTGGTTATTTAGAATTCAAATGCACACACCCTGTATGTGAAATGGGCCCCAAGGACTCGATTTTTATCAAGTTGTGGTTCCGCGGCGCAACTCGGAGGAAGTAAAATATGGTGCAAAGATGTGATTGTGGATTAAAAGAAATTTTGTGGCTGTGGAAGAATTCTGTTTTTTTTTTAAATTTTGTGACAAATTGGTTCTTATCACGTTTTATCTCTAAAAATCCCTTTATTGAGGAGCGCTAAGTTGAGCTAGGACAGACAACTTTATTACATCGCATACAACATAATATTGGATGTTGCATCAACGTTAAATCACAAATAATAAATTAAGATACCGTAAACTTAACAACCGGTGACCCTAAAACATACTTCCATTAATTATTTAACTCTGGGGACATCTTGTTGATGACTAAACCAACTGATTCTAAAATACGCTTCTCAACAGCTGAAACAAGAGCTGTTGATTGAAGAATGAGATTAATTAATTGCACTTCGTTTACTTGTTGATACTTGTTTAGAGGAAGAAGTGTTTGAAATTTTGAAATTATCATCCAAAGTCATCTGATCTGATTCAAAAACTGGCAGACGGTGGTTCCATTCCTAGATCTCCGTTGGATAAGCGGGTAAATTACCCAATTTTGCCAAAATTAACACAAGCTACATTGGCATACGCAACTCGCCATAGTGTATATTATTCTACCTTTATTTTACCGTCTTGCAAATAATAGGTCTGATGAAAATCTTGGGGTACGTTTGTGTGGCTTCAACCCTATTGTATAACACGTCGCGGGCCAAAACCTTTGTTCACATGAGCTAGCCAAATATCCAAATGTTCGAGAACCACACCACAGTTGACTTCTCTATGATACTAATGGCAGGATCAAGTAGATGATACACCGTGATATGATATTTTTATTCCAAGATATAATATTTCTAGCCACCGCTGTATTTCTTGGTAAGTGGTGGTTCTCTGTGTTCAGTAGCGTGGCAGTTGGCTTGACAGGATACCCCCCTTGTCTTTTCTTGTCTTGTCTTGTCTTTTGTGCCACTGTAGTGTGGTGGAGTTCACTTTGGAAGGTTTTTGAGGCTCCTTTAAAAGTTATTTCATTATTAATCATGTATCAGAGTGTTATATTATTAACACAGTTTATAGAAAATCTTTGTTAACTAAGGTCGAAATTATGCAGCTGAATATGAAAAATTGTATGCATGCAATGAAGTGAAAAGTTACCACTATATTCTATAAATATGTACCAGTTTCCGCTTTTAATTCAAATCATATACCACATTTTTATTTTTTATGTGTTTTGTAATCAGATTTTCAAGCATCTATTAACAAACAGTTAAAACTAAAAAAAAATGGCTCCCTCCAAAGACGACGTTGAAGACTCAAAGGTTGCTACAATCAGCGAACAAACTAAGGCAGTCGATGAATATTCTACATCTTCTCTCTCAGATTTGGAAACACTCAACACTAAGAATCCATTCTTAAATCCAGTAGTTGCGAAGCATTATGCCGAATTATATGAATCAACAAAGTATGAGTGCAGAAAGCATTTTGACCCCGAATTACAATGGACCAAAGAAGAAGAAAAAGCCGTTTTATGGAAGTTGGAATGGAGAGTTACACTCTTAGCTTGTTTTATGTTTGTTGCTTTACAAATTGATCGTGGTAACTTGGCACAGGGTGTTGCTGATAACTTACTTGGTGATTTGAATATGGATACATCCCAGTACAATAAGGGTAATACTATTTTCTACTTATGTTTTTTGGCAGCTGAATTGCCATCTCAATTAGTTAGTAAGAAGTTAGGTTCTGATGTTTGGATTCCAATTCAAATGATTAGTTGGTCAATTGTCACTATGTGTCAAGCTAAGATGCATAACAGTACTGGTTTCTATGTTACGAGAGCATTGATTGGTTTATTAGAAGGTGGGTTTATTGCTGATTTGATTTTATGGATGTCGTATTTCTACACAGGTAGCGAATTAACTATTAGATTATCCTTCTTTTGGACATCTTTGTCTCTAACTCAAATTGCGACTTCAATCATGGCTTTTGGTATTTTGCATATGCGTGGTGTTGCTGGATTGGCTGGTTGGGCATGGATTTTCCTTATCGAGGGTGCATTGACTTTAATTATTGGTATCAGTGCTTGGTTCTTAATGGTTCCATCTGTTGTTCAAACCAAAAAGAGATTTACTCCAAAAGGTTGGTTCACCGATAGAGAAGAAAAGATTATTGTTAATAAGATTCTAAGAGATGATCCAACTAAAGGTGACATGCATAACAGACAAGGTCTAACTTTGAAGATGTTGTACCATGCCATTTGTGATTACTATTTATGGCCAATTTATTTGGTTGGTATTACTGCTTATGTTCCAACAAGTACATTGAACTCTTACTTGACATTGACTCTTAAATCACTTGGATTTAGTACATTCCATGTTAACTTGTTAGCTATTCCAAACTATGTTCTTCACATTATTTTCTTATTATTCATAACATGGTTAGCTGAACGTGTTAATCAACGTTTCCTGGTTACTTTATGGCAACCTATATGGACTGTTCCTTTGATGTTTGTCTTGAGATTCTGGGGTGGTGCTATGGTCAACAAATGGGGTACTTATGTGGTTGTTACTTTGATTTTAAGTAATCCTTATATCCATGCAATTATGGTTTCATTGTGTTCAAGAAACTCACAATCAATCAAGACAAGAACAGTTTCTGCTGCTTTGTATAACATGTTTGTGCAAGCAGGTGCAATCATTTCTTCGAATATTTACAATGAAGGTGATAAACCATTGTATTTAACTGGTAATGCGGTTTTACTTGGCTATGCAATTGCCATGTTCCCAATTTTATTGGGTGCCAAATTCTTCTATGTTTACATTAATAAAAAGAGGGATACGGTTTGGAATGCTATGACAGAAGAAGAAAAAGATGACTATGTCTTAAATACTACTGATGTTGGTTCCAAGAGATTAGACTTTAGATTTACTCATTGAGTGTATTAGATCAGTTTTAGAAGTTATTTTTTTTTTGTTTGTGCTATGTTTTTCTACCGTTTTGGTAGCAGGTCTTTTTTTGTTCATTTATAACCTTTGTTTATACATTGTTTTCTTTTACTTACTTGTAAGTATACTTTTATATTTCGTATGTTTTAGTTCTTTAGTTCTCACTATTAATATTTTGAAGAATTTGTTGAATTTTTATATCTCTTGAGCCTTGTTATTTTAATAAAGTTTTATCTATCTTTTAAATATTGCCGAATTTTGAAAGTTCGAGCTTGTTTAGCTGCTAAGTTCTAATTGGGATTCATCTAGTTGGTGCTTTATCTCTAATTATATACATTTCTACAGCACTGCTAAAAACAGTATACAAATAGCTCAAAAAAAAAAACAGTAGTCAAATGGACCACTTTTTACCTACTGACTTAAGAAAATCAAACTAACTTTAAAGAAAAGCTTATACAACTTGTTGGAATAGCACGAAAACACGCTCAACACTTTAGCAGTTCTATTTCATCTTGAAATTGAAACACAAGCAAGCGAACAAACGAACAAACGAACAAACAAACATGCAAATAAGATGAGGGATGTAGCAAGAGAAAGTAGTTTTTCTAAATTTGATCCCCGAATCGAATCCTAAGTTGAAAGCTGGAAAAATACCCAATCTATTAAGTGACGTCAAGTCTGTTACATATAAAACCAAAGGGTACTTTAAATGTTGTACTGTTGGATTTTTAGGTTCTTGTATAGTGGGTGCGAGGTGTGCTCCCCAACATTTTTGTTGAACTGGCGAGAGGAAAAGGAGGGCGCCCGGAGAGACGACCCATTCAGGGGAAGGTTGAGCAATTGAGATAGTTAAGTTTAGCAGGAACGCGTCCACCACGGCACGATACGCGAAAGGGAACCCGGCTCAAAGAATTATAGTGGTGCTATACCGGGGAGTCAAGCCGAATAGAGAAAGGAAGGTGCCCCCCCATGTTTCTTGTAATTGCCCTCTGCTCAACCACCTAACAATACAAACCATTTCTTAGATCATTTGTGGTGCAGGTTGTGTACATTTTTCACTGGAGTTACTTTAGTTTGGTTTTTTAGTTAGACCTGAATTTGTATATATGTTAACACCTTTGCCTACGTTAGTCTTTCTCTTCTCTCTCTGCTCATATTACATTTATCGTTTACTATTGACAAACATTGAGGAAACTATAGATCAATTGCAATACTTCTAACAACAAAGTATTAAAATTTTATTATTATCAAGACAGGACAACACCTTGACAGTTATAAAGTTTAAACAGAGATCAACTATAACTTTTTTCAAAACTTTATTCAATACACAAATTGTAATCAATCATTACATTTCTAATCTTTTTACGGATATCAATATATACCCATATTTACAGTTAATAGCCAATATTTTATCTAATTATTGTTTAGAGTGATCAATTTGCGGTAAGTTCACATTCTTTTTTCACTAAGTTCCAATTCAGATTTAAACTGGGATTTACTTCTGAATATCATTCTTCCTACACCCATACTTTTCAAAGGCTGAGCTCAAAGTTCCTTTTTTCAACTCATAGTTCATACACTGTGTCTTCTAAATTAGGGTCCAATTACGAACTACAATTACTACTTCCGTTTAGAACCTTCTATATTCAAAGAACAAGGAAAGACGGAGAAAACTTGGAGAATTTAATTATCAACAAGGCTGTGTAATTTTTTGTTTAGCTTTTACTTGAATAGCATGATTCTCATTTGACAGATACACAGTTTTCCCAACTTTCAACAAATAATCACACAGCCGTTGTAGCAACAAACGCACGAGATCCGAAACTCATCTATGTTTGACCCCAATAAAAAGTGGAATTGTCCGAAAATAACAATCTCAAATTGACGTACGAAGAAAACACTCAACCCACCTTTCTCATACTGTCCGATTCCAATTGGTCTAATTTTTTATTTAAGCTTGAACAGTTCTTTTGTCTCCTGTTACACAATACTTTTCTCTTCAATTCTAATTCAAAACACCTAGCGTTCATTTGGAATAGTTGAGCAAAAAATATATCAGGCGACTGCGAAAAAGAGCACTTTTAATAATAAGAAATAAAGGAAGATATGAACCCTTACTCTATAATCCATTAGATGATCATCAAAACTCCTACTAACATTTTATCCTTAACTCAATTTTATAGAACTTTTTTGAAACTCAAGAAACCAGCGTCATTATCACAACATATCAATTATTCACATTCAATCTATAATCACAATCAGAATAGATTCCCTAATTTAATAATACAAACTTATAGACTTTTCACAACTACAAACTACAAAATGGCTTCGTTGTTAACTGAAAAGCACAAATCATTACCTAGTCATTTTATTGGTCTGCACACCGTCGATGTTGCTAAACCATCTACAGTTAAAGATTTCGTCGTTAAACATGAAGGTCACACTGTTATCAAGAAGATTCTAATTGCTAATAACGGTATTGCCGCCGTGAAAGAAATCAGATCGATCAGAAAATGGGCTTATGAAACATTTGGTGATGAAAGGACCATTCAATTCGTTGCAATGGCTACCCCAGAAGATTTAGAGGCCAACGCTGAATATATTAGAATGGCTGATTTATACGTCGAAGTTCCAGGTGGTACCAACAACAACAATTATGCCAACGTTGATTTAATTGTCGAGATTGCCGAAAGAACTGACGTGGATGCTGTTTGGGCCGGTTGGGGTCATGCCTCTGAAAACCCATTATTGCCAGAAAGACTAGCCGCTTCTCCAAGAAAGATTGTTTTTATTGGACCTCCTGGTTCAGCTATGAGATCTTTAGGTGATAAAATTTCGTCCACCATTGTTGCTCAGCACGCCAAAGTTCCTTGTATTCCATGGTCTGGTACTGGTGTCGATAAAGTTATCATTGACAATGCTACTAACTTAGTCTCAGTTGATGATGAAACCTATGCTAAGGGTTGTTGTACTTCGCCAGAACATGGTTTAGAAATTGCCAAGAAGATTGGTTTCCCAATCATGGTTAAAGCTTCTGAAGGTGGTGGTGGTAAAGGTATTAGAAAGGTTGACAGAGAAGAAGATTTTATCACTCTATATAACCAAGCTGCTAACGAAATTCCAGGTTCTCCAATTTTCATCATGCAATTGGCCGGTGCTGCCAGACATTTAGAAGTTCAATTATTGGCCGATGAATATGGTACCAACATCTCCCTATTTGGTAGAGACTGTTCTGTTCAAAGAAGACATCAAAAGATTATTGAAGAAGCTCCAGTTACTGTTGCTAAGCCAGAAACTTTTAAAAAGATGGAAGCTGCCGCTGTCAGACTAGGCCAATTGGTTGGTTACGTTTCTGCTGGTACTGTTGAATATTTGTATTCACATGCCGACGACAAGTTTTACTTCTTAGAATTAAACCCAAGATTACAAGTTGAACATCCAACCACTGAAATGGTTTCAGGCGTCAACCTACCAGCCACTACTTTACAAGTTGCTATGGGTATCCCATTACACAGAATCAAGGATATTAGGCTATTCTATGGTGCTGATCCTCACACTTCTACTCAGATTGATTATGAATTTAAGAATGACGACAGTCTAACGACTCAAAGAAGACCAGTTCCAAAGGGACATTGTACCGCTTGCCGTATTACTTCTGAAGATCCAGGTGAAGGTTTTAAGCCATCTGGTGGTACTTTACATGAATTGAACTTCAGATCATCTTCCAACGTTTGGGGTTACTTCTCTGTTTCAAACCAATCTTCTATTCACTCCTTTGCTGATTCCCAATTTGGTCACATCTTTGCCTTTGGTGAAAACAGACAAGCTTCCAGAAAACATATGGTTGTTGCTTTGAAAGAATTAAGTATTAGAGGTGATTTCAGAACTACTGTTGAATACTTAATTAAGTTATTAGAAACACCTGACTTTGAAGGTAACACTATCACTACTGGTTGGTTAGATGAATTGATTTCTAAGAAATTGACTGCAGAGAGACCGGATCCATATCTTGCTGTTATTTGTGGTGCTGTTACCAAAGCTTACATCCAAGCAGAAGAAAACAAGAGGGAATATACAACTTCTTTAGAAAGAGGTCAAGTTCCACCCAAGGATTTATTGAAGACCATTTTCAATGTTGAATTCATTTACGAAGGTCAGAAATACAAGTTCACTTGTGCTAAATCCGCCTCCAATACTTTCACCCTGTTCATCAATGGTTCAAGATCTATTACCCATGTCAGAGGTTTAAGTGATGGTGGTTTACTAGTTGCTTTAGGTGGTAAGTCCCACTCTATCTACTGGAAGGAAGAAGTCTCTGCCACTAGAATCTCAGTTGATGGTAAGACTTGTTTATTGGAAGTTGAAAACGACCCAACTCAATTAAGAACCCCATCTCCAGGTAAGCTTGTTAAGTACCTCGTTGAAAACGGTGAGCACGTTTCTGCTGGTCAACCATTTGCCGAAGTTGAAGTTATGAAGATGTGTATGCCTTTGATTGCTCAAGAAAATGGTAATGTTCAATTATTGAAACAACCAGGTTCCACTGTTAACGCTGGTGATATCTTAGCTATCTTAGCTTTAGATGATGTTTCCAAGGTCAAACACGCTTTACCATTTGAAGGTACTTTACCATCTGTTGGTGCTCCAACCGTTGATGGTACTAAACCATTCCACGTTTACACTAGACTATTAACCGTCTTAACCAATATTTTAGGTGGTTTTGACAATCAAGTTGTTATGAATGCAACTTTATCAGAATTAATTGAGATCTTAAGAAACCCTGAACTACCATTCTCTGAATGGAACTCACAGATTTCTGCTCTACATTCCAGACTGCCACCTAAGTTAGATACTCAATTGACCGAGTTAATTGACAGAACTATCAAGAGACGCGCTGAATTCCCAGCTAAGCAAATCTTAAAGTTGTTTGAAAAGGCTGCCAATGAACCAGAAACTGATGCTTTGTTCCGCCAAGTTATTGAGCCATTAGTTTCTATTGCGGACCGTTACAGTAATGGCCTGAAGGCTCATGAATATTCTGTTTTTGCTGGTTTATTGACTGAATACTTTAATGTCGAATCCTTATTTAGCGGTGATAATGTCAGAGAAGAAGATGTTATTTTAAGATTAAGAGACGAAAACAAAAATGACTTGAACAAGGTTGTTTCGGTTGCTTTATCCCATTCAAGAATCGGTGCTAAGAACAACTTAGTTATTGCCATTTTAGAGAAATACAAATCTGTCTTACAAGAATCTGCTGAAGCCACCGAAGCCTTCAAAGAACCATTAAAGAAGATTGTTGAATTAGGCAATAGAGCTACCGCTAAGGCTACCTTAAAGGCCAGAGAAATTTTAATTCAATGTTCCATGCCATCTATCAAAGAAAGATCTGATCAATTAGAACACATCTTGAGATCATCTGTTGTTGAGACTAGATACGGTGAATCTACTACTGCTAAACACAAATTACCAGATATGCAAATCATTCAAGACGTTATTGATTCAAAGCACATTGTTTTTGATGTTTTGACTCAATTTTTGTGCTCTTCTGATCAATGGATTGCTTCTGCTGCTGCAGAAGTTTACATTAGAAGAGCTTACAGAGCTTATTCAGTTGCTGATCTCACTCATCACTTCACTAATGGCTTGCCTATTGTTGAGTGGAAGTTCCAGTTACCCGCTTTATCTACTGCTGCTTATAACTGTGTTCCAGAAGCTATCAGAAATAACAAGAGTTCTACACCAATGAACAGGGCTTTATCTGTATCTGATTTGACATTTATGATTAACAAGAGTGACTCTCAACCTTTAAGAACCGGTATTTTAGTTCCAACTGCACACTTAGACGATGCTGACGAACTGTTGTCAAAGGGTCTAGAAATTGTTCCAAAGAACACAGCTGGTGGTTTGATTAACGTTTGTAACGTTTTTGTTGGTTCCACTGAAGGTTATGAAGATGAATCTAAGGTCATCGAACAAATGAAGCAAATTGTTGAGTTCAACAAGGATGAACTGAAAGCTGCATCCATTAGAAGAATTACTTTTGTTTTAGGTGACAAGGTCGGTGTTTATCCAAAATACTACACTTTCAAGTGTTCTGATGCTGAGGGTTATTCTGAAGATAAGGTCATTAGACATATTGAACCAGCTTTGGCCTTCCAATTGGAATTAGGTAGATTGTCAAACTTCAACATCAACCCAGTTGAAACTGATAATAGAAACATCCATGTTTACGAAGCTGTTGCCAAGAACTCATCTGGTATCGATAAGCGATACTTCACCAGAGGTATTATCAGAACTGGTTCTATTAGAGATGATATCACCACTTCTGAATATTTAATCTCTGAAGCTCACAGATTAATGTCAGATATTTTAGATGCTTTAGAAGTTATTGATACCTCTAACACTGATTTGAACCACATTTTCATCAACTTCTCTGCTGTTTTCAACATTACACCAGCTGATGTTGAGGCCGCTTTTGGTGGTTTCTTAGAAAGATTTGGTAGAAGATTATGGAGATTAAGAGTTACTGGTGCTGAAATCAGAATCATGTGTACTAACCCTGAAACTGGTATTCCATTCCCATTGAGAGCTATGATTAACAATGTCAGTGGTTATGTCGTTAAGTCTGATATGTATATTGAAGAAAAAAATTCTAAGGGTGAATGGATCTTCAGCTCCATCGGTACCGCTGGTTCCATGCACTTGAGACCTATCTCTACTCCATACCCAACCAAGGAATGGTTGCAACCGAAAAGACAAAGAGCTCATGCTTTAGGTACCACTTATGTCTACGATTTCCCAGAGTTATTCAAGCAAGCTGCTATTTCTCAATGGAAAAAGTATAACTCCAACATCAAGGTTGGCGAAGATGTCTTTGAAGTTGTTGAATTGATTACTGATGATGCTGGCGACTTAACCGAAGTTTCAAGAGAACCTGGCGCTAACACGATTGGTATGATTGGTTTCAAGATCACTGTGAAGACTCCTGAATATCCAAAAGGTAGACAAATTGCTATTGTTGCTAACGATATCACTTTCAAGATTGGTTCATTTGGTCCAAAGGAAGATGCTTTCTTCAACAAGGTCACTGAATACGCTAGAGATTTGGGTATTCCAAGAATTTACTTATCTGCGAACTCTGGTGCTAGAATTGGTATTGCTGAAGAATTATTACCGTTTTACAAAGTCAACTGGAATGTTCCAAACGACCCAACCAAGGGTTTCTCTTACTTGTACTTGACTCCAGAAGACAAGATCGAATTAGAAAAGATTGGCAAGTTTACTTCCGTTCTTACTGAAAGAATTGTTGAAGGAGGTGAAGAAAGATACATGATCACTGCGATCATTGGTGCTGAAGATGGATTAGGTGTTGAATGCTTGAAGGGTTCTGGTTTAATTGCTGGTGCTACTTCCAGAGCCTACAAGGATATTTTCACTATTACTTTAGTTACCTGTAGATCTGTTGGTATTGGTGCTTACTTGGTTAGATTAGGTCAAAGAGCTATTCAAGTCGAAGGTCAACCAATTATCTTAACTGGTGCCCCAGCTATCAACAAATTATTGGGTAGAGAAGTTTACTCATCCAACTTGCAATTAGGTGGTACTCAAATTATGTATAACAATGGTGTTTCACACTTGACTGCTCAAGATGATTTAGCCGGTGTTACTAAGATCATGGATTGGTTATCATTTATTCCAGCTAAGAGAGGCATGCCCGTTCCAATCTTGGAGTCCTTGGAAGATCCATGGGATAGATCTGTTGACTACAAGCCATCCAAGAATGAGACTTACGACGTTAGATGGTTGATCGAAGGTAGAGACACCGAAGATGGATTTGAGTACGGTATGTTTGATAAGGGTTCATTTCAAGAAACCTTATCAGGATGGGCTAAGGGTGTAGTTGTTGGTAGAGCAAGGTTAGGTGGTATTCCAATGGGTATTATTGGTGTTGAAACCAGAATGGTTGAAAACTTGACACCTGCCGATCCAGCTAATCTAGACTCTACTGAAATGTTAGTTCAAGAAGCTGGCCAAGTTTGGTACCCAAACTCTGCCTTCAAGACTGCTCAGGCTATCAATGACTTTAACCATGGAGAGCAATTACCATTGATGATCTTAGCCAACTGGAGAGGTTTTTCTGGTGGTCAACGTGATATGTACAACGAAGTCTTGAAGTATGGTTCTTTCATTGTTGATGCCTTAGTTGATTTCAAGCAACCTATCTTTACTTATATTCCACCTACTGGTGAATTGAGAGGTGGTTCATGGGTCGTTGTTGATCCAACCATCAATGACGAAATGATGGAAATGTACGCCGATATTGAATCCAGAGCTGGTGTTTTAGAACCTGCTGGTATGGTTGGTATCAAGTACAAAGATAACAAGTTGATTGATACCATGGGTAGATTAGATGAAAAGTGTAAAGAATTCAAGGCACAGCTAGCTAATCCATCCATCACTGAAGAAGAAAAATCATTACTAAGCAAGCTTTTGAGCGATAGACAAAAGAGCTTGTTACCAATTTATGCTCAGATATCTGTTCAATATGCTGACCTACACGACAGATCTGGCCGTATGTTAGCCAAGGGTGCCATCAGAAAGGAATTAGAATGGAGTGCATCCAGACGTTTCTTTTTCTGGAGAGTTAGAAGAAGATTAAATGAAGAATACTTGATCAGAAGAATCTCTGAACAGTTACCAGTCGAATCGACCAGATTAGAAAAGATGGCTAGATTGAACTCATGGTTCCCATCTACTTTAGATATGGATAATGATAAAGATGTTGCTCTGTGGATTGAAGAGAACCACAAGGCGTTAGAATTAAGCTTGAAGAAGTTGAAGGGTGATGCTGTTAAACAAACCTTAGCTAGATTATTTAAGACTGATATCAAGCATACAACTGAAGGTCTTTCTGAAATCTTATCATTGTTGTCGGCTGAAGATAAGGAAAGTATTTTGAAGAGCCTAAAATAATTTATATTAGGTGCCCAGTCTTGCATATATTTTAATTTGCTTAAATTGTTATATTTTTTTTTTGTTTACTCATAATTGCTCTTATTACTTTTTGTTGCGGAAGTTAAGCCTTTGTTTTACTGTTGTCCTTTGTTAACACTGAAATTAACTCACCGTAACATCACATCTCCACTTCCTTTATTTTAATTTTGTTGTTTTTTGTTTTCTTTAATACCTGATTAAATGGTATTCATTCTGTTATATAGTTTATTATCTGTTATTATCATTTGGATTATCTTTACTTTTATGGCTCATAAGTACCTCGGTAAATTAGTATCCTGAGACTGTCTGAGAAAGCGCAGTGGTAATCTAACTCCATACTTGCAGAACTGTGCGGCTCATCACAGATCCGAGTGATGTCGAACATTTTGGGCGTCAACCTTGGTTTTATCCTTATTTATGTGTTAAGCATAAATTACGTTTCTATTTAGGTATATATAGCTATTTGAAGGTATAAAATACCACAATTTTTTTTGGTGATATACATACATACTAAACCAACTTTGCTTATAAACCCATTTGGAAGAACACACCAAACACCGTACTGTTTTCCTAACTATACATTATCAATGCATCCCTCCTCCTTTGCTAAGATTACCATCACTTGCTTGTTGTTTTTAGCGACAACAAATGCACTTCCGACTCCATTCAAATCTTTAATATCAGCGGATACAAATAAATATTTAGTGCAGATGAAAAAACCATTTACCATGGAGAAACTTTGTATTCAAGACGATAAGGTTAGTGGGGCATCCACCCATATTAGGGATGGGATCCAGAGAATGTTTTCGTTTGGATCTTTTGAAGCCTTTTCTGGTAATTTCAGTAAGGAATCCATTTCCAGAATGGCGTCAAACCCACTAGTGGCCCAAATTGTTCCTGATATTCTTGTACAAGCAGTTGATATTGAATTACAAGAAGATGCTGCTCCTCATTTGGTAAGACTATCACAACAGAGACCCATAGAAGCGGATGATACCAATTACTACTACGATGACTCATATCAAGGTTCTAATGCTAATGTATACATTATTGACAGTGGTGTCTTTGTTGACCATCCAGATTTCGAAGGAAGAGCTTCAAATGGACCAAACTTCTCAGATGACCCAACAAACGAGGATTATGTTGGCCATGGTACACATGTTGCTGGTATTGTTGGATCAAAGACTTACGGTGTTGCTAAAGAAATCAATATTATTTCGATAAAGGTTTTGGATAAATACGGTCAAGGCTCATTATCTTCTGTGATAGCAGGGTTGGAATATGCCGTTAATCATAAGACGGAATCGGGGATGCCTGGTGTTGCAAATTTATCATTAGGTGCTGCTAAGAGCTCTGTTCTAGATGAAGCAGTTAAAGCATCTTACGATTCTGGTCTTTTCATTGTTGCTGCGGCTGGTAACAGCAATATTGATGCCTGTAATACCTCTCCAGCGGGTTCAAAGTATGCTTATACCGTTGGTGCTATAGATGATACAAAAGATAAGATTGCGGGTTTTTCAAACTGGGGCCGCTGTGTAAACATGTTTTCAAGTGGTGTTAATGTTCACAGTTTATCAAACGATCCAAATGACTTCAAACGGGTTCAGACATTGTCGGGTACATCAATGTCTAGCCCTGTTGCTGCTGGATTGATTGGAATTTTGTTGGATAAAAACACTGATTTAGAAGAGGTCAAGCCAGCATTAGAAGATGCTGCAGTTAAAGGTGCTATCCCAAGAATCAGTCTTATGTTGAGACCAGGTAGTCCAAACAATATTGCTTCAAATGGTATAACGGAGGAAGAATTTGAGATGTGGAGTAAACCATTTCCTTCCAATATGACAATGAAGGCCACAGGTAGTGGCCTTATTTGGTCTTGAAGTGAAATTGCACAATCGATACCTAACAGCACGGAACAGCAAAAATTGAAATATTGCAGATAAACATTCAACTCAAATTTATAGTTTTCACATGTATAATCACAAAAGTCTCTCTTTTATATCAAACCCCCTTTTTTTTTAAAAAACTTTTTCTTAGATTTACTATACTCCTCTTTCTAGGATATATATTTTCTACACACAATTTATATAAAGCAAACTAACACACAAAAGACAGAAAGATACTGTAAAATCAAATAAAGATGGATAAACCAAAATATTATACATGGGCAATAAAGAAAATGTAACACACAGGAACAACTGACACCCAGAATGACGTGGTATTTGTCGGCAAACACCATACTATTCAGACCAAAAAAAAAAGGTTACATTTATATAAAAACAGAACTACGATTTTGATACCTTCTAATATTAGCTGTGTGAATTATGGGCGTGCACCTTATGAGTAAATGAAATGACCATTTGACCAGTTTCTGTATGGTAAGACAAGAAAAGTGATGACTTACAAGATTCACTAGAAAGATATTTTTCAGTGTAAGCTTTTTGCAAAGCAATCAACTCAGAGTCGATATTATCGTCTTCGAAACCTAAACCGTTATCATCGGTGCATTTCAAATACTCCCTGATAACAAGTGGGCAAGACGAAGCATACTTTGCATTGAAATCAACGTGTGATTGCAAACTGAAGTCATAACCTGTGGTTTTATTTATTGGCATGACAAACTTTTCGTATAGTTTGAGAACAATATTAGCCGCCGATGTATCTTTACTCATTGATGACTTGAGCAATTTGTCTAGACCTATAGTCTCACTGAAGACGGCATTTTCCATATTTGTAGTTTGATTCATTTTTAAAAGCATTAGGTAATAGTCAAACCCCTTGATCACAGAGTCTTTATTTAAACAGCTATCACAGATTACTGAACTTGGCAATATAAGACTTAAATCCTTGTAACAGTAGACACATTCATTGTCATTTCTTTTTTTTTGGAAAGCAGGAGAAGTCTCACGAGATTCAATATCTTCAAAGTTAGCATCTGAATCCGTTGTTTGGTCACCTTGGAATGCGGGACTATCACTTCTTTCTCTTAATTCACGGGTCACTGTTTCTTTATCTTGTCTATACTTTTGTAAAAACAATTGTTGTAACATATATTGTTGTTGAGTAGGTAATGATAATGGGTTCATAGTTGGAGTAAATAATAATGCATTTGTTCCAAAATTTCCGCCGTTATTCTCCATCTTGTATCTTTCTTCTCTTTCTTGTTTTTCAAACTCAGTGTGAAGTTGGAATTGGCTTTCATCTTGAACAGGCGGAGGTGGGGGTGCAACAACATAATCTGTATAGTGGTTGACTGGTGGCGTATAGTGAGCTTGTGGAGCAACATAAGGTTTCTGTCCCATTGCGGCTAACTCTTCATCTGGAGTTTGGTATGGTTCACCTTCATCAAGCATTTTCAACACTCTTAAAATTTCATATTCTTCTCTATTTCTGTATAAGGTAACCTTGTGACCTCTCCTTTTTTGAGCTCTTTCAATAACACGACATGGATTACACGTTTTGAATTGTAGATGCTCCGGTTTTTCAGATTTGACTCTCTTTCTCTTACAACGACGACATGTCACAGGCTTACCATTCACGTAGACAAAGTCCATCGCAGTAGCCACCTTACCTTCATTATAGGCTCTTGAACGGGCGTTTAGCCTTTCAACGTCATATCCTGAAGCTAACCTCATTATGTTGCAGACTGGTTCTCTCTCTATAAGCTTAGTGTTGATCTGTTATTTAAGCAGATTGATCAGATCCAGATCTTATAGATGTGTGTTTATAGTTCAGATTGGAGTTGAGATCGCGAAGTCCCAAAAATTAATATTTCCTTTCCTAATTAAGCAGCAAAATGATTTGGCCCGATTTACCAGAGTGATCCAATATTGATAGGGTAGTTTGTGCTGTTTGTGGAGCTTTGTGGTGATCAGATCTTTTTGTTGTTGAAGTACTCGAAGTAATAAAGTAATAAAGAATTGTTTAAACGATGGTTTCTTTTTTTCTGGCCACCGAACAGTCAAAAAAAATTCAGCCAATTTTAAGAACGGTAGCAAAAAGAACGTGCACAGATTAATAGCTGGGCAATGGGGCAGCTGATCGACTCCTACGTTCGACCCCTACTCACATAAGGTATTTTGTTCGTTCAAAAAAAAAGGATGTACATCCTCTATTTTGAAACTACACCAACTTATTAGAGTAAGATATATTTTTAACAAACAAGCAGCATACAGTTGATTAAAGAGATAATGAAAAATACAAGTTTTTAGCGTTAGGATTTTTTAACATTGAGGGATCTAAATAATAAGTTTTTTGAATACAAATCTAGAATTTGAAGAATCCTTGTTCTTCTAAGTATAACACGATTTTTTGTATAGCAATGTTGATATCATCATTACCAGCAAAGTTAACCTTAATGTCAGCTTCCTTAGGGAACTCATAAGCTGCGACGTCGGATCTTTCAGTGACATAGTAGCCCTTTCTATCATTCTTGATACAGTCCTCTTTGGATGTTTCAACTGAGACAATGATGAAAGAGCCGGACTTGGAGACAGTCTTGTTGTAAGCGGCAATTTCTGAAAGATTAGCAACACTCTTGGAGTTAGAAATAATGACACCAGTGCCAGATCTAACTAATTCAGCAGCAACAAAACCTAATGATTCTTTTGGGACGTTATCACCATCTAATAAGGTGATGTGTCTAGATCCACTGAATTGGTTGAAAGTGGCTTGTAAGGCATAACTCAATGCCTCAACACCAGAGTTTGGTAAACCAGTTAAGTATAAGGCAAAACCTTGATATGGTCTTGGTGGGTGAGCAGTTCTTAAGATTTTAACGACCTCAGGGTAAGAGAACCATTCTGGAATGTGGGTACCATCCCTTAATCTTTTTCTCAATTCAGTACCTGAAATGTTTAATGTTTTTGTACCATCTTCAACCTCATCAATTGGGGCATATCTATCTTCATCTGGTAAATAAGTAACCATTCTAAATGGAACAACTTCAATTTCCAATTCGTTAGAGAATCTTTCAACTAAAACTTGAGCATCATAAGCACCATAGAATGGAACACCCTTAGAGTTAGAACCTGGACCTGCATGGTCTCTACCGACAATAAAGTGAGTAGAACCGTAGTTCTTTCTAATAATAGCATGCCAAACAGCTTCTCTATCACCTGCCATTCTCATTGCTAATGGAAGTAAGGAAAGCTTAGCCATACCATTAGGATACTTCTTGATGATCTCTTGGTAAACCTTAACTCTTGTGTGGTGATCAATATCACCTGGTTTGGTTAAACCGACAACTGGGTGGATCAATAATTTAGCCAATTTATCTCTTGCAGCTCTGACAGTTAACTCTCTGTGAGCTCTATGCATTGGATTTCTGGTTTGGAAGGCAACAACCTTATTCCAGTGTCTGTAAGTAAATTCAGATCTGAGCTGAGATGGAGTCTTTCTTAGTTCAGTGTAGTCGTAATGCTTTGGTAAGCTGATAGCTTGTAAATCACCACCAACATAAAAGTCACCAGCAGTATCATATAAATATCTGACTGCTGGGTGTTCAGGGTCACCTCTGAAGGCCTTTTCAGCTTCATTATCCTTGTTTGGTTGGTAAACATCCTTGACAGTTAAAACTGCTAATGGAGAGTCGTCTCTTGGATCTCTCAAAACCACTCTTTCACCTTCTTGGAATTGAGCAGCTTCTTCTTTGAACAAATCTAAAGTAATTGGAATTGGCCAAATTTCACCCGAAGCTAATCTCATTTTTTCCACAACAGAAGTGTAATCAGCTTCGGTTAGGAAACCAGTTAATGGAGAAAAACCACCGTTAAGTATCAATTCAAGATCACATAATTGACGATCAGTCAGGTCAATGGACTTCAGAGATGAAGCTTCATTTAAAAGTTCTTCTCTAATTGGTAGATCTCTTTCGATCAAATCTTGTAATATACCACCGTGAGCAGTTAACATTTTATGTAATTATTTATAAAGGGTAATTTCGTTAGATATAGTTATTGTTATGGCAATATTTTCCAAGTATAATTGATATCTTAACTAAATGTTCAGTTGAAGGTTAAAAAGGTTATGAAAAAAAGGTTATGAAAAAAAAGCTGAAGAAATAAATGAAAGATAGGAATATTTTTGTTTACTTATAAACAAATTGGAAATACTGTAGAGAAACAAGGACGTTGAAAGTGAAAAATTACAACGAAATGGGGATCAGAGAATTGTGGATCGGTTCTGATATGAAATCACGTGATTGGAAGTAACTTTTAGAATGTATGCACAGCCGTGGTTCCTCTTTTCTTTTCAATCCCAACCAAATTTCTACTGGTATATAGGTACGTGGATCCCGGTGTTGACAAAATTGTTAGTTATATACTGATGATTACAAGTAATTCAAGTTAAGAGCTACAAATATCATTGAAAATACTTTTGTAAGCGTTTGGATACTTTGGAAAGTTCAGTCTATAAATTTTTAATTATACAGTACAACAAGAAAGCCAAGGTTTTTAGTACAGCAAGGCTCAATAATCTATGTCAACTCCACAGCTTCATAGTTACAGCTATTTAATCCATAGAACTCTCGGCATTCCACAATTCGTAGCTCACACTCTTTCATGGTTTTAAGATCTCCAATTTTGCCTTCAACAGGCTTACCTATAGTTTTCTGGCATAGCGCACGAGTCACTGCTAGAACACGAGACATGATTGATAACACTTGATTGGTTGATAATAACAAATCGTTGGATTTGAATAGCCTATCTAATAATAAAGCAGAAAATAAATCACCGACACCAGTGAAATATGAGTTTAACTTGGCAATTTTGAACACTGTTAAATGTTCATATCCCACGGATGAAACGCAACAAAATATGGAATCATTCGAATCTTCGTCTGCTAGTTCTAGCTTTTTGGCGGAAATCGTCAATGATGATATAACAACATGCTTTATTTTATAATCTCTGTGTAATGTTAAGATTGCATTTTGCAAGCTTTCTTTATCTGTGATAGTGACACCCAGTAATAACTCCAATTCAAATTGATTTGGTGTTATGATGTCCACTCTTTTACTTTTCAAAATTGTTTGATAACATGGAATAACGTCCTCACTAACATATATATAGCCTTCATCACCCATGACTGGGTCCAACAACCACTGGGTTTTTGGGTTTTTGGTTTTGATATCAATGCACATTTCGGCCACCGCCTTAACTGATTCAGCACCGTGAATGTAACCCGTCAATATTGCATCGTACGTCATTTTGATTTCTTTAAGACCGTCATATATGGATTTTAGTTGATCACCTTGAACAACTTCTCCTGATACTTTACCATACCCGGTATGATTTGAGAAGTTAACAGTGTTAAGGACATCAACATCCCAGTTGAGAAGTTGCAGCGGGAAAGTAGCGGCCTTGTTCCCGACATATCCATGGACAACATGAGATTGAATAGATAGTACTTTATTTGCCAGACTGGGAAAAGAATTTATGTTCATTTTGATTATGTTTGTGCATGCGCTGTAAATTTTTCTTTGCTGTTAGTGATATATGTGATTATTAGTTAAAGTGATGTTTACATGCAGTCGATGTTGTATATTTATTTTCTACTATAAAATCGCTGTGGTTGCTCTTTTGAACCACTGACCGTTTCTATATTGATGATCAAACTGTGATGGTGTATCAGTCTAAATGTTAAAAGGGATCTGTACAAATGATTTTCCAGCTCAAACGTTGCAGTGTTGTACTAGTAGAATAGAATGAATATAATAGATATCTTGAGTTAGTCTGCCGAAAAAGGGTAGAATGCACATATCTCAAGTTCATTGACGGTCGGCGCGATATGGTAGTATCAGGTTTGACAGGTTTACATATATTCTCTTTTTTTTAATAAACGCCCAAAAAACTACAAGAATAGATAGTAAACCAAGGATTTCAAATCCAACTACAAAAAAGGATCCTAACAGCATGTAAAAACAGGAGGCCTACTAGTGACAGCTTGCAGCCTCTCAATAATCACAGTTTTTGTAGCAGGAGCAATAAGATTTATCTCAGGTCGAGCCCTGACTAGCTGTTCAGCGGTATTTGAGGTGGATTCTTCAACGTGGTCGTCAAATGGATCTGGGTATGACTCATCAGCAAGACGTGAACTACTACCATCGTTGATTCCATACCCACTTCTATGTGGAGAACTAGATTTTGCAAAATGTGTGAATGTGGAAGTATTCTTGACAGGCGACCTTTCAAGGATGCCAGTATTACCCATCTCGTAGCCGCGCTCATCTATATCACCATTCAAGTATCTATTCCAGTTGTCTTGTAATGCATATTCATCATCAGTGAAAAATGTTGTGTTTTGATCATCATTAGGTGATTCGCCAAAGTCATTTTCTTCGTCATGATCATCTATAACTGAAACTAGTTCTTCGTTTTCAGGCACAGACTTGAACCTTTTCACTGCAGAATTGGAAACTGATTTGTTTCTCTCATTGATATTTGTTTCCATTGCACTTATTATCATTGTTATCGGATTCGACATAGGAACTTCAATCTCCGAATCATAGACAAGAACTCTTGTCTTTCTAGCCAAATCAGAGGGACCAAGGCTAGGGTTGCTTAGTGTGTCAACAACATTCCATGCTTGACCCTTCAAAACGGCCAATTGTTTTTTGAACATTCTTTCCTTGAAACCAGAATCTCTCGCAAACATCTCACGTAATAAAATAGACGTATCTTCCCACCATTTAGTAGACGTTAAAATTGGTAAAAAGTGCTTTCTAGTTTTTTCCGAGAATGGATGCCCGATAATGGATAAGGGTAAATACAACCAACCATATGGAAAGGATCTCCATTCGTTGGGGTGTTTCCAAGGGAAAGCAAGTCCATTGTCGATAGCTCCCAGCTTAATGATTGGATTTTCAGGATCAGTAAAGTCTATTTTAAGCATCCAATTGTCTAAACCTCTGTCTGTATTCCTAACAATAAAATCCAAAATGACCATCTTTTCAATTTCCTCACGTAAACTTTTCAAAGCCGAAGGGGTCCATTTAAATTCCAATGAATTATCCTTACTCTTAGTATTAAACCATTGTGGTTGCTCGCCTCTTTTAACTGGTAAAGGATACTTTCTGAAAAACTCATCTGCACCAACATAACCATGAAGGAATAATTGAAAAGATCCGATTTTTGCTTTCGGTGGGTTATGGTGAATTTTTTTATTCAACCTTTCCCACAGTGGATAATAAAACGTATCAGAAGATAAGGAAGCAGTATCCGTATACGGAACAATATATGTCATAAGTTGTCTATCCATCAAACTAGCTGCACTTTCAGCGATGTAACCAGTGTTAGGTATCAAACAGGATCTGCCAAAGAAACATGGGAAAAAGTTTCTATGTATCCATTTTGTCATTTTTGGAGATAGAGGACCATATGGCTCTTCGTCTTGGGGTTTGAAAACGCCAATAATTTCTCGGTCACAGTTATAAATGAAGTAGGAACCAGAAGAACCTGTTGCAATTATTGAAGGTTTGATACCATGCTCAATCATCGCCGATATACCACTTCTTACTGTTTCATCAAAGTCACTTTTTGTGGTTGGACCAAGATCCAAAAATCCACCTTCTGGAATTGCAAACAATGGTCTGATATCAAGAGGAGTATTGAAGACAGAATAATGAATCTCTGTTGCTTTGGGTAATACATTCTTTGAGTATCTGAAATAATTAGGAATCTTCTTAGTCCATCTTCCAAACGTGTCATTGACACTCTGTAAGCTGAAGTCTGACTTTGTTTTTCTAACTTTCTTGTTTCCTGGTGGTGGTACCGTTATTAAATCACCTGCAAGAAGTAGGGGAGTAGATTCTGTGGGGATGCTGTTCCCTGCTGTTTTGTTAGCCTTTTTATGCTCAGTGCCATTTCCAGAAAATGGATAGTTCAAGTCGCTCAAAGAGTCGGGCTGAGAATCAATTGGCATTTTAAGGAAGCCAGTTTGAAGTACCTATAATTTATTTCGTAGTCTCAGACAACCAAAAGATTCGGGTCATCAACTGTATAAGTTGTATACCATTTAAACTCAATCAAATCCTATAATAGTTAACAAATAGACCTGATTATTTTAGTGGCGCTTTTCTGTTAGATAATATATAATCGACGCGAAAAGCTTAGATATGCAGCTATCGACGCTAATTGCATAGCCTTTAAATCTTTTCGATGACCCAACAAATTGGATTTTGTCAACTGGTCACGTCACCTCCACTGATCTATTTTCAACTGACATTACTCATGTTTACACCTGTATCTCAGCGGATAAAGTACACGTCAACGACGTTGCTAAAAATGATGATATCATATGCTAATAAATATTTGATAGTCAATCAGCAACATGACATCTTCATCTCTAGAAAGCCTTCCAGCAGAAATCATTTCAAAGATCGCATCCTATCTTCCTCAACAAACAAAGGTTCAACTAGCTTACACAAATTATAGATTTTACACATTGGTACTACCGTTATTGTATAAGAAACTATTGTTCAACACAGGAGCTGTGTTACCTTCTACTCATGATTTCCAAGACACATTATTCACTAGCATCGGTACATTGAAAAACCCTTTAGTCAACGAGAGAAAGCAAAACGAAATATTTTACTTGAGACAAGAAGTTTTATTGCAGTCCCTCACTGTCAATACTGAACTATGTAATTACATCCAGGAACTTGTCATTTTAGATCATCACCATAACACTAGCACTTTAGATTTCCCTAAAAGAGACCTTACATCCAACTTATGTGTTAATTTGTTCACATTCATTAAGCAAAATTGTAAGAACCTCAAATCTTTCCAAGCTGGTGATTCCGGAATAACATTAACAGCTGAAGAATTGGTGAAATTTGATAAGTTAGAAGAAGTCACCTTAAGCGAGTTGTCATACATTAGCATTCTCCCTTCGTCAGTCAAGAAGCTAATTCTTTCCACAGGGAAAAAATTTAGTTCTCCATACCAGTTCAATGACCATACCTTAAATAAGTTACTTCAATTAGACTCCCTAATTCTCTCTACCGACGAATCACTTACGATATCTTTCTTGAAATCACTATTACATTCATTACCAGCTCACAAGAAAATGGAATTGAAAGCACTCAGAGTGATTTATTATCACGGGTTCAATGATTACAACCACATTTGCAGAGAGCTGGTTGAACAATTAATCGAAAAGATCAATATTGAAAAATTGGCTGAGTTAGAGATAGTGACTGACTGTGAACAAATGGTATGTGGATGTCTTATGGATTTCTCTAAATACTTGACATCATCATTAAAACTCAAGCTTAAAAAGTTATCTATAATCCAAAAGACCGTCCACAGAGATCACAACTACATCGAGATGTTTGACGTGGCGTTCACTGACTTGATTTCTAACCTTCCAAATAAGGATCAATTAGAGTTTTTGTCAATAAGGCACTCGCCGCCATTAGATGGAATAATTAGCAATGGTTTCGAAGGTAACTACATCAAAAGGCGTGACTTGTATGCAAATGCCATCCCTAAACTATCGAATTTGAAAACCCTTGTTGCTCCTACAATTATGCAATCTTTGGCATGCTATGAGCAACTGGTTTCAGACTTACTCTGGAACGGTTGTGAATGTATCCACTGCTCTGATTACCTTCCTTTGTATGACGAGTATATTATGAAGCATGAATACTATGACGAAACATTAGGTACTCACAAGGATCTGATTTCAAGTGTTTTGTTTGGATGTGCTGCCAATGCATTATCAAAACGTTTGGCAACGGAAGATGGGCTCTCGGTTTTAGATCTCCCTATTTTTGACAAAAGCTGGAACTTCCATGGGTACTTTATCGAACATAAAGAGAACTATAATTGTCAATTTAATGAA
The DNA here is from genome assembly GCA_003707645.2 of Ogataea trehalophila. Lineage (NCBI taxonomy): Eukaryota > Fungi > Ascomycota > Pichiomycetes > Pichiales > Pichiaceae > Ogataea > Ogataea trehalophila. The sequence goes on from PPKI02000009.1 coordinate 172,305, forward strand.
AGTTGTTATAGACCATTGTCTACATGCATTTCTCACTTTTTGAAAGATTATGCTGTATCTTTAGGTGAACGCAATCCTAATTTAAACTATATTTGTTTAAGTGGTGTCTTTTTTGAAAAATCAGGAAATGAATGGAAATGCATTTATGATTGATTAACTTCTATAAATAGGATAGATAGACTAAAAATATTGATGTAGTAATGTTGTACGAAACTTTTTAAACCTCAATGACAATATATAGATTCCTCTATACCATAGGGCAACTATTTACCGAATCGTCTATACAAGGCTTCTCTCTCTAGTTTTAAATCTCTTGTATATTGCAGATATTTCTCATCATCAAGAGTATCTTCGTGATTCTTGAAATGCTTATTAAACGTCTTGTCGATTTTGTACTTGACAACCTCACATTCGTCAATCTTATCCATAGAGCCATAATCGAAGTTGATGAATGCCATTTTCTGCATGTTTAGGCAGGCGACATGGAAGTCAGATACTGAGGCACATTCATGTGTTAAGAATCGACCCTTCTCTTTAAGACAGTCAAGGTAACTCTGATGGATTTCAGAACAGTTCACAAAGACTGATTCTTTCAAGCTATTGTTTCTGATGTAAGTATTGAATGCTTCTAATTTTTTAATTTGATCTTGGCCAAGAGGCTGCGTTTCTTGTTTGTTTGTATAAATATAAGGCTGGTTTTTTATCTTTTTTGTTTGGTTTTCATGATCCTGTTCGTCTTTGAGTGTCGGTTGCTCTTTTTGTTGACTGAGTATGAGTAACTCTTTTGCCTTTTGATGAATTTCACCCCTTGCTTCTTGATCCAAGCCATAAAGCTCTCTTCCGATGGAGCGTTTAAACTCTCTATCACTTAGTTTGGAATCATTAGATCCCAGGTATTTTTTAAGATCCTCCGGTAGGTTCAACCTCTCATGGTCTGGGTTCGTTTTCAACTCGTCTCTTTGCACTATAGATGTTTCACTCTGTTTCGAGCCTGAAGAATACCATCCGAGCCAAGCCATATTGATTAACCTTGTCCCATGTCTTTTTTGTTCTGAATTAGTGATGCAAACATGGAATGAGTGGAAAAATAATCAAAGTACTTATACCTGAACTTCAAAACAAAGTAGTGTTCCCCACCTCTCTACCTACCCCGCACGCCAAAAGAGGCAGTGCACCAGTTAAAAATTTATAGGAGCTCAGTAAAAACTTAAAACCATTTGTCTCTTACTACAGGATGGTTGTTAACTTGAAGTTGAATAATGAATTCTTAAAATTTACTAAAAACTATATATAAAACGTCCCTACAAACTGCTCATCATTTCTTTAAATAAAAAGATTGTTTGCTCAGCCACTCTAACTCTTTCTTTCTTATTTATGATCTCGTAAGCACTACTATCTAACCCTAGCCACTCAACTGGCTCTAATTCTGGCAAGTTGTTGACCCAATCAATATAATCTTCAAATTTACATGACTCTGGAATATGTAGTTCGTGGTGAGCTGTCATTAAGATATTGAAGTCAAACTCAAATGCACTTATATTAAATAATTTCGTTGAGAGATTAGTAATCATCTCTAAATCTTTAGAATCATCAACCTTACCACCAAACGCAATTCTACCAACCATATTCGATATCACATCCCATGGGATCAATTCCGGAGAAACATTAGTTTTACCATTGCTAGCTTCCCCAATAACTTGGTCGATAATTAATTTGGAAGACATCAAATCATTCTCATTGAACTCATACTTTTTATTGTAAGAAATTGGAACAAATCTTATTTGCTCTTTCAAAACTGAGTAAAACCAAGAAAGTAAAAAGTACACTTTCTTCAGCTCGCTGGGTTCCTTAACTTTTTCCAAGCTCAAAATAGCATTATCTGTGAACAAACAGTCATTCATAATTGTTTTCACTCCAGGACTAGTTTCAAAGATAACTTGTTTAGAGAGTTTTGATAGGACAATCGGCACATTAGAGTCTATTTGACAAGTAAAGAATAACTTGAAATTAGAATGTTTGGTCAAGCCTTCAAATAACTTGGGGGCCTGATCTAAAAGCTCCGTGGACATTTGAATATTCTCGATAATCAACCAGGTTCCTTTCTTGCTTGAATCATTAATTAACCGTTTAGCAACCTCCAAGCCTTCGTTAGAACCCATGGAATATGAAATTGCTTCTCTTTTCAGTGATTTTGCCAGTGTTTGAATCTTAGTATTAGCATCAAATCCCGCAGTTGATCTCAGCAACATGAAGTTATTATGCTGAACGATATGCTCGAAATCATACGCAGGTATACGATGTGCACTATTTCCAGACCCAGATTCATCTAATAGGTCAGTATATTCAGATATTAGTCCGTTGAGATTAGAGCTATTTTCAACATTAAGCTTTTCAATGAATGCAGTTGAATGTGCATTATCTTTTAATGCATCTATAAAGGACTCTGCATCTGAATTTGTGCCACTCTTAAAAATCAAAAATAGTAGCAAACCAAAAATAGATCTATCTTTTTGGAGTAATGAAGTGCTCGTAGTTGCAAAAACCTCTCGTATGAACGTGAGTACCATCTCATCAATAGTTTTACCTATATTTAACTGTAAGGTACTTGATAATATATCAGTCAAATAATCATTCGCAAAGTGATAAACAGGGTTCAAAGCGTAAAGTCTATCCAACAAGGTGTGGACCTCAGAGTAGCAAACTGCTAATGGCTTATAAGTTTCCATAATGTAACTGGCTTGTTGGATTACAGCAGATGACTTCATAATTTTATCACTGATTATTTTTGACTCGGATTTGATTAGTTCTAACTTATTGGATAGATCATCGTTCTCCAATAGACTGATTTTGGAGTCACTTAAGGAAGTTAATAACTCTTTTTCTAAGCCACGAAGTCGTTCCTTATATTCACCATTGATTTTAAACAACTCAAGCCTCTGTTCTTCGACTTCAGGCTTCTCACTTTTCAAAGTCATATTTAGAGCTTGAGAAACTAATGAAGCGGTAGTGAAACTAAAGTTCAAAACGTTCATTCTACTTGAAATGAATGGTTGAATGTGTGTTGATGTATCTTTTGAGTGGATATAAAGTTTGAATTCAGGAGATAGATCAATTGCTTTGTCTCCTAACCAAACCAAGTTTCTTCCTCCAGCTGTTCTAATTTCTTTTGAAATGACTCTACTGATAATTGGGTCAAAATATTCACCATCCTGAATTAAAATTGAACCACCAAATCTGATACAGTTTTCCAGCTGCTTAATAAAACCATTATCAAGAAAGCTTGCAACAACTAATTGCTTTGGAAGTGTCTCCTTGACTAAGAAATCAACAACAAGACCCGAAGGATCAATAAGGTACGAAAACCTATCGGTTGGTGATGTCATGATTATAGTATTCTCGAGGAATAAATCGTCATTAGGAAGTCCATTTTGTTGCCAAGATAACAATTGGCCTGCCTTTGTAATATTGTCGACTAATCTCAATCCCTTATCAAAAAATATATGGGACGATTCTAGTATTGACTTCCAAGTTTCCTCCACCTGATATCTAGTTTTTTGATCAAATGGACCAGCGTATGTAACAAATGCAGCACCCAGTAACGAATTACCAATCAAGCATTCACGTTGGTCTGTGAATGCACCAACGGTTTCACTCCATCTAGTTCTTTCATCAGTTAAACTTTCTAGTAATCGTGAACTACGTACAACCTTCACTTCAACATCATGCATTTCAGTCTTTATTTTTTCTGCTTCCCTAATAACGTCACTGTAGTTACGCTTGTATAGCTCTATATTGTCTTGTAAATCTGTGATCATACCATCAATTGCAATTAATTTGTTTTTTGTTTCGATTAGCCCATCTTCAAGCAAATTCACTTCCCGTCTTAAGGGATCAATTCTTTCCACAATTGCTGCATAACGAAGTTGTGCTTCTGCCCAAAGTACCAATGGACCACAAGCTTTGCTTGCTCTGTTGACTGATTCATAGTTATAGCCAGGTCTTGATAAGTACTCCGATTCCATATACTCAGCAACTTCCCTAGTTAGTTGGAGCTCGCTGTCATAATTGACAATCTTTGCAATAAAATCATCTTTCCTGATAATTAGTTGAACATCTCTCCAGCTACTGAATTGGTAGCCTAGTAAAATACAAACAGATTCCAAGGTCATCTTGATAGCTTCAGGGGGATTTTGCATGGACCTCATTTCAGTAAGATGTTGTTTCTTGATATTTTTCACACCTCTTTGAGCTTCTAAAATCAACGGTTCAACCTCTTTTAGATCATTAAGAACCACATTACGTCTTTGGTTGATATTCTTTTCTTGAGCAGCTAATATTTTTTGAATCTCCAATGATGCTTCTTGCTTTCTCTCTGCTTCGTTTTGGTCTGTAATCATTTGGTCTAGCATCTTCCTAGCTTCATTGTCTTTTTCACGTAATTGATTCTTTTTCACAGAAAGGTTTGCGTTTAGGTCCTTCACATTCAAGAATGTTTCTCTGAGTTTATCTAAGCCAGTATTGATATGTGATTGGTATTCCGATAATTCCTTTTCTTTATCAGCAAACAAACGGCTAAAATTTTTAACAAAAGTTATGAATTCACCTGGACCAGCAGTTGAAGTAAATTTGGAGTTGATAACAAAGTCTTTTATTGATAGATGAATAGAAACAATTGCATCAATAACTGCATCACGATAGAAATGGACATTTCCAGGAATCGACCTAATCAAACTCTCTGGAACTTCAAAGTCCGATTTATCAATTGGTAAGGTATTTAATAACTCTCTTGAAACCGATTCTAACGTCGCGTTAGACCAATCACCCATCCAACTAATGACACATCTATTGAAGAGCGCTGGAGATGATATAATTTGTGGTGCATCCGGTAAGTAAGGATCGTTGATTGTGAACACAACATGGAAATTCTGAGAAATCTGATCAGTGAACCATTGGTATAATTCCTCGTTTGAATCTAAATATTGTCCTTGTGATTGAGATCGTTGGGCACACAGGTTCATTAATGAGGTGAAGTCGTCTCCTTCAAACAACCCAGGAACCTCTGCATTTGCTAGTAACGTGTTCATTCTTTCTAAGAATGCAGTTTCCAAAATTGATGATTCATCAATGACAAAACAAATCTTCTCGCCTTCAGCACCGGATCGTTTTAATAAATCTTTGAGAGTCTTATCAAAATCGACCAAGGAATAACTTCTGGTAACATTTAGTTGAAACACTTTCAAGCCATTAATCCACGCCACAAATTTTGTCAAAATGGTTTTACCACTGCTACTTGGACCAACAAGAATAAGATGACCTTGTGGGTGCTTTAAAACCCTGTCAATTCTCAAAATATGATCTAGAAGGTCAGTATACAAAACTAGCGACACATCGGTCTCTTCTTCGCTAAAAACTCTTAACCTTTCCCTGACAAAAGTAGCCAGATGGCTTTCATCAACAGAGGAGTATTCATAGTCAAGCCAATCTGAGTAGAAAATTGGTTGCTTTAAGGTTAGTGATAGATCCCTATGAGGGAAAAATTTGCTTGCTGTGTCCTCAATTAATGATAACGTCCAACTTCTATCAATTTGATCTGCTAATCTATCTGAAAATAACCTCAACCCTTCATGGGCCCATACTCTTATCAAGCCGTCAACTGATAAAGAATTAAGCGGCTTTATTGCTTCAAAAATACCTCTAACCCACCGTGTAAGTTCTCTTGGTGAATAGGTATAGTGAGTTTTTTTTTGCATCGTAAACTTCAAACGTGATCTGTCGTAAACCTGAATCATTGAATTGGTCAATGCATTTGCGTATTCACGTAAATCAGGAATGCATCTCAAAGCTGCTGTATTAAACGTCTCGTAAATTTGCATCAATGATTCTTTGCCAGGGTAATTAACCATAATGACTGAGCAGTGTCTCAAAAATCTAGGATTCAAGATGTTACGACCAGGATCAGTTGGAGGGTTACAAGCACCAACAAATTGAATGTTTGATATTGAGACCCAACGGCCGCCCGTTGTGCTCCAGAATCCACCTTGTTCGATTAATTGACGCAAGAACGAAATTGCTGTTTGACTCTGAAAATCATCAAGAGCCGGTAAGTTTATTTCATCACAGAAAACGACTATCCATTTACCTGGAACAGAAGGAGACAAAACAACACCATTAACAGTTTTTTTGTAGGTACAATGTTGCTCCAATGTATTTAGCAACAATTTTGGTGATGTTTCTTTTGAAAAATTCAACCCGACAAACATGAATTCAGAGTTCTTTCTCAAAGCTGCCATTAATGTCATGGTCTTACCTGAACCTGGCGGACCACATAATATGACTGTTCTATGCTGATTTAAGAGCAAGTAAATCATATCTTCATGAACGACTGTATCGGTGGTAGGGATAATAACATCAGGTTGGGATACCATATGTGGCTCAAGAGTAACTGCCGGTACTTTGAGTGAGTAAGGAACCCAGGAAAGCTCAGGTAAAGAAACATCAACATAAAGGAGTGATCCTGAATAGCCGTCTTCGTATTTATCAAACTGAGGATTACTCAATAACTTTGCAGATAATAATTCCCTTTGTTTTGAGGACGAATCTCCTGTTAAAGACCAGACAATGGCAATTAATATGTGCTTCCCGATAAAACCCGAAAAATCTTCAAACACAAAAGTCACATTTTGCTGCATATAAGAAATAAGATCAGCAAATCTAGAGTTTAGAATGGCAAACATCATCGAAAATGAAGAATGGTAATCAGCACCCATAGCACGATCGTATGACTCGCCTGAAGAATATAAGTCGCAAACGAAGTGCAAGGGTAAAATCATTTCAATTAGATCAGTGACTTTGTCCCGGATAGCTTGAACATTAAATCCGGCATTAAGGATCTTTTGATTGATAGAATCCTCGCCGTCCATTTTATTGTGTCGGAAGTCAGCGATCATTTTTTGATACAGTTTCTGGTAATCAACAAGTGAATCCCCAAACCAAACAATACCGCATCTTGAAACGGTAGCAGGTGTAGCATGATTCAAATTATCAACTTCAAAAACGATTCTCAAATTATCAGGTAGAGCGATACGTTCACCGTTCGGTAATGTAAGTAATTTGTTATCATCCAAAACACTGTTCAAGTTTTCAACCCAGTTTGGATCGACATCACCATCAAATATAATCCAGACCCTTTTTGATTTTTCTCCTCTTAGATTTGCATCAACCCTACGAATGATTGAAGTAAAAACACCATCAGTCCATTCCCTGGTAGAATAATCTAGGAAACCATATAGAGCATCTTTTCCAAGGACCTTTGGGTCAATTCTGAAGCAAATATTCTCAATACCAGATTCGTTATGCATTGACTTTATCAAACAATCGAAAAGAGTTGATTTCCCGCACCCGGCTTTCCCAACCATCATGAATCCATGATGTGATTGTTGAATCTCAAAAACTTGTAATGCTTTCTTTAGCCATGTCTCATCAGGATTTATATGGTTCTCTGCGGCAACACTCTTTAAGTGCGTCACCAGCGTATCAGAAGACTCAAATAAATTATGAGAAATATCGAACGCTCTGATGCTGCTTTCAAATACAAGTTCATCCTCTGGTAACAACTTGGGTAGTACCACGTTATAAAGACTATTGACAATTATCTGGGACTCGACTTTAAGTAGCTCAGCAGAATCAATCTTCAAGAATTTTCTTCTAATAGCACCACAGGAGGCCAATGTTGATTTTAAAGCACGTAATCCAAAGTCGTAATGAGGTTGCTTTGAGCAATTGGATCTTAAGTCACTAAACAAAGGAACAGTTTTCCTTGCTAAATCTTTGGCATTTTCAAAACCTTGGGACGTAAGAATAACTTCGGCAATGATATTTGTATCCGGTTTGACAACAGCCATGGTTCTATACTTACTCTTCAAATTGTCTGGTAATGCAGATCTTCCAGCATAGTCTGGATTGGTAGTAATGAAGATACCAGAGTCTTGATCAACCTCTAGCTTCTTGCCCAATAAGTCAATTTCCATAATAGTTTTTGACGCTAGTGCATTCTCAATTTTTTCAATTTGGGTAGCTACAGCAGATAACATTTTTTCATCTAATCTATTGAACTCATCAAAACAACACCAAGCACCGACCCTGCAAATACCAACTAAAATCCTGCTAACTGCATATAAGTCAAAGGTTTCGTCACAACAGAAAACCATAACCATCATACCCAAGTTCTGAGCTAGGGCCTTGACAGATTCAGTTTTACCAGTACCAGCAGGGCCAACCAATGAACCACCTAATCTTTGGTTTAGCGCTTCTGTCATTCCGATGAAAGAGTTGTTAATTAGTGGAGTGTAAACTAACCTTGGAGGGGCCCCAATATATTCAAAGCCATAATCAAATGAAGCATTACCTTGTCTGATGATCACATGTCCCATTGAATTGGTCTTTGTCTCATCGAAGTAATAACGCTGCTGGGACTTCCAGGAGTATGAACTCAAAGAAGTTGTGCCTTCCTGAATCAGGATTTCCAGTGTATCTCTTTGATGCAGTATCTCGATAATCATGTTTTCAAGTTTTCTTCTACTCAAGTAGTCTAAATCATTCAAGACAATATTAGATAATATTTTGAGTGTTAACGAATATTTAACCAAGATACAATCGATTAAACCTTTCTCACATAATGATGTTTCCACCAATCTGGTCCACAAAATTTGAATGGATAAGATTAGCACTTGGTTGGGATACTTGACCAGCCAATTGAAGAAACTCGACTCCAACGTATCATTTTGCCAGAAGTTCTTTAGTTCAGACAAGGAGTCATTCAGGAGTGATGCTAAAGTAACTTTTAGTTCGGTGTCTAGTACATTTAACCAATCGTTTAATGAGGGATGTTTTATTAACGAAAGAGGGTTGCTGAGCATGATTTCTTCATTTTCAGCCGAAATAACCCCCTTTATCAGCAATGGCTCTGAATCATAGACAAGATCGTTAATACCTGAGAACATTTTCTTCAGATGTTTTGAAATCATGCTAACATTTTTTGAGTTCCCAATAATTTCTAGAAGATCTTCATTACCAACAAAGTAAAATCTAGGAAATATTTCTCTTTGTCTTTCCAAGTATCCTATCAATGATTTTCTCACTTTATTCAAACTTTCAGATATTTTCTCTAGTGTTGGCTGCAATGATGGAATAGTAACTATATCTACAACAAGCATTGATTTATAAACTGTCTTTAAAAGAGAGAAAAATTCTGAAGTTAAATTTTCAAACCTGGTTGATTCAACCGGCAAAAGTCTTTTAATATCTTCATTTTTATCAAAGACGCCAGATAAATAAATCCATTGCCTTTGAACATCAATCCATGTGTCCAATAACGAGTAGACTAAACTTAAAGTTTCTTCTAACTGTGAAACCTTCTTTTCAAAAAACTCGTAGTATGGAGATAGTTTCATGGATGACAGCAAATTTAAATCTTCAGTTGTCTTTTGAAATAACAAATCCCAGCCTTTAATTAATTTATATTTGTCATTGAACTGGAATAATTGGAATGAGACTTGACTCCAAGTTTCTTCGATATCATTGATGGATTCATTGATACTTTTTTCTCCTTGCGCTTTTTGAATAATCGACTTGATGTATTTATCGTTACTAGCAAGGTTCAAGTCCAGAATATTTTTCAATGTCATTTCTTCTGGAGCGTTTGACAATTTTAATACTTTAAAAATATCATTCCAGTGTCTTCTGGTAATAGCATCTGATTTTAATCCAGATAGAATTGGAATTACCTTGATCGCACTTTTGATAACGCCTTGGATCTCTTCAAAAGCAAAATATTGGCGGACTCTGATTGGCATTGACCTGGATTTTGTTAGTAAGTCCTCAAGGGTCTTTCTAGTGGTACGAACTGAGAAATCATCCCATTTCAAAAGCACTACATCAGAATATGATGATGATAAAGTTCCAATGGAAGACCAGACTGACTTCAAGTCGTTAATTTCTTCTAAGACGTCTGCCAAATCCGAGTCTAAAGTAAATGGCAGGTTTAGCATTGTACCAACGCTGATGAGTTTCAATCGATCCTCCTCGAGCTTGGAGAAGTTAGCATCAAAGTTATTCAAGCTGGCCATTGCGGCAGTTGAAACAGTTTCCTTTCCAATTGGTTTACCTTCTCGCCATTTTTTCTTTGAAAGTTCAATAAGTTGTCGTAATCTGGAACTTTCTGCATCAAATCTAGCTGAAACCACTTCCATTTGAGAAGAAATTGTGTTAGTTCTCTTCTCAATTAGTTCCACTAGGGAGTAATAGTCTGCATTTATTTGCTCGTAGTAAAGCCAATCTTGTGGTAATCGAAATCTGGCCCTGGCTAAGGCCCGCTGACCGTGTTCAAATAGTTTTAATGACTGTTGCCATGACTTTGTCGTTTCTCTTAGTTTGTGTACTGTAGAAATCAAGTTCATGGTAGAATCAACAGAACTGAAGTCAACCATAATATTTTCTAGTTGTTTTCTGCTAATCGTAAGAGATGTATTAGTTTCCTTCATTTCAGCACTCAAAACTTGAGAAAATTTGACAGTCATATGTCTATGCCAGTTATCATAGTGTGAATTAACTCTTGATTGAGCTTGTTCGTAATCCAAGATTAGAGGGCCAATTTTTTTTGATGTTTCAATTGTATCAAAAGTCTCTCTGGATTGTTTCATATCATCTAAAATGTTGAGCCATTGTTGTAAATCATCACCAAGGGAGTTTTGAATCTCATCAATATCTAAATCCCAAAGTGATTGTAACTGCAGCCATAAATTTAAATAAGAATTAGCTTGTGAGCTGACTAGTTCAATTGAATTGATACACTCCTGATACGAAAGAGCAATTTCGCCTCTAATTTGATACAGTTGATCACTGTCATTACGCTTTCTATCAACTTTGACATCGAAATCGTTTGTCAAAATTGAAGTTTGATGAGCAACTGCATCTACACATTCATTCAAAATTGCAATCCATTGAACCTTTGAATGCTCGATCTTTGGTGTAATAATCACTTTTAGGTCTTGTATAACAATACGGTGGATTGTCTCCGAGATGAAGTTGTGTTCGTTGGCAAACTCGTCAAATTCGTCTAGTAATAATTTCAGTTTAGTTTCGCATCTGCATTTGAGTATATTTGTGGTTGTTCTATTGATAGCATCGACAAACTTTTGAATATCAGTGAAACCATCAAGAATTAAGCTATTAATCAATTTTTGAATTTCTGTCATTGAAGCTTTGAAATTAGCAAAGGAGTATTCGATGGTGCTTAGCTGTCTTAGTAACCTGATAAGCTTTTCCTTAGCAGTAAACAACTTTTCGTATCTACTTATCAACTCGACCACCTGTGTCTCTAAGTTATTAACTGTTTCTAAGACTTTGACCTCATTTAAATGACCAAGATCAGATTCAAGTAAGTCTTGTGCATTCAACAGATCTTTCCATTGAGAACTAGCTAGCAACGTGGTCGATTCAAAAACCGATGTGAGGGAAGGTGTAATTAGAGTTTTAAACTCTCCTAAGTTATCTATCAAAGATATGGTGTTCTCAAAGTTCAAAACAGATTCTAATAAACCCATGGCATACGGGTATACCATTTGAATATTCTGTGAGTATGCATCTATATTTCTTGGGATTTCAAAACCAAGAAGAGTAAGATTTTTGACTTCTTTGAACAATTCAATTGAAGCAACATCAAAATTAACAGATAGTTTTAGTTCTTTGGATGGTGTTTGATTGACAGCTAATATACTTAGTTTACTCATTGGGTTTTGGATCTTTTCTTCCATTTCCCTGAGCCAATCTTTAAAAAACATATCCGTGGAAAGTTTTTCTCTAAAGAGAGTAATTTCGTTGAAAATCTTCTTACCTTCTGGGTATTGAGCCCACTCTTTAGTTAATACTAGCTCCAGTCTAGAAATCAAGAAGTCTAGTCTGTTATTCATTTGGTTGACCCAAATGATTGTACTTGTGAAAGTTGGTAGGTCTCTTAGTTGAATCAACTCCTGAGTTTGCATTTGGACTCTGAACTGTGATTTCAGAGCAGTTATATCCTTTTGAATAAAATCCAATAGTTCGGTTTGATGTTCTTGAATTGCATTTCTAACATTGGTTCTGTTTAACAGAAACTCAAATCTTTCAAAAATAGTAAACATCTCATTTGAGTGCTTGGTTGAGCTCAAAACTGTTGTTAACAGAGAAATAATTTCATCTTCAACAATTGCTGATCTTTCAGAATAAAGTCTTTCCGCAACGTTCCATTGTTTTTGGCCCTCAAGGGATAAGTCTATACAGTCGACTGTAAGGACTGCTTCATAGGCATATTCAATCTCTCTAACAAAATCAATCTCTTCTGATTTAATAGTTTTAATCAAGGTTATAATAGTTGAGTAAAATTCTTGATGTTTAAATCTGAAGTTTTCCAAATATTTGATTCTGTGGGTCAAGTCCTCCGAATTGTTAATTTTGATCACCATAAACTTCTGTGATCTCTTTCTCAAGAGTTCTCTGGCTAGAAGGGTAAAATCTTTTAATTGCTCATCCAATACACTAAGCACGGAATTTATGGATTCCATAACATTAGTAAACTCTTGGTAGTCTAGTGACATCAAGTTAAACTCTTTTATGATCGCTGTCATTTTACTAGTGATATCCTCGGTAATAACTTCAACCAGTTGAACTGATCTATCAATAGGATACTGTATAATTCTTAGTTTGTTTAAATGGTTAAATATCAGCAGAATCGTCTCCTCAACTTTTCCTAAACTATGTGATGACAATAACTCATCGATTGGCAAATCCTTCAACAACAGATTAAAACGGGATGTCAAACTTAATGAATCGTTAATACCTGTATCAGACAAAAAACTAGCAGTGGCGTGAAATCTTTTTGCTGATCTAAGAATTTCCAACGTTATTTGAACTTCAGGAGAGTTCAACTGTTCTTGTATGGACTTTAAGGCATTTTCTTTAGAGGTCCAGAATAACACTTCGTCAGATGTACTACCGTCAATTGGATCATGAGTCAATCTAGTCACACTTTGAACTTGTTTAACCCAATCATTCACAATGGATTGTAAGCTGTTTAGAAAGCTTGAATCTGTTAATAGTGTCTCGGGTATTAAACCTATAGAATCAGTTGGGTTACGATTTTGAACTACCTCTTTGATTTGTGGATGAGTTGTCAAGATCAAATTTGGTACTTGGATAGTTTGTTGTAAATGGTCCAATGATAGTAACAATTCATTGAATTTCCTTTTTGCTGTTCCAACGGATTGTGACTGTGATTGAGTCAATGTTATAGCATTAAAGTATGGAGATATGCCAAGACTCAATATTGACTTCAAGGTGTCGTATCTATCTTTATCAGAATTGTAATTCGGTGGTAGCTTCGTGACAATGATTTGTTTATCCAGTGGCGCATCATTTTTCAATTGGCCTCTACCTTTTATGATAGCAACAATAGACGACGTTGCTGAAAATCCCTCAGGTAATTTATTACATAGATTAAATTCAAGTTCGAGATCTGATTAGTGCAAATCCAAAAAAATGTTAGTATAAAGAAAGGTTGGGTGAAAAAAAAGAAAACAAAACTAAAAATACTTACTTTCAAGCTCTGCTTTGACTAAAAATAACGAGAAGGCTTGGACTTCATGGATAAATTGTTCAACAAGCTCTAATACCTGTGGTTGTTTGAAGTGTACAATATGCTTTCTATTAGCACCTAGGATAGTTTTGGCTAGCAGGAATAGGTATTCAGACAGCGATTCAACGGAGGTCAATGACTGAGATGTCATCGAAATATCTGCAAGGGATGTATCTGCCGACATTGAAGGTGTAACTATGTAGTTCTATTCAAGATATCGGCTAAATATACGTACTTAGAAAGATATTCTTCAACCGTTTCCGTCTATTGACGTTGATTTCTGGATCAAAAAGGTTTAAATCAATCTACGTCAAAATTAAGCGTAATGGTGTTCCTCTAAAGGTAAACAAACTCTTTTTCTATCAATACGCGTCAGCCGTAAGCCAGCTGTGCCACATTACTGTTTTTGTCAGCAGCAACTGCCATCCTCTTGAATACCACTTATGTTCATGTCAGTAAAAAGCAAATTTTACAAGGCCAAAGATAACTAAATATGAATATAATGGTATAATAATATAAGTCTTTGATAGTAGTATATAGGGTTTAAAAATATATACGATATAAGATAAGGCAATGTTTGGAGAAACACAACCGAACTATTACCAACAAAACTAAAGACAACGATGTAATAAAAAAAAATCCCTCAGATAAAAGTAACACAGGAAAAGAGACGGAAAATGGCAATGAAACTAATGATAGGAGATAATGAAACTGCAATAAAAACAAAAAAATTAATTATAGTCAATCTCAATCATAGTAAATCAAATTGCACATCAAAATACAAAAAAAGATTTAAAAAAACAAAAACAATTAAAACTGGAAAATTCAGAAACTAACTAAAAAAACTTAGGTAGACTTTTCGTGTTGAGTGGAGACTCTATTCATGGAAACCATGAAGTCTTCAATGCTTCTTTGTGGAGGAACTTCCTTCAATGGCTTACCGTTCATGAATCTGTCGAATTTTTCAGATTCAGACATCAGAACATAGGCACCACCTAAAACACAGAAAACACCGAAAGACCAAATCCAGACTCTGACAACAGTAACGATGTCATTCCAGTTTTGTGACCACCAGCCGAATAAAGTGAAACAAGTAGCTAAAATATCAACAATCAAAACAGCACCGGCTAATTGCCATGATGGGGCAGAAGACCAGAATGGGCCAGCAGCTCTTGTAACGAAAATTAACCAATTTTCAGTTAATGAGATTTGCAAGAATAAAACACCATCAATAGAACCGAAGTTTTGGATAATACCACCTTTCGACATAAACATAGTAGTCAAACAAATCCAAGTACCGATAGCTAAGATAATACCCATAACAATGGACATACCCCATAATCTTGGTAAGTTCCATTTAACTGGTTGTTGAGCATATGGAGCGTTATCGTAAGCAATGGCTAAAGTAGCAACATCAGCAAAAATGGCAATGAAAACAACTAAATCAATGTTTAATGATTCATTCAAAATAGCAATCCATAAACCTAAGAATAATTCTAAATGTAAAGATAAAGCAATTCTGTAAACAACGTAAGAATACATTCTGTGGAAAATTTGTCTAGAAGTCTTTAAGGCATCAATAATAGCAGATAAACCTGGAGCTAAGAAAACAATATCAGCAGCAGATCTAGCAGAATCAGAAGCACCTTCAACAGCAATACCAGTATCAGCCTTCTTTAAAGATGGAGCATCATTAACACCATCACCAGTCATGGCAACTAAGTAACCTCTTTGTTGTAAAATTTCAACAACGTTATACTTGTGTTGTGGGAAAACTTCTGCGAAACCATCGGCATTTTCAACGAAATCGAATAATTCAGAACCGGACATATCACCACCACCAGAGACACCTAATCTGTCGGCATCAAAGATAGCAGTACCTAAACCTAATTGTCTACAAGTTTCCTTAGCAATACCAACAGCATCACCAGTTAACATCTTAACTCTTAATCCTAATTCTCTGGCTTCAGCAACGGTCTTGGCAGTATCATCTCTTGGAGGATCCATACATGGCATAATACCTAAGATTTCCCAGTGACCTTCACCTCTCTTTCTAGCAACACCCAAAGATCTGAAACCTCTAGAAGCAAATTCAGCAACCTTGTTTTCATAATCTTCCAAGACATCTTCTGGGATTGGGTGATCTTCTTGGACAGTCTTTAAAACGAATAATGGGGCACCTTTAACACAAATAATTCTTTCACCTTCTGGTGATTCGACGAAAGCAGTAACTTTCTTTGAAACAGGATCGAAAGGTTGGAATTCTAAAACCTTGTACTTAGTTAAAGCAGCTCTGGCTCTTGGGTAAGAAATCAATGACTTTAAGAAAGCCTTATCAATAGCATCTAAACCCTTCTTCTTTCTAGAAGCAGCTAAACAAGCGGTTAACATTAAATCATCGGCTTCGACACCTTCAACAGTGTATGGTTCGTGTAAAGATAACTTGTTCTTGGTTAAAGTACCAGTCTTATCGGAACATAAAATTTCAACACCAGCTAAGGATTCAATAGCAGATAACTTTTGAACAATGGCTTGCTTTTTAGCTAAGTAAGCAGCACCGACAGCCATGGTAGTGGTAACGACAGCTGGTAAACCGACTGGAACACCAACAATGGTGATGGCTAAAGTGTATCTCAAAATTCTAACAATCTTGTTGGTTCTGTAGAAACCAGCAGTCCAAACAACTAATAAGGTTAAGATAACCAAAACCAATAAAGTAGTACCAATACCGTTCAAAACTTCAGTAAAGTGACCGGAACCACCAGAAGCCTTGTTAACTAAAGAAGCAGCTCTACCGACGAAAGTAGAATCACCAGTAGCAGTAACAATCATTAAAGCCTCACCTCTCTTAACAGTAGAAGAGGAGAAGGTAGCATCACCTGATCTCTTATCGACAGCTAAAGATTCACCTGTCAAAGCAGATTGATCAACTTGTAAGAAACATTCATCAGAAACTAATCTACCATCAGCTGGGATAACAGTACCATCTTCTAATTGTAAAATATCACCTGGAACAACGTCGGCAGCACCAACTTCAACTGGGTGACCATCTCTGATGACAGTAGCAGAGTTGGCTAAAGTTTTCTTTAATTCTTCGACAATAGAACCAGCTTGATATTCTTGAATGAAACCAACGAAAGCGTTCAAGGCTAATAAACCACAAATAACACCGAAATCAACCCAATCTTCTAAACCAGCAGCTAAAATAGCAGCGGCCTCCATAACGAATTGAATTGGACCAATGAAGAACATACAGAACTTCAAGATTAAGTTTTCTTTTTCTTCAGCCATTTGATTTAAACCAAACTTCTTTCTTCTTTTGGTAACCTCATCTGAAGTTAAACCGATCTTTGGGTCGGTTCTTAATAATTCCTCAGGAACAACCTTGAATGAAGCGGCGTCTTCTTCTTCACCTTCTTCACCTTCTTCGTCTAATCCATGGTTAGATTGTAATTCCATGACTAAAGCATCAATGTCATCATCTTGCTCTTCTTCTTCTAAAGGAATCTTTTCCTTAGTTGGTTCAGTGGACATCTTTTTTATTCTATTCAATTAATCTAATTCTAAAGGTGTTTTGAAGATGAATTTGTGATTGAAAAGCAATTAAGATAAGAAAGCAACGTAATATTAAGAAAAAAAGACTAGCACTAAAGAGAGAATTCTTCTAATAAGAGATTGTGTGAAATTATATCAATTGCAGTTGAAAAACGATAGAATAATAATCTAAAAGACTTAAATAAAGGAGAGAAAATCAAGGGAAATTCGAAAGAAAAAAAGAAGAAAGCATTTTCAATTAAAAGGAAAAGACTTTTCAATATAAGGTAAACAACCAAGAGAGGAATGGAGAAATTGGATATTGGATTTTGGAAATTATCGACATGTTGCAAAACCAGATACGATAGTGTGTTTTCTTCAATTGGCGAAAATGTAAACAACAGAATCAAATTTTGATAAATAAAGCACCGTGCGGTATCCGCTCCATGCATCCCGCCCCCGTCGTGAAACGAGCTCTCAATCAGATGTTAACGTAACTCATTAAACGATACTAACTTGTTTTCCGCTCTTTGATTTCTACCTGGCTGCCGCCGTTTAATTCCTTCCCCCGTGGTCAGCCAGCCTGCTGATTTTGGCTTGTCACTACTCTACTACATAAGAGTTTACGGTCTAATTCTCGTTGTCGATCTCGGCCTGAGTACATTCACCCCCTTATTGACAGCGATTATCAATATATTAATTGGTCCTGGTGTTATTGGTCAGTTGTTTGACTTCCAAAAAAGAAAAAAAAAACAAGCTATATGAACTCAAAATTATACACAAACTATCAAATTATAGCACATGCTGACTACAATGTATGGCATTGTACCGAAAAAAAAAGTTATCTGGCCAAATAATATTTATGTATTTACTGATGTAATAATATGGGCCAAATGCTAAAGCCTTATCTATTTCCATACAATTTTTGGTTGTTTTTGTTTTGTTTTGTGATTTTTTTTGTGTCCTTTTTTTTGCTCAAAAAAAACTGAAGGTCCGGTCGGTAACTACATTTCCTATTAGCCCGAGGCCTTAATAAATTCTCTCAAGGAACAGAAAAGTTCACAAATGTTCGATTGATTCTCTGGGTGCTTCCACCTATATTTCCCTGATTTGTGCTTCTCCTCCCGTGGTGTGGTGAGGTTAGGTAGCTATTTTGGGGGGGATTTTTTTTCACCAGGCCGTCTGTAACACGGAAAAACCTCAATCTCCGTGGCTGAAACGAAACTGGTTGGATAGTTTTGGTTTTCCTTTGGTTGGGGATTCGCTAGAAATAGTGCACCATGCAAACAATCTACCCGAGTGCTCCGTGGGTACAAAAAGAGTCTTGATCGAATGAACTCACTAATATGGACTTGCTTGTATGGGTTGGCTGGTTTATGTATCTAGAAGAAAACAAAAGTGGCATACATGCTGTACTGGTAATGTTGCTCTTCCTAGTATTGGTATCACCCGTTTTAGTAACAAGGGCTTTTATAGGTTAAAACCTTAACTGGATCTCCAGCAAACACACATACACACATACATCATCCATACATATATACGCATCCACCTATTCTCTAGTATGTCGGTTTTTTGTAGGTGGCTGTATAAACTGTAAATTTGTATTGCTTGGGTAATAAAACATAAACAACGTTCAAAGTTGTTAGTGTGTGAACGAATCTAGGGTTGTAGAAAAACAATTTTGTTGATAAACGATTTTAGCAGAATCAATGCTAGCAGTAGGGAAAAACTTCCTTTTTCCTTGGTGTTTTTCCACAAGGATCAACTCAACACGCAATGACGTTATTAATGCGGTATTATTTCTTTTGTACCTCTCCGTAGAGGAAAAATCAATTAATTAGTCCAGGGATAACAATCTTTCGGCTCTCGCTTTCCCGCCGTTATGTTTTGAGAGGAAGGAATTAAACTTTTTGGGGGGGAATATTTGAAGAGATTACGGGGTGGGAACGAAACCGGAGAGGGTGCGTCCTTCAAGGCTGTGAAGAATAAGGTTCCCGCTAAATCAGCACAACTCTCCTGGCGTAGTGTTTGCTTTTCTTTTCTTTTGTTCAAGCTTTTTTGACCGGCGTCGTAGAGGGAGGTATCTGAACATTTTACCCCTGAATAAGCATTTCAAATTTGGAGGCCGGTATTACATTTTCAGCTTTTTCTGAGTGTTCCTGTAAATATAAAAAATTGGGGGCATGCTATCTAATGTATCCTATCGTGCCTTTCACTTTTTTCTGGTCGGTTCCTAACCAAAGAATTAATCAATTTAGTTGTACGAGTTAAAAACTACTTCTAACTTAATTGTAATTAGACATGCTAAACAGGCCACATCCGATGAAGACTGATAATTGTTTGGGAACGACAAACTGTATTTATGTTTCTTGAGCAAGGGAATTATATCATAGATAGCTCATAGGTCAAAGAATGAAAAATATATAATTATTTTAGCAAGATTTTATATGTATGTATATGTGTTAACCGTCCAGTGGTGTGGATATCAACCTTCTTTATGTAGGACTGGCCTGAGCCAGATTATTGCAGACTGGTCCTAATGACCTTTCCAACAACATCGATTTGAATTGGTTTATTCAAAATGTATTTTTTTTTTTTGTTTGCCACATCCTTCAGTTCAGTTATTCATATTGAACTTTTATACTTCAATGAACCCCAATTGGATATTTATTAAACAGGTAAAATATATACATTCAGTCATTCTTACCTTTTTAGCTTGAACAATCAATTTTATATATAATCTCAAAAGTGAGATAAACTCAAATGCGTATTGATTGATGATTGACTAAGAAAGGCAGCCTCGCATCTTTAAGTAAGCTAAAGCTGTATATGTATGTTGGCCAATGCTGAACGTATACCAAACCTTTCATACCTTGTTGTTTCTCATCCAATCCACCCTTCTAATTGACTTAAAATATCAATTCTCAAGCTCTGTCTGATGGGAAGGCCGGTGTATAGGGTTCTTATAAGTACGATGTCCTAAGCTGAAACATTCAAATTCGTCAATAATAAATACCCTTCACTGGGCACCAGCGAAGCTATTCCTGCTATATATAATTTATCTATCAGTAATTAGAAATCAAGTTTTGGGAGTGAAGGCAGTTTACGTATAACTAATCCATAAACAATAGATCAAAGCCACCAAAGATAGTGGTAAATAATCACATAATAGAATGCTACTTGTAGATAAAGGATGGTCAGCGCATATGATGTACACTGGTGTGTGCGAAAATGGGATTGTTTGGAAAGAATAAGGGTCAACTTGTTTTTGGACTAACTCTGTCAATTTCGGTTGTATAATCTGCATCTGAGATACGTGAAAACAAAGCCCACTGGATAGATGTTGCACAAAAGTAAAACAATTAATCGATTTTGAAGTGTTTTATGTTTGTCATGTATGAAACCAGACCGATACACATCCATCCAGCAATGTTTTCCTGACTTGGTTCTGCCGTAGATATGGTTAAGGGAGCCAGGACAAGAGACTTATAAGTTGACAATGCTAAAAGCATATTTGCCTAAACAATTATGCAAATTAGGTAGTGTGTTTTCAAACAATTATGAGTCGGCACCCAACTGTAAAAAGAGCACAGAAATGTCAGACCGTAAGAAGCAATTAAACCAAATTTAAAGTTAAGTGAGTGAGCTGTGAAAACCGTGATGGAGAATTTCAGTTATGGTGTAAGGTATCCTTGATATCAGGGTACAGCTTCAAATCTAGCATCTACAAAGTCGGGAAAGAGAGGGGGGCTCCAAACTTTTGGGGCGGTGAACAACAAACTATTCGTGTAGTTTTAAAAATATTAGTAGAACGCTATAAACATTGATTGACTATTGTTTTCTTTTTATTTTTGATTGTGTTAGTAGCAGTTTCGTGATATTTTATAACTACTGCACCCACAACCTAGTTGAGTATATGGACAGCTGGTAAACCATGTAAGTTTATCAACCTTACAAGTCAATAGAGAAAAGGTGGTCCGTGTTTCGTGTTTCTCCTTTTCCGAGCTGGTTGGTTAATTAACATTGGCATTTCAGTGATTGAATAAAAGGGCTTTATAGATACGTGTAATACCATGAATCTTCTTAAAGGGACAAACAAAACCTTTCGAAATAGATTACATTTCTGTTTTGTCTCAACTTTAACATTTGCCAAGAATTACCAGTTGCCGACAAGTACTTATTGATATTTTGCTTGATATTTCACTATAGCGAAGGGAATAATTGTTGACGGAAACGGCATCTCTTGATTAGTCTTTAGAATAGCAAGAAATATGCAAGTACAAGAAGTACTGTCATGTTATTGCATCCTTTGATCCATCAATTATTTCTTCATCGGTGTATCTTTTTGGGAAATTTCAGAATTGGTATGTCAAAACCACCAATAGGTTTACTTTCAGCAAAAGATACAATGTATATATAAAGTGTATATGATACACAGTTCTTACCACCTACAATCTTGAAAGATTTTAAATAATCTAAAATGTTTCAACTCTAACAACTTAGTGGTCCTTCCTCTCTAAGATTGACACATTTCTATATGGAGCTATCAAATTACGATTTCAAGATGGCTGCTTACAGTAAATAGGGATTTCCTAATCAGGAAATCCAGCGAAGGAAAAGAAGAGTTCAAATCCAGCCGTTTCTTATTGTTTGGAAATATGCCACCGGAAATCTTTAGGGGTACTAGGTAATTGGTCTTAGTCTTATGCGTGATGCAAATTAGGTAATCATATTATGTGGGAAAGTGATTAGGTAATCACATAGGATTGAGACACACATCAGAGGTTACTCCTCAATCTATGCTACTCCTATAATCTAGGCTACTTCACAACTCTTACACATTCTGGTGTTATATGTGAATATAGAACACTACATCGGTTTTTCTTATATGGGTTTATATAATAATACTTCCTCAGAGGAGTAGAGAAAATATATTCTATTGTTGTTCCTAAACTAATTATAGGCAGATCCTGACAGTAGTATCCTTCTTTCCAGGAAGGTGAATTTCAAACTGTTCACTTGAATATGCCAATATATTCAAACTTTATAAGACTACGATGTTGCTTCAATTCTAATTTTTATTTCATCCAAATCTTGCACAACAATATGGATTGTTTTTAGTATTAAGTACAAATAATGTTCCTAGATTCTTAGATTCTGCGTACTTTTTATAAATGCTCTCTTTTGTTCAGACTCTCAAAACAAAAGATCGTAAATCTTGAGGCAACTGTCGTCGGAAGTTAATCATTTCATAGGTATTCATAAGAATTTCATCAGATATTAAACATTTACATATAAAAAAACACATTAAAAATAAATTTCATCGATTAAACCAAGGACCAGCTCTTCCTCTTCTTCTTGATCTATCACCAGGAGCTCTTCTGGAACCTGGAAACAGACGTCTTGCGCGAGCGATAGCGTTTGCACTTGCTAACCCTATTCTACTTTGTGGATGATCGACATCACTATCATAATTTTCCTCATCATTTAGGTCCTCACCCTCATTTTCGTCTTCGTCGTCAATTCCATCTTCACCTTCTTCCTCGCCTGCTTCATCTTCATCGTCATCTTCATCGTCATAAACAGAGCGTAACATCCTTCTATGAGGAATGGTAGCAGCAATACCTTGAAAATTTACATTGTCGTCGTCATCGTTGTTGTCGTCTTCTTCATTGGATCCATTTTCACTATGCATATCATAACCTTCTTCATCGTCACCTCTGTGCTCATTTTCATCTTCATCTTCAGACGATTGAACCGTTCGTCTTGTTCGTCTTCTTACATAGAACCCGTTTCTAACACCACCACCATGACCAAACATATCAACGGGTTCATCATCATCTGATCCTGAATCAGGAATAGTCGCTCTTGCAAGACGGCCATTACTTCCTAGTAGTTGTCCAGAAGCTTGACTTGCACCTGCAACGGGTATTTCGTTCTCTTCACTTTCATCACTTGACGGAAAACGTGATTGGAAGCTTCTTCTCCCTATGTTGTTTGATCTAGCTTCACCTATTCTACGAGATGTCGCAGCTTCGGAACCAGTCTGCCTATAGAAACTGTCACTATCCGAAGAATTTTCTTCAGATTCGAGAATTTGATCTGTTGATCTATCATCAACAAACCCATCGTCTTCTTCATTAGGCTCTTCATCGTCATATGAATACTGCATTTCATCCCACCTACCACTCGAAGTGATAGCATCTATATCAAAGTCAACTTCTCCTTCTTCTTCAGATCGTTCACCAAACCCATCAGAATCAGAGTCAAGAACATCATCTCCTTCACCAGTTCCTGGACCACGAATCATATGTCTTCCACAGTTCAAGCACACAGAGCCATGAACTTCCCAATGACAAGAGCTGCATCTGGGCACACCATCACTTGAATCGACGATAGCTTCACTTACGTTCTCAAAAAACTTTGTAAAATGTTTTTTTTTGAGTTTACTGTCACGTGTGTATCTTTCATCTTTATCTCTCATGAACTCAGTTATTTCATCTTTCCTACTTTCATCGTCTTTAATCAACACTTCCACCGTGTTTCTTATGATGTCTCTTAATGCCTGGTTTATCACTGGTGGATGTCTCACAGGTGCTCTACACATTGGACAAGCCAATTTTTTGTCAAACCAATCGTATAAACAGCCGTGACAAAATGAATGCCCACACGTCGTGATCATAAAGGGCGTAGACATAGTCTCTTGACAAATTGAACATTCCAGTGATTTTAAGTTTCGTTGTGAAAACTCTCGGAGGAGATCAACATTGATGGTTTTGAATGGTTCTTCAAAAAAGTCAGCCATTGTATTGTGGATTATTAACTTCCGGTTTTATCCTTATCTCTTTAGGTTATTTCGTGAAGACCTTAAATGCTGTTTGCCTTCTGCCTGTTGATTCAGTCAAAATTTTTGTCAATGTGAATAACGATGTCCTCCAACAATTCAATGTTATAGTATATTTATCTATAGCCTTAGCTCAATCTATTGATTGACTATTGATAGTATAATTGCACTGCGCTCAAAAAAAAACTAATATATTAGTGGTGTTTTAAATTAGATCCAAATAAAAATGAATATTTACTCTAAATGTAAGCAATTTGAGATTTTACTGATTCAAAAATCCAATTGTTTTATACGCACTACTGTTTAATTAAAAGGCTGTGCAAGTGTTTTATCACACTAAAGATTCATTCCATAATGAACAATATGTACTAATAGTAGTACCCCACGAGTATTAATTATGTACAGTGATTAAAATAAAATTAATAAATATAGTGAGGAAAACCCTAATAAAATATAAAACATAAAGGCACCTACTATCACATGGGTTGTCAGGTTCCTGAATGTTTTATTTCATCTTCCTTGATACGCCCTTCTAACAAGGAAAGCCATCTATCAACGTCATTCAGTAAGTTTAATCTTTGCCCTTCACATTTAGCTCGTAACTCCTCAGTCGAACCGTCTAGGTAACTGACAATTTCGGAATATAATTGCTCTTTGGAAAATCCACTATCTTCGACAAGTTTTTCATCTTCGCTGTTTTTGTTGTCGCTCACTTGAGTTTCATTGAATAGGAAAGTTGTGTATTTCCGATTTTGTTGGACTAGTAAATCAATGAAATAAGGTGTTAAATTGATAGAGGTACTGGTTTTCAAATGTTCAATTAAAATAATCAATTCCCTGAATCTGTTTTGTCTGCTGTAGAACACGATCAAATGATAAGCAAACTTAAGTGAGACTTGATCGCTTGGTGGTGGTGAGGAGTTCACTAATTCATCAAGAATCAACCTAGCAGTATCATATTCGTACAATTTTGAACAGGTGTGAAGTAGTCTTAACAATTGATTAAATGAAAGTTCCGCTGATCTTTGGTTCTTGTTTGCGCTGTTTCCAAATGAAAAATTATCTAAATATTCCTCAAGTGACTGTCTGTATGGTGTATTCAAAGTGCGATGTTTCCAAAAAATCTCTGTTTGTAAATGACAGTCACTAGAGTTTATTAGCTTCGGATAGTTATTAACAATAGATAACAACTTATTGAAGTCATCCAAGTTATTAGTATATCTAATAGCGGTAATCACAGTTCTTGTCGTAGGGGTTATTCCTGCCCGTATCTTAGCTTCTATGGTGTTTACATTGGGTACTGATTTGGATGATTGATGCTGTGATTTGGGAGAAGTATCTTGGATCAATGCCGGATCTGATTGAGTGTCGTTACGCGAGTTCATCGTTCTAGGGAAATGGGCGAACATTTTGGATGCATTGCAAGAGATGAATTCATTGAACTTATTGTCGATGTCAGTTGCAAACTGTGGAAATTTTCTTTTCGTGGCAATCCATACATCAGTAATATGGTCACTGTTTATAATGAGTCCTGTATCATCGTGTAATTTAGTTATTAGTTCAACCAAAATCTGAGGCTGACGCTTTTCAACAAGATTTGTTAGAACTTTGCCTATTCTTAAATGTGACTTACTCGGAACAGCCTGTAATCTCTGACTAACTTCATTGTAATCACCCAATTTCAAATGAATATCAAACAAGTTTTCATATAGGATTCTTTTATCGGGTATTTCAAGTTCTTTTAGCCAATTTTCGTAAGTTCCACTGGAATAGAAATCCTGCAATGATTTTAAAGTATGCATATTAGTCTTTAACTCAACGAGAACTTTAAATAGCGGAGAGTCTCTTTCCTTTCTCTTTAACATACCATTAAACCACTGAAATTGCTCCTCACTTCCACGTTCACGTAAAAACATGAACAACATCACATCAGTTTCCGTGCTTATTTCCATGTTCTTTGATTGCCAAAGGCGATATGCCATGTAGCACAATGATGGGTTCATAGTGGCAAGTTTCAAACCCTTCAAGTAAGTGTGTAGGAATTTAGGTCTTGTTTTGTATTCTTCAGATGCCAGCATTACCGATTGGTTGAACAGTTGAGTCGCCATAGTTATATTAGACGATTCCAGATATAACCTTATAGCACCTAATAACGTGCCTGGGCTAGGCTTACCTTTGACCAACGACATGTAAGAAACAAACAGTTCGTCAAACAATTGATAATCCTTTTGTGAGCTTGTTAGGGTTAACATTTTGGATGCAAAACTTTTTGAAGCAAAAGCTGTAGGATCATATTTGGTGGAGTATAGTTTGAGTATGGCGTATGCTATTGGTTTGTGTTTGAATGTGTCCTTAACTAATTGTTCAAATTCATTTGGTGTTAGGAAATTACCTTCTAGGAATGAATTATGAACAATGTCATAAACTTTGATAAAATTTGAAGTTTTAGAAGCATCGGATAATCCATCAAATGTCTTATATTCTGTAATTTTTGAGCTCATTAGCGTTCTTGTTTTTCTTGGTCCGAGCTTTTTATAACTTTTTTGCAAGAGAACTTCGTATGGTTTTGGATCATCGATAGTTTTAGATAAGATCGCAATATAATCCTCGATAGAGCTGGAAGGTTCTGCATTTGTTGTAATGGTGTTTTGTGATGTCATAGGTGATGTTACCGTGTCTATAATATCAGTTTCTTCTGTAAACTCAGTACTTATCGTTTTTGTTTGTATTCCCATAGACTTATCCCCTCCCAGAGGTATGGAAGAAGAAGCAGATGGTGGGTCTACTGGCTTTTCATCTGAGTTGCTATTTGTGGGTATGATAAATTCATCGCCATATTGGGCCCTGGTAGATAACTCCATGGGTATTGTATTTGAAAAGCATCTTTTTGAACAGAAGATAAACCTCACTTGTGATATCCCAATGCTATACTTGAAAATATTATCATTAGTTTGGTTCTGACTTATATTTGATTTCATTATTGCCTTACTCACTGGATTGAACGGAACAGTCATAGAGGGCCTGACATTGAATCGACTTCGCAGCCTGGCTCTTCCGTGTATCATATTTGATGTCTTGTCCTGTGTATTAGTTGCTTTGTCGTACGTGGCATGAGCTATTACTGTGGGTGAAAAACAGCAGTAAATTGAAGGTGCTATGTACTTGTTATTATTTATATATATCTATTAAGGATTGCGTGTACAATAATGAATACCTTAATTAGTGTAAGTAATGCTAATGATGCTCGTGATTTTCTATGGGAAAAGTTTATAAACAAGAAATGAATTTGGAATGGTAGGGTGAAAAAAATGCTATGTAATAACAGAGAGATAGTGTTGTTGTTGTATATATGTACAGGTTAATATTGAATGTGAGTCTATAGTATGCAGTGATTTGTATCAACCCAATCCCTGTCAACATCTATTTCAAATGCTGATATATACTTAAGCATACTAACTAACCAATTAATCGATATAAAATTTTTGTAATCGAAAGACCTTTTTAAAGAATCGTGCGTGAACTGAAAAGTTTTCTCTCTCTCAAATAAACGAACAAATGAACGGCCGTCTAACTGAGATACACCAATCTATTACTACTGCTTTCCTCCATTATGGGTTCTACAAATATGATTTCTACAAATATGGTTTCGAGTTTAAGAGACGAATCAAAAGTCATTAAATAAGGTAAACTATACACGAAACGGACACTTCTTTTTGTTTGTCCGAAAAACTTCTACAACTTAGCAGTTAGATTGATATGCACAGACTTGTTTTGTTGGAAAGCAGCCATACCAGCTTCACCTAATTCTCTACCAACACCACTCATTTTGTAACCACCAAATGGCATTCTGTAATCAGCAGCGAATGTAAAGTTGACAAACACTTGACCAGATTGGACGGCTCTAATATACTTCTGTGATTTGACAATGTTGTTGGTGAACAAGTAAGCTGCTAAACCATAGTCACAATCGTTAGAGTATGTGATAGCTTCTTCTTCGGTAGAAAACTTGGAAACTGTCACCACAGGTCCAAAGATTTCTTCTCTCACAACCTTCATATTTTGGTTACAGTCAGCCAAGATGGTTGGTTGAACAAAACAACCGTTAACTGGTAAACCAGCTGGAATTCCACCACCAGTAATTAATCTGGCACCTTCATCAACACCTGCTTGAATGTATCCCAAAACTTTCTCTTGCTGAACCTTTGAAACTTGAGGTCCAACAGTGACACCAGCAGTGAATTGATCACCAGATTTGTAGTTTGCTTCAACGTGCTCTTTGTATTTCGCTAAAAATTCATCATAAACGGTATCTTGAACATAAATTCTCGAGGCTGCAGTACAGATTTCACCTTTATTGAAAAAAATACCAAATGCAGCCCATTTGACAGCTTGATCTAAATCAGCATCGTCATAGATAACTAGTGGAGATTTACCACCACATTCTAAAGTACAAGCTTTCAAGTTGGAAGCAGCTAGTTTTTGAATGGTTTTACCAATACCAGTGGACCCGGTAAATGAAATCTTATCAACACCATGGTGAGAAGCGAGAGCTGAGCCACAAACGGCACCTAGGCCACATGTAATGTTAATAACACCAGCTGGAACACCCGCTTCTTGGAAAACTGTACAAAACTGTAAAGCAGATAATGGAGTGTTTTCAGCGGTTTTTACAATAATTGTGTTACCGGCAGCTAAGCATGGAGCCACTTTCCAAGCTAGTGTCGAAATTGGGAAATTCCAAGCAATGATTGCAGCACACACACCGTATGGCTCAGAAACTGTATAAGTGAACTTGGATGGTTCTGTTTCAATGGTTTTACCATTCGATGCGCCACAAGCTAGACCAGCATAATACTTGAACACTTCAGCAGAGTGTAAAACATCAAAAATGGCATTGGTATCCTTTGGTTTCCCGGATTCAGCAGCCTCTAAATCGGCAACTCTATCGGCATGTTTAACTAACAATTCACCAATCTTGTATAAAACTTCAGATCTTTGCTTTCCTGAGTGCTTTGACCAAGTATTCTCATAGGCTTTACGGGCAATTTCAACGGTTCTATCAACATCTTCTTCACTGGCAATGTAAACTGAACATATATCTTCACCGGTTGCTGGGTCACTGACTGGAATAGTTTTGTTATCGGATGAGGCAACAAATTCGTTATTGATGAATAAACCTGTTGGTTGTTGGTAAATCTTACCGTTTGGTAACTTGATTTCGACAGATAATGGTAAAGACATTATAATTGTACGCTGTTTATATTGCAACTCTGACTTCTTTGTACAGTTAATTCATCAGCAACTGATTCATCATTAAGCGTAAAAAACTGAGATCTGAAAAGAATGAAAAGAGAAGAGTATTTATACATCGGAAAAAGATAAGGACAATAGGGTTGATGGTTGGCTTGCACTTTCTGGATTTGGAAAAGTACTGGCTTACTGGCGGATAGATGTGTGGCAGTGCAGAAAATCACTGTGGAGTAGCAAAAACAAGATTAGATTGGCGCTATTCAAATAGGATTCAATAGGATGTTTTAGAGTATTGTGATTCCTTCTATTTTATCTGGAAATATAGTCAGCATCAGCAAGGCTTAATTAAATAAATACATATATATGCATATTAATCCGGTTAATTTATTGCCAATTCAATGACGACCGAAGAAGAGTGGACATAGGATTTCACAAGGATAGCATTCAATAAAGAGGTAAATACGTATTACATCAGAGTTTTCATGGTTTTACAAGATATTAAAAGTCACTAGCACTTGTGTAGATAGCTATATATAACGAATTTTTTCAACAGTTAATCAAAATATCTAATTAAAGTTTCCAGAATTGAAAGCAAATATAAAAGTGATAGAGTTTGTATTTGTGTTTGGAGTTTAATGTGTGGTTTTTTTTAACGATGGGTCGGGATCAAACAATTCCACAGCTTTCGATATTCCAAGTCCCAGATATTCCGTTGAATTTTTGAACCAAGAATTTTTAGAAAAATTCGAAAGTTGCAAAATTATCAACGAACTATTTTCATTCGGTCTTAAGATAAGAATAGACCGTATTCGATGTAGTTATAAAGAGTTCAAAATAAACAATTTCCCCAGATTTTACAGAGTCGATCGATCACCCAATTATTTTTCTGAGTGATGCGAAGAAATTCCTGGTGACCACAGAGAAAGAAAGAGTCAGACAACAGACAGTGCAATTTGCGTCTGTTGCGGTTTCTTGATGATCCTAAAGGCTTCTTTGTTTAGATCTTAATGATATTACGATCAAATCACAAATAATTAAGGAGTCTGGTCTGGTGCAAAAAATTGCAACTTATAATCAATTCATATATAAACTACCCAACTCCCAGAATTTGCCTGCGCTACTCTTTTTCCAAACCCCAGTTTACACAGCATAATTTCCCAGTACATTCCAATTTCCTGTCGAAGATATCTTAGCACTATAGTATTACAGCAGACAGTTAAGAACTCAATTTTATGAACCACACAAATAATGTCATTTGAAAAACCGAAAACACCCCTTCACCCAGATGCCGATCAAGAGATCGAAGTCCAGCATAGCAATATTCCAAAAGAACTAGCCTCTGCTTTAGACTTTGATGATGATAATGATGATGATTCGTCCCTCAATGAAAACCCAAAAACTCATCAATCAATTGTTGAAGATGAAAGCATGTCAGATGCTGACAATAGTGATGAGCCTCAAGAGATTATGGTTCTTACCATGGATAGTAACCTAAACTCGCAATCTCCAACCAATACAGATTCAACAACACATTCCGGCCTATCCGCTGGCTTACCATCATCTTGTTCTGTTCCATCAACTACTGATGGCATTACTTCACGTCCAGAAAGCTTTTATGATGACAATTCCACAAGAATCGAACCACTGAATCCATTCGGAGGTAATGCTCATTTATCTTCATCATCTGTTCGTGGTTCCCTTCCAAAACAGACCTCTACATTCAATGTTAAGAATGGACGCCGCAGATCATTGTCACTGTCTCAACAAAGCAAGTTGATAAATTACATTGATGCAGAGTTATTAAAGATTCAAAGGAAGTTTATTAAGTACTTATCCTTAAAGCCGGATTCCAAGTCAGATTCAGACCTTGATGATGATTTTCAAAGTGAAGATCCAACAGCAACACCCCCCGTAACATCAGAACCTATTAACAAAAATCCAAATATTACACATTACAATCTTAACCATGTATTGAAGAGTCTATCGGATGTGATCCTTCTAATATGGTACTCGATTTACAACACACGCGAAATACCAATGATAAACCACTATAACATTCTTTTCGAAACAGAAAGCAATTACAAAAATGGCAACCACAGTAGGACCGAACCACAAATTATCATTCCAGATCCAGAATCAATATTTGGTCAAACGTCATACTTAATTAAAATAATGGGAGATTTGTTTGACTACTTGGAAAAATATCCAATTGAAGACCTCAACCACCTCGATGGGGTGCTAGTGATATTGGCACAATTGGATAATGTTATAAGCATTTTGATTGATGCACAAGAGGTTCTTGATCAATCCAACGAGACTGCAACTATCTCCAGCACTGATGTAAAGTTAGAAGGTGATGGTTCATTGGAGGACCCCGCGATTGATTTTACGAGTTCAAGTAATATGAGCAAGACTAATCATACTCAGTTGGGTCTGGTGATCATAAGCACTACTGAAAAAGTCCGTATCGATTCAATCATCAACAGAACAAAAATATTAATGGTTGAAAAGTTTGAGAAATTGAGGGATCATTTGGAGGTGGTGTTTACCAACAATAATAAGCGTAAGATCCATGGTGATGAAGAAGATGGAAGTATGAAGCGGTTGGAGAAGTATGAGTTGTCAATTGGCGAAATTTACGATGGTATTGTGGATCGTACCTCTATTTGATCAGCCTTATAGTGCAGCTTTCTATCTAATATTTATATATATTTGATTTGACATATTTTTTTTCGAAAGGAAATTGTTTCAATTGTTAAAAAATCACAAGTAGAATAACTCAAATTATCAAAAGCAGTAATAAGGGGGATGGAATAAATGATAAATAAAAGTATAAGATAAGTAGAAATAAGCAGAAAAAAGGTAAGAAAAAAAGCACTGAGTAGAAATTTAGCACAGAACAACCCAAAAGAAACCTAGAAAAATAAAATGTGGCATCCAGACACATACACATGTATAGACCTTTAAAAATAAACCCAACAGTGTTTAACATTTTAGAAACAAACACTATCTAACCCAAACCTGGAGACAAATGCATCAAAAGCACTCATGCCACCATTTTCCTCGACACACCATAAATCCTCCAAACGTAAACCTAAACCCCTCGAATCAAAATCTCCGCAGTTTTTGCTCTCGGACCGGGTTGTAGAAAGCAAATAAACTTCCTTGGATATAAATTCTCTGTATGACAGGCTCTTGGCGACGCAACCTGCAACAAACAAGGAGATCAACAGCATACTTGACTCGTTATCGCATGATGAAATGACACTTTTGTCAGAGTGGTGAATCAGAGAGTTGGATCTAGATCCTATAGGTGTAGTTGATAGTGTTGCAAACCCGGGCGGTAAACCGCTTGCTGAAGCTGGTGATGATATCACCGAAGAGAAAGATAGCTCTTCGATCAATAAATCTAAATAATGCTGCACAACAGGTGAATCACCAGACGTGCTTAAATCGTTCAATTTCAAGAGCATAATTTCCATAGTGTAATGAATGATCTTCAAAAATTTCAAATCTCTTGAAGATATGCCAGATTGGAAATGTTGGATCTCTAAAGTCTGTAGTTGGGTCCAGGTAATCGTCATTGAAGATTTTATCGGGTTGAGTAAACGCATTCTTTGTTCTCTTTGTTGAATGGATTGGGAGGATGTACGTAATAAGTATGTCAATTTGGACATGTTTATGTACATTGTTTGTCGTGAGGAATTGATTAACCAGTCATCAGTGTTTGTATCTTCATTACAGTTTAGAATTGATGATAGTTGCATTTCTTCCTTGGACTTGATTAACTCAAATGGTGAGGGGATGGTGGGTAATGAAGAGGAAAAGTAAATCAACAGTGGATAGTTTGCTAAAAATGTAGATAATACCGATGCTGGTGTTGTGGAAGAAGGAATATTCAATTGTGATAGACAGTTCTTTGCGGCAGACAATAATGGGAATGGGTCTCCACCCGAATATGTTTTTCCATACTTGCTGTTCATATTGTTAAAGCAATAAGGTTCTGTGTTTCTGACAATGTTAGATACATAATTACTACCATAAGTGTAAATGATGTCACGGAAAATAGAATCTTTGCTATTTTGTTCGCAACCAGATTGATTGTTTTGGAACTGTTCAATCAGGTCTTTGTACAATCCAGGAATATCATCTGCAGCTTCCCACGACGCAGTTTGCGTTTTCTTAGTACTTAAAGTATCATACAATGAGGAAAACATTTGATTCACTGATTGTGAGTCAATAGAGGAATAGCCTGATGATAATTTTGCAGGTATTTCAGACGGAGATAATGAAACACCGGAACTCGGAGAATCAATGATTGGTGATTCAAGAATGGTTGGCAATCCACCGTTTGAAAGATTAACGACAAAGTCAAACTCATTGGATGATGGAGTTTCCGTATTTAAAGGTAAAAGAGATGAAACTTCAATATCTTTTATTGCATGCTTGTATGAAGGAAGTTGAATAATAGAACACATGTTTGCAGGAATTTCGTACTCTTCGTGCATTTCGGTATCTTCGTCTGTATTGATCTGTTGTAACATACAATTTTTGGAGTGAATGGTAAACGTATTCATTGAAGATTCCATTTCTTTGGTAATAACAGAGTCTGAACCCGATTGAAGTGAATCTGATGCAATTTCTAATTTTGTTCCTGTCGAAGAATTTATTTCAAAATGCTTTGGCAAAGTTTCAGTACAAGAACTTGGCCATGAACATTCAAGAAAGTTTCTTGAACAGCCTGAGCAAACAGGAAATCCCTCATCACACTTCTTCTTTCTCTTTCTACATGTAAAACAACCTGATTTGGTTCTTGTCTTCGGTAATCTTGTAGTTGGTCTTTTAGCATTGGAAGCAACTTTTGTTCTCTTTTTCGATCGAGGTTCTAGATCACTACTTGCACATGACGATGCATCATCATATTGGGAATGTTTTTCTGTTTCGTGGTTCGTTATATACGGATGAGTACTCATTGTGGGAATCTTCAAGTGAAATATTATATGAGTATAAATAATAGATCGGTGTAATTCGTTGGTTGTGTATATTTTCCATTCGGCAGCTCTAGGATGTTTGTATTTGTTGGGCCGTCTAGTATCAAATCAAAAGGTTTGATAAAAAAAAATTTGAATATAAGTTAATTAATATTTCTGAAAATAAACTGTACTGTTTTTAGTTGTATACGTTAAGGTTAAATACCAACGAGACAAGTAACTATATAACTTTCCATGAGGGGCTAAGAGGTGCAAATTACAACTCATACGAGTCGAAATTTTTTCTCCATCGTCTACTTCAACGGTCACGTGCCATTTTTTTTTTGTTTTTTTTGTTTTGAATTTGTACTTGCACAATCGTCACGGAAATCGCGAACCTAATAAGTATTACCGTTTTTGCTGGTCGTCGTCGTTGTCGTCGGTGCAGAGATACGTTTTTTGCAATATACATGAAATCCAAGCAGCTGCATTGAAAATAGCAAAAAATTCAACGTCGCTGTTCAGGATAAGATTTAGAGAAGACTATTTATTTATAACTTATTTTCATCTTGAAATAAACCGTCCATTAGAAGAGGAAGCATTCTAGATTGAGCGTCGGCGGCAGTTTTTCGCATGATCGAGATCTGGGGAAGAAATCAATTTTATTTCCCAAACAGGCAGGTAGTTTCGGCGAACACAAAATCTTACTCGCCATAGAGTACATGGCGAGAGGTGAGTTGTGTACATAATACAAGGAGTGATCAAACGGCCATTAGAAACTAGCCTAAGCGATTCATATAGCTTCCCCATTCACTAATGAAAGTGAGTTAAAGAACAGGTCATAAGGATGAAACTTGGTGTTATACGCTTCCATATTCCCAAAGTGGAAGTCCCAACCAAATCTTGAATGTACACAGCCTTTGACTGTTTTAGGTTTTTGCCACATTGATTGCGCGGTTTTCTCTCTTCAGGTGGCACAAAGCAGTATGATAATATAGTTAAAGATCTGCACCAGCCTCAGTCAAAAGTCTTATCTGCGGATTGAATAATCATGTTAAATATTTTGATTTATTTCACTCAAATGGTTGAAATATAAGTACCAGAAACTATGCCGTTCAATTTCTGAGTTCTGGTTATTATTCTAAATTTATTGAAATTTCTATTCCTTGACTGTTCTTTCAAAAAAACAAAAGTGTTTACAAAATACAACACATACATATAAGTTCATAAAAAACAAAATGGTTGAGTGTGGAGCCCCAGCAAATGTTGAATCATTTTACAAGTTCACCGATGATGTCTCTAATCCTGAATTATTTGAATCTTGGAAACCAAAGATTAAAGCCTACCAGGATGCTTTAGCAGCTGCTCAACCTGTTGAATTTAAGGTTCCAGAATCCGAAATTCCAACAACATTAGATGAAAAATCATTCAATACCTTGAAATTCATCAATGAATCATCATACCTATCACCAGAAGAAAAAACCATAACAGAAACAAGTGCTAATCAATTGGCTGCATTGATTGCTGAAGGTAAGTACTCTTCAGTTACTGTGTTGAAAGCTTTTGCACACAGAGCTGTTATTGCCCACCAATTCACTAACCTTGCAATGGACTTTTTGATCAATGAAGGTCTGACTAGAGCCGAAGAATTGGACAAGTACTATGCTGAAACCGGCAAAACTGTTGGTCCATTACATGGTATTCCAATTTCCTTAAAAGAGCAAATAGGTTATGGTGGTAGAATTACCAACGGTGGTTGGGTTGGTTGGTTGGATAACATCCCAAAAGAAGATGCCGTTACCATTAAAGTTTTAAAAAACTTAGGTGCTGTGTTTTACGTTAGAACAAACCAGCCTCAATCATTAATGCATTTAGATTCGAACAACAATATCATTGGTAGAACTAGAAATCCACATAATTCATTACTAACTCCGGGCGGCTCCTCTGGTGGTGAAGGTGCCATTGTTGGTATTAGAGGTTCTGCTATTGGTGTTGGTACTGATATCGGTGGTTCCATTAGAGCTCCTGCTGCTTTCAGTGGTTGTTATGGTTTGAGACCATCCACTAGAAGGATTTCATGCTTAGGTGGAGTGTCCTCAGGTAAAGGTCAAGAATCTGTTCCTGCTGTTGCTGGTCCATTAGCCAATTCTATTGAAGATATCGATTTGTTTATGGATGCTTACATCAACTCTGGTCATCCATGGGATTTTGATCCATGGGCATTGCCAATGCCTTGGAGAAAGGTTGAAAAATTAGATCCTTCAAAGGTTACTATTGCTGTTATGTACGACGATGGTTTAGTTAAACCACATTCACCGATCACAAGAGGTTTAGAATATACTGCTGAAAAATTAAAGGCTGCGGGTGTTAGCGTTATCAAGTTTGACCCAATTGGAATACAAAAGGCTTTTGATGTCGTTCACCAAATGTACACGTGTGATGGTAACACTGCTCAAAAAGACATGTTGAGACCATCAGGTGAGCCATTATTGCCATTGACCAAATGGGCCTTATCAGCGGGATTTGGTGACAAAAATCTTTCCATCACTGAAAATAAAGAATTAAACTATCAAAGGGATTGCTTGAGAAAAGCATACAATGATTACTTTGTTCAAAATAAGGTTGATTTCATCTTATGCCCAACATATACCGGTGTTGCACCTGTTTGTATTGACGATGGTATTGCAGGTCCATATTATTGGGGTTACACTTCTTTGTTTAACTTACTGGATTTACCTGGTTTAGTTCATCCAACTGGTTTATACCAAGACCCTTTAATTGATGTCAAGGACAAAACATACGTTCCAAGATCCGAAATTGATGCTATTGAACAAAATAAATATATCCCTGAATTATTCGATGGTGCCCCGATTTGTTTACAATTGGTTGGTAGAAGGTACTTTGATGAAGAAGTTGTTGCTTGTGGTAAATTAATCAAGGAAGCCTTATCATTGAAGGAATAGAAAACTCATTTCCTTTCAAAACTCTTTTTCCTAGATATTTATACGTATTTAAAATGTACCCCCCCCCCCCCAATTTCCAATTATTATCGAGTCAGTTATTATTATTTTGATCAGTAGTATACATCAAATTATTTAATCTAGCACAGGTAGAAACTGACCCACGATTAGCATTGGAATATCAAAAACGTCCCTTTTAATAGTCCACACGCAAGTACACCTTAAATAATCATCATCCTCAGCTTTCCGTAAGCTACAGTCTGTCAAATGTGTGGCATTTAAGTCCCCAAAAGCAAAAGCACTAAAACTTTTGAAGTACTTAATAGTGCTTTCATCATCAAATAATTCCACGATAAAAGTACGTTTGGATAAGAGTGACATCTTGGAGTACCCTGTCATAACTGCAAATTCATTCGTTAAGGCAACAATTTCACCAGTTCTTCTCCATATGATTGTTGGCGAAGGAGACATTGATATTAAACTCTCGTACTCGAGTAAAGCTCTTTGAAATGATCGTTCAGTGAAGATCAAATCGTTTTCAAAAAGGTTCTTAGTTGCAGAAATAAATGATGGTCTGTATTTCGCCATACACTTGGCAATCTCTATTAATTGTTCCTTATTAAATCTTTGTTTCAAATATGAGATCAACGCGTGGTATGCTGTTGGGTACTGATAAGCTTTCACTATATTGGTCAAATAAATGTCGTCGGGTGTTTTGATCACATGTCTCATAATCAATGGAGAAGTGTAATGAGGGTCATCCTGTAGATCTTTTGGAATCACCTTTGCAGTGTTGGCAATCTTGGAATGCTTGTCGTTGTAAACGTAAGAATTTGGAGTTGAATTACTTGGATACGAGGAGACCATTGTGTTTTCTTTGATGTTGATTTCAATGAAGGGACGACGCTGAATTCCATATATCCCACTATCTGTACTTTCGTTGTCACTTTGGAAAAAAAACCCTTCTGATGGTGAAGGTGGATTAGTGTTTAACAAGTCTGTCAATTGGACATATTCATCGTTTGCCATTGTAGATTCAAAGTTCTTTACAGTGCTGCTGTTTGTAGACATTGCATCTGATGTACCAGCCGGAGTTATTGTTGTCTCTTTAGAAGAACATTCCATATCTTCATCATTAGCTATGGCTTTATTATTGATGGACAAATCTTGATAAAACATGTGTTGGCCAGTAGTTTGAACAAATCCTGTTGAATGATCAGTTCCATAGTATTCTCCAGTTATTGTTCTGGGTGCTTTGAATTGAAGTGTTGGTGATAATGTAGGTGTTCTTGAGTTTTCTTTATATGGATTTGGAGGGGATACCACTCCAACAGATGCGAGATTTATTTGGGACAATGTAGGTGTCTTCAAACTTCCATCTCCAATAGCAGTAGCAGCATTGAGTAAATTGGTCAAAGTAGCGCTTGATATGGAATTTGATAAAGGTGGGGGTATTAAGGGGGTAATGGAGGGTGTTGGTTCCATCTGTGATACACTCTGACCTTCGTTTTCTTGTAGAGTGCTTTTGGGTTGAGATCTTGATTCGTATTCAAGTCTTATGGGAGGACTAGCAGATGATGATGAGCTCATTGTTTGAGCCTCTGAACAACTTGATGCCTGACTAATTGTTCCATCGTTTCTACGTTCAACTGAAACTTTTCCAGGTGAGTTTGAGGATGAATTTGAATCTATTTTCAATTGTGGATCAACGTTGTCATTAAAATCAACCAATATTTCAGCGTTTGGTTTCCTTGTTTGTTTGGTCTTACGTGGTATCCTTGGTTTCTTCAATTTTGGATCACCTTCGTCAGTGGATGGATCAGTCTTCTTGTTGGGTCTACTTTTGTAAGTAGTTTTTCTTTTCCTCACTGAATCTTTACAAGTCTCCTTAAATCCTCTTTTGGTACAATTCTGGCACGGCCTCGTGTCATCACACTGTAGGTGTTTAGAATGGCAGAACTCACACGCAACTCTTGTTGCCTTTCTTGATAATTTCAGCTCCAATGGCAGTTTCTTGGTCATAGTCAACTATATTGGCCGGTTTGGGCTGTTCTATATTTTGTATATTTTGTCAATTATAATTGTTGATGGTAATTAGTAGTAGCAACCAAATTAAGTCTTTTATTTAAGTAAATGGTTGTAACTTGTCAATGTTGTATTTGAATTCACTTTAACCTTGAGTTGAAAACAGAAGAAAGGGTGGTGTTAATATTCGATAGTTTCTATTTTTCAAATGAATGGGAAGTGAATGTTACTGATTCCAGGTCCTGTCAGATGTATCAAGCTTTTTTGTACAAAGACCTAAGTGAGTGTGGAATCTACTAGTTTGGAAACGATGGTCTTCAACAGGCAACAACCGATAATGATGAAACAATCTAAGAAAAATACCAAGTCTATGAAACAATTCACAGCTTGTTATTAACAATTTTAACGGAGATCAAGTTCAATTTCATACTTGTGTCATATAATTGGACGATTGAATCTGTGGTGGTTGAACATAACAGTCCTAAATACCCACTCTCTGTATACTGCAGATCCATCTCCAAGATGCACCTC
This sequence comes from Ogataea trehalophila, assembly GCA_003707645.2. Taxonomy (NCBI): domain Eukaryota; kingdom Fungi; phylum Ascomycota; class Pichiomycetes; order Pichiales; family Pichiaceae; genus Ogataea; species Ogataea trehalophila. Next base: position 212,085 of record PPKI02000009.1, read on the forward strand.
CTCCAAACAAACACGAAGAAAAAATCTGGGGAAAAAGATGGCACTCTGTCATTTTGTCCGTGCGGACGAACACGGGTCAATATTTGTTGACACGGCACTATTGCTGTGTGCGGACTGGCTCATTAACCGCCGGGACAAATTTTCCCAAGGACGGTTGGAGTTGCGCAATCGCCGGGCTAAAGGGGCCTTCATTCCTTACAAATTATTGTTATTCCTCAAATAGAGGAATTATATTTCTCACTTTTTCAAGCTAGATAGATCAAATGAACTGTTCTGATTTTACGATTATATTGTCTTTTTGAAAACAAATATATTAAATAAATAAAATTAAAAACTATACATACGGTATAATTTAAACAAAAAATTTATTATATAAGTAGCTTCCAGAAATTTTTAAATGATTAAAACAATGTAAGTAATAATGTAGCCAGTAATAGAACTAGTCAATTAACTTAGTTTTGCTTTAAAACTTCTAAGAAAGTACCCTTGGATGGTTTTTCACCCTTGTTTTGAGCCTTGGCAGAACCAATCTTCTTTTCAGAGAAAGCCTTAGCGTATGGGTTTAATCTTAATAAGACTTGCTTGTTCTTTAATGGGTTCTTCTTTAAGACGTGAGTTCTCTTTTGAGTGGCTTGACCAGCTGGTCTAACGACAGCTTGGATTTCAGCAGAGTTGATGATTCTGTTAACATCAGTGTTGGAGATGATGTTAGATGGTAAAGTGTAACCAGACTTGGATGAAGAAGTGGTTTCAGAACCGTAAACGGAATCTAAAGCAGCAAAAGCAGATTCAGTCCAGATAACGAATCTACCTAAGTGAGCACCTGGAGCTAATTGTAATAAACCTAAAGATTTAACGTTGGCAGTTTCAACACCTGGAACGTTTCTGAAGGCCTTAACCAAACCATTATCTTGAGCGTAAACAACTAATGGACCTCTTCTTTGGGTGAATCTTCTACCTCTTAATTTACCCTTACCGGCTCTCATCTTCTTGGACTTGATGACTCTGATGACATCTCTGTGAGCACCGACAGCCTTTAAGGCAGCAACAGCTTCCTTGGTCTTAGTGACAGATTCTAAGTCAGAAGAAACAACTAATGGAATTTCTGGGATAGCTTCAACTCTGTGACCTCTAGCTAAAACTAAAGATTGAACAGCAGAGGCAGCAATAGCGGAAGCAGTTGCGTATCTCTTTTCGTTGTGGTTGACCTTGACGTGCCATTTTCTCCAGATCTTGGTTGGAGCAAACATACGACCACCTCTACACATGTTACCAAAAGCAGCTTGACCGGATCTGTGGGTACCACCACCACCAACTCTTGGAATTCTGGCAACAGCTCTACCGGTACCCCATGATTCAGCGGAGGTTTGGTGACCAGCATTTTCAGCGACAGCGTAAGCTTGTCTCTTGTTCTTGTTGATCTTAGTGAAGACAGAGTGAACAATATCTGGTCTGATTGGAGCCTTGAAGACAGCTGGTAATGGTAAAGCGGTTGAAGTAGTCTTACCTTCTAAAGAAATGACGGTAACTTGTGGTCTGGACATTTTGGATAATATGAATATTAATGATGAAGATCTGGAACAGTAGTTTAAAGGTATTCTTTGATAAAAATAAAAAAATTTGTAAAGAATTTTTTTCAAATAGTATACCAGAGAGAAAAGAAACAAAGGAGAGTATGTTAGGTAGTTGTTAGTAGTCTAACTTGCTAGGTATGAAAAAATTTTCAAACTTTTCAAATCTTCATTCATCAAACTGTGAGTGCGGGTAATTTATTTTGTTATGTGGACACGACTTTATAGAAAATGTGAATTTTGTTACCCGGAATTTACAGCAGATAGCTTGTCGTACTGGTTGGTGTCGTGCCTTGGAAGTGAAATTCAGCCACCTCCACAAATTGAGCGGCTGTCACTTTAAGATTAAAAGGGAAGGTAGTGGCTGGTATTTGTTGATAACAGGAGAGAAATGATGATGCATCCCAGATTGAGCTACTCCATCCTTCACCATCTGATGATTAGCAAGAGATCAATTGTTCCCAACATTCTTCTGGAGTATCACGTTGTACATTGCTATATATATATTTTACTCACTCAACTGAATATTTACTATTCTTAATTGACGTTACACACCCGATATAGTATCTTATTCAACGATATATATACACTTTTATAGATATACTTCCATATCTCATAAAGTTAACATATATATTATATTAACTCAGCTGATTAACTTTCTCCATCACTTTTCATTCGTGACTTCAAAACCCACAAACTTCACAACATGAGTACTAAAGATGTTGAATCAGGTGTTGCTTTAAAACAAGTCCCTGGCTCTGTGCAAGGTGTCGTTGCCATTGATCCATGGTTGGAACCATTCACCGAAGAATTGGCCTATAGAAGAAAGTTGGCTGATGATTGGCTTGTCAAACTAGATAAAAATGAAGGTGGTTTGCTAAATTTTGCAAACTCTTACAAAAAAATGGGTCTCAATGTCATGCCAGATAATTCAATTGTTTACAAAGAATACGCTCCAAATGCAGTTGGTGCCTGTCTTCTGGGAGACTTCAATGATTGGTCTCATACTGCAAACGTTATGGAAAAGGATTCTTTTGGTTTTTTCGAGGTTGTTGTTCCTCCAGTTGATGGAAAACCAGCAATCCCACATGATTCTAGGGTTAAAATTTATTTAACTTTACCAAGTGGTGAAAAAGTTGATAGATTACCGGTTTATATTCATAGAGCCACTCCACCACCAAAAGAGTATGGCCATCCTAACTATGAAGCGAGATTTTGGAATCCTGAAGCACAGTACAACTTCAAGAATGAGAGACCTAAATTACCATCATCTTTGAAAATTTATGAGGCTCATGTTGGTATTTCAACTCCTGAACCAAGAATTGGAACATACAAAGAATTTACTAAAAATGTGTTACCAATGATTAAAGACTTGGGTTATAATACGGTTCAATTGATGTCCATTATGGAGCATGCTTATTATGCATCATTTGGTTATCAAATCACCTCATTTTTTGCCATCAGTTCTAGATTTGGTACACCTGAAGACTTGAAAGAATTGATTGATACTGCCCATGGTTTGGGTATCAGAGTTCTGTTAGATATTGTTCATTCTCATGCGTCTAAAAATGTTTACGATGGTTTGAATATGTTTGATGGTAGTGAATACTGTTATTTCCATGCAGGAGGTAAAGGCGTTCATGATCAATGGGATTCAAGATTATTCAACTATGGTAACTACGAAACCATGAGATTCTTACTAAGTAATTTGAAGTTTTACTTGGATGAGTATAAATTCGATGGTTTTAGGTTTGATGGTGTTACAAGTATGTTATATATCCATCATGGTATTGGTGAAGGTTTTTCAGGTGATTATAAAGAGTATTTAGATCCATTTGGGCCAGTCGATAAGGAATCATTGACCTATATGATGTTGGCTAATGACTTATGTGCTCTTTATGGAGCCGAAGAAGATTGTTCAATTACAACAGTTGCAGAAGATGTTTCTGGTTATCCAACCTTATGTATGGCCCGTGAATTAGGCGGGGTTGGTTTTGGTTACCGTTTGGCCATGTCCATTCCTGACATGTGGATTAAAATTTTAAAGCATACTAAGGATGAAGATTGGGATATGGCAGCTATTACACATACCTTATCTAACAGAAGATATAGAGAATCTTGTATTGCTTATGCAGAATCACATGATCAAGCTTTAGTTGGTGATAAGACTTTGGCGTTCTGGTTGATGGATGCTGAGATGTATACCAATATGTCTGTGTTGACAGAATTGACTCCTACCGTTGACAGAGGTTTACAATTGCATAAGATGATTAGATTAATGACTCAAGCGTTAGGTGGTGAAGCCTATTTGAATTTTGAAGGTAACGAGTTTGGTCATCCTGAATGGTTAGATTTCCCAAGAACTGGTAACAATGAATCCTACCATTATGCAAGAAGACAGTTCAATTTAATAAAGGACGATTTATTGAGATATAAGTTTTTGTACAATTTTGACAAGGCAATGAATGAAACTGAGACCAAATACGTTTGGATGAATTGTGACCCAGCTTATGTTTCATTGAAGCATGACGGTGACAAAGTTGTCGTTTTTGAAAGAAACAATAAATTGTTCATTTTTAATTTCCATCCAACCAACTCATTCACTGATTACAGAGTTGGTGTTGATAGAGCTGGTACTTATAGAATCATCTTGAACTCAGACAGATCAGAATATGGTGGTCATGGTAGAATCGACGAATCCAAATCCGAATTCTTTACTACTCCATTTGGCTGGAACAATAGAGCCAATTACATACAAGTTTACATCCCATCAAGAACCGCGCTTGTTTTAGCACTAGTTGATGATATTCAGAAAGTTGAAGAATTAAGTTGATTTGCTTGTCTTGAAACACATCTTTTATTTATGAAGCTGGTGAAGCTTTAATTTTCAGATTTCTCACTCCCATTAATGTTTGTTGCCGTTTTTCCTTCGACATTTTTCACATTTCTCTTACGTGATCTAATATCTAATATCATCGATATTTTCAAAAATAGCTGGTTAGTCTGCGTCTAATCATATCTATACTTTCTTTTTATAAACTCCATTTATTTTGCAATTAACGGTTTTCTCATCCATTGCTTTCATCTTCTGTTGGACTGAAACTTTTTATTTTCACCTTGTTCTCACCTGGAAAATCTTGAGAGCCGTTCTTCTATTATTATTTACCTCTCTGCTGCATAAACATTCATTGCTGGTTACTTTCTTTTCTTTTTATTCCCCTTACTCAAAGCTCGTTTTTTTCATTCACTTTTACTATTTACTTATGTACGTTTTCACATCTGCATCAAATAAACTTCTACTCTACTGTGATTTTCAATCATGACCGAAAACAGTTAAAGAACGAAGATGTTTTGTAATACTCTGAATTTGATATACGCTAACAATTATATATCCCTATCTGCGACAGACAAATAGTTGTACTGAGTGAGAAGTATGTATTTGGTTAATCAATTTCTTTCATTAGTTGAATTCTTTAATATCTTGAGCTTTTAGTTAACTAGAAAAAAATATGGTTCTTCATTTTGCCGAAATATAATTTAAATTTCTTCAAAATTGTAAAGTTTCATAAATTGGATATTTGGTTTAAACCTCAATTTCATTCATTTTCTACCAAATCAATAAACAACCTAGTTCAAGTTCGAGTAATTAAAATTTTGCATTTTTTTTCATAATATATCATATTATACCTAAAAAGTATCATCAAAATAGCTACTTATATACACTGGCAACAAAAAGCTCAAGGTTCAAATCAAGTCTTCGTATGTTCCAATAAATGCTCAGTAAACGAACACTTTTTATTAACCACTGAATCCATGATACTACTGATCAAATGTTGCTGTTGGTTTTTAACAGATCCAGCAGAGCTGAGAAACTTACTTTTCTTCCTCATAACGTCCTGAACTTCAGTAACTTCAAATAACTTTGATAATTCTTCCACATGAGCCGACAGAGATGATTGATACCTTTGCATAAGATTTTTTTCATCATTATTGACGACATAATACAATAATGCATACGTCCACATCAATGTAACTCTACCCCTTAGGAGAACATCAATCGACTCACGGTAAAAGTGTGCTTCAATCCATGAAACATTAGCAGTTTGTTGAATTTTTTGAACCCTGTGTTCAAGCTTTGCGAGGAAATCTTTATCCTTTTTCAACGAAGTTCTATGGATATCAAACAAATTAACATAAAACAAGTATCTAGTTAAAAACTCTCTGGCAGTATCCTGCTTCTTCCTTTCATCAACGGCACTTTTATCATTAAATTGATCACAGTTATAGTTATCTCTATGCTTCTTCCAATCACCGATACAAATCCAACAGAATTCGTACTTACAGTTTTTACAAGTCATATGATTACAACCACCATCCTTTTCAATTGCAGATTTACATCTTGGACAATCTTTGGTATTAGCGTCCAACCAATGAGCGGTCTCCGTATCGTCTTCACAGGTCTTGATCCATTTCTTAACAAACAAGCACGGCATTGGAGCGTGATCTTCTTTGCCACATGCATAACAGAATCTGTGTGAATTTGTACATTCAACTATTGGAATATACATTCTCTTAATATATTCGTCAACGGAGGTCACTTCATTTGAATCAAAACCTAAATATTCAATGACACTATCACAATCAGTGGCCGGACAGCTTTTGAGCAATTTGGGGTTTGCCATTATGTAAAGTCCAACAACATTAAACCAATATTTTAAATATAAAGAATTATTTCTTTTCTCTTCCTTTTCTGCTTGTTTTCTTTTAACAGATCTTTCATGGAAATTGAACAAATTATCTTCATCAATAACCTCTAATTCTTCTTCAGCATTTTCAGTTTCACACGTTATATCATCATCACTACTGACATCGTCATCCTGATACTTCAGCCTAATTTGATCTTCAGTTAGAAGCTTTTGCAGCTCCGTTTCTTTAGCTGTCTTTGCAATTTTTGCATCTTTTTCGATTTGAGCCATGTTATATTCATCTAATTGACGTAATTCACATGGTCTTATCACCAGTTTACAACTTGGCTCCATGCACGTAATTGATTGTATCCTGGCATTATTTTTTTCTTTGACGTATTGGATGTAACAGCTTACACAATATTTATGATTACAATGTTGTAAATGAAAAAATGATAACGGATTCTCTTCTGTACCTTCTAACAAACAAACAAAACACATATCACCTATGTGGTCCTTTTCCAATAATGGAGTATTGTTTGCAATTTTACTTCCGTTGAACAATCCAACTTGTTTTCTAAGCTCTTCCTGATCTCTTGTTGTGTAATCATCTAATAGCTTTTGGTCATTCCATTGGTAGTGCATTAGTAAAACAGCACAATCATCGGGCCCTATTTGTAACATGTAATCTAAGTTTCCAATTTTACATTTCAATCTTTTTTCGACATCTTCAAATTCATCAGGTTCATATTTCATTCGATGTGTCAGCGTTCCAGTTTTGGTTTCCCTTGATGGGAATGTGTAATGAACATCCCTCACCCCAATGGTACAAGGGAACTCACTAGTGTCTTGGTTTGCTTTTTGGTTAACTGTCTTGTAGATACCTTCATTTTCGTAGTCGCTGTATACTTCTTCTTCATAATCATCATAATCATCTTCATCATCATATTCATCATCGTATTCTTCTTCGTAATCGAATTCTTCTTCTGACATGGTGGATCAATTCCTTTTCACAGTTCTGATTCAGCAGAAAGTGGCAAAAATGGACAGTACAAATTGTTCTTTTTTTGAGAATTCAGGTTCAATCAAAGTATTTATATGTGTCTATGAGTAAGAAGATGTAATTACAATTCATTGGAATTACCAGTTCATAGTCTTGTCGTAGTTAGCTAGCTGGTAAACAGAATTTTTAGTAACAAGCTAAACTTGCCTCTGATAAATCAGAGCTGACATAATCCCAAATGTTCCGTTGGAGAATCGTTTTTTTCATCCCTCTTTTACACTTGATCTTTTACACTTGAAGGTAAATAATATATACTTATTTTTGAAATACACACTAATCACGATTAGAATTCCTAATATACACTATATATACCCATAATCATTGTTATAGTGAAAAAAAATCATCGATAAACATTCACTATACCACTTCTATCAACACTCACCACCATCTCGTAAGGTCTCAAAAGGAGTGTAATGTCGTTAATTACATCCTTATGATTTTTAATCAATTCTTGTTGTTCAAACATCTTCTTTTGTCTCTTTTTACCACCACCTTGATTAGAGTACACAGGTTCAGCAGGAGATTCAGTATACCTCTCGTTAATGAATGTTAGATTTGAATTGATCTGTGTCGATGAAAAAATTGGGATATGATTCAGATTTGGATTTTGCAAACCTCCAGCGATAAGTTTTGATGATTCAACTGAACTTAAATTCCATTTGATAATTTTATTAGTTGACGTAGTTGAAACCAAGCATAATTGATTATTCAATGTTTCTGAAATAGTCAACGCTGTACAGCTCTTGTTTAATGCCAGAAGTTCATCATCAATTACCAAATTCAACAAATTATCATCAATAAGATCAGACTCATTGTTCAATTCTGTGATACTGTATGTATCCAAAGTTGATGAAACAGTCGATGAACATAAAACTTGCCTAGGCTGTAATCTTGAAACGTCCCAAATAGTAACATCGGATTCACCGCTACCACCAATAACAGAAACAAACCTGTTTCTCTTTTTATTAACTTCGTAGTGACTTGGAAGTAACTTGATTTTCTTAATCGCAAAGTTTGAACTTTTAAACTTTACAGATTTCAAGCATAGCTCAAATGATAGATCCCATAGGTCCAAAATACCTTTAGATGTACCAATCAAGACCCAAGTTTGTTTTGAATCAACAGCAAAACAGGTTGGGACACCATGTGACAAGTTGTTTTGTAATGATATTATAGGCTTCATAGTTCTAATATCTAAAACTATCAGCTTACACGAAGGAGTTGTCAGGATCATATATGGTTTCTCATTGGTTACTGAGAATTCAATCTGTGTGGCATACCCATCACTTAAATCCAACTTGTAATGTCTAATCAAATTTAAGCTAGTACCATTGGATCTTGATCTAGAGCCTCCAAGTTCAATTCTAAAGACTTTGATATATCCATCTTTGGTGGAAACTCCGAAACAATGTCTATTGTCAAGAAAGTTCAATGACTTTATTGGTGATCCCAAATTGACTGAAAAGGATGATGAGCCAGTGACGTTCGTTTCCAATCTTGCAGAATCCCAAACTTTAAGATACCCTTCTTCATCACCCGTGATGAAAAATTTGTAGTCAGGTGAAACAGTGATGGCATTGACTGAGGTTTTGTGTTCTATCAGTCTAGCGATTAAAACTCCAGGATGTTCGTCTTCAATATGATCATTAAACTGGGTTTCCCCATTATGAATAGCGGAGGTGGTACCATCACCACCGCCGCTGCTACTATTTGTTGTCATTTCAAGGTTTCTTAAGACAGGACCAAATTCAATATAGTCGTTCAACGTAGGTTCAAATTTCATTCTGGTTAAAAATTTCATGATGTATGGATTTGTTCCTGAATAACTATGTTTAACTTTGGTTGTAATTTTTTGGAAATCTAAAGTCTCATCATTAAAATTCAATCCATTCGAATCAGAAAATATGGATGTTGGCCTTGGTGCAGTGAAAGCTGCTGCTCCTGTATTTGCCGTTGTTGAGGTCGCAGTTTCCCCAAAGACAGTTTCTTCGTTCATTAAAGTTGATGGCTCAGCCTTTGTCAATTCACCATATAACAACGACGATGGCCGTCTGCTCTTTGTGATGGATTTCATTTTAGTATCACTAGCTATAGAAGTCTGTGGAATTGTTAAAAGTGGTGCGGTTGACTGAATCACCGGTTCTTGTGGAATAAGTTGATGTTGAATTAGTTCAGATTTATGGGTAACATCAAAAAACACTGTTCTTGGTAAAATATTCATTTTTTTAAATTGGTCATCAATACCAATGAAAACTTTGGAGATTCTCGTGCTTGATCTTGCCACTCTATAGATATATGATCTTAAAGTTGCTATCTTCCATAATTCATTCTCCAATAGACCAACAGTTTTCAATTTTTCAACTTGTTGTAAATCAAATTGACTTAATGGAATTTCGGAATTATCGACAACAACCGTATCATCTGCACCTTGATTATTCAATCTATACATTGAACTTTGAGAGCTACCACCTTTTTTAATCATGAACGAGATTCCTGAGCTACCAAACGAATCAATTTTCCTACCATTTTCTACTCTTTGCCAAAACAACGTTGGATCTTGACGAAGTGACCAACTTTTGGACAAGTTGTAAACAGCCCTTGAGACAGGGCTATGCGTACAGATAAATAACGTCTCCCAAGTGAAATCTGTAACTTCATATTGGAAAAATGGTCGAATCAAAGGGTACAACATACAATACAAATCGGCCAAGGACAAATTATCACCAATAGATATAATCAAATTCAGAACAGTTTGTCGAATAACTTCATTTGGATGTAAGACTAACTTGGCTGTTAATTTGACCAAATCCCACAAATAATGCTTCCTAACCATTCCCAACTTGTTCAACTCAGTGAACACCTTGACAACATTGATGACCACCAATTCGTCCGGATCATTCAATGATTGTGCTAATAATGGCAAAATGTATTGCTCTAAACTAACCATACCAACAAAAATAGATATAGAGACTATGCTCGACACAAAACTCAATCTAATTTGGGGATTTTTGTCGTTAAGGTAAGTGATCAAATGACTTAAAATGACATCATTGGTCTTTTCTTTACCAAAAAACGAACCCAATGGTAATATATTTTTTAATAGTGTCATTCTAACGAACGGATCTTGATCGGTCAAAATTTGGATTGTTAAGTTTTCAAAGTCGTCCATCAGTATCTTAAAGTCAAGATCTAGCGTTGAAGTATTATGAATGAGGAAATCATTCTCAGTTTCAGGATCACTGAAGCTTTTAGCTTGATTCTTGAAAAGATTAGACATTTCATAGAATTTCTTGGAAACATTGGCTAGATAGGGTAAGCACCCAGCAAAAACTGTTCTCACATACCTGCCCTTTTCATGCGGTGACTGGAAACTAGCACCCGTGCTTGAATTTGCTGTGGACGGAGAATTGGTTGAAGAAGATGGAGTCGCAGTTGTTAGTTCATCTTTAGTTATATACGTTCTTTTCAAGAAATGATGCAGTTTCGGTAAAATGTATTCAGGAAAAACGTAAACATTGACAGGAGTTATTACATCAACCATTGTCAATAACTGAGTAAGACATCTCAGTGCAGAACCTTGAACATCCTCACTTGGGTCATCTAACATGTATATTAGATAAGGTAAACAACGATCTAATTTGCCTTCATCATGTAGTTGTTCACCTAGGGCCAATATCAAATCACACGCCTGAATTCTAAAAGATGAGTGTGTAGTATTTCTAACACTATGCAGAACCACACTCAATAATATCAAACATGAACAATCCTGATTTTTAGTATTTGTACTATTGAATATTTCAGATGTATTTCTTGGCACATGTCTATTCATTCCTGGTAGGTCTAATTTCAGAGGGATCAGAATTTCTGTATCTTTATCATCTATATCATTCTGCTTCTTGTATTCCGAGTTGAAATCTTCGTCAGATATTATATGTTTGAAACCTAAATAAAGAGCAATTTTATCATAATCGTTATATATTTTACTGATTCTAAGGTCACATTCCTTGAATTTCTCAGTTCGATCCTTTGATCCTGTTGTATTTGCCAATTTTCTCATGTACGGATGTAAGAAAGTGTAGAAATGATCAGGAAAAATTGACTTTCTGTATTGGATCAGGTAATCTTTGGCATTCAAACGTTCTTTAGGATTCAGACTAATCATACTCTGAATCAATTTCCTTATATTTAGATCATCTATTGAATCCAAATTCGGAGTATACTCACCTTTTTTATACTTGAATAACTGTGGCAATGTGAAAATAGACAAGCCTTCCAAATAAAGTTCTGCAATAACACAGCCTAATGAGAATATATCCATCTGCCAAGTTAACCCACCGTTATTGGATGTTGTAGATGTGGATGTTGAACCTGTAGTTCCCGCGGTGGACGGATTACTTGACAGTGGCACATTCTTAGTAACATTGATATTATCAATCTCTAATTCGTCGACATCAGAGTTCACTCCAGCCAAATCAGTAAACAAGAATCTTTCAGGGGCTAAATAACAATTATGTCTTTGACTGGTATCGAAATAGAAAGAAAATTGCGAAGGATTATCTATAGGAACATAAACTGGTTTAAAAACTCCAAAATCACTAATCAAACACCAGTTCCAAGAAGTTAGCAAAATGTTTTCCGTCTTCAAATCTCCATGGTATATTCCTTTTGCATGCAACTTGGAAATAGCCGAAATCAATTGGTAAACAATCCATTTTTTTTCGATAACTTCCAAAAATGGCCTAATCGATATCCTATCATATAAATTGTACCGAACGTATGGCCGTATCAGATATCCTGCCCTAGTTGAATCAATAATAGAATAAAATGGTAGAACATTGGGTATATCAATCAATTCAACTCTCAACTTCTCCAATTGTTTAACCCACCGCGATAGGTCTAACTGAGTAGTGGTTTTAATCAACAACTTCACAACTATTGAGCCTTCTTTATCCAAACACTTCACAGTCTTAAGAAATCTTGATGAACTCAATGGTTTGGAGTATTGAACGTTGTTAAGAAAATCGATGTAGGCTGAAACTGCTATAGTTTGCGCAGTTGGTGCCAGTAGAGATAACTCTGCACCCATTCTTATGTGTGTATTTGGTTGATTATCAACTTCTTTCTAAAAGCTTCACAGATTATTGTATCAATTGAAGGTCTAATGATTGTACTTAGTTGATTAATTTGACACAATTGATCTAATTTGAAAGAAGCAAGAAGATGAAAGTTGAACTGTTATCACTGTACAGAATTTAGTAGTAATGATAATACTGAATATGAATGACATAATCCCACTTTTTTTTTTGGTGCAGAGATGCAGAAGCCACTCAAGACCGAACTGAGGATTTCAATCCTTTTTCTTTTGGCTGTAAATAAATTCTAAGTATTTTTTACACCCAGATTAATCACTTAGATGTTGGGATAAAGGCGCCAGCTTGTTTAAATTTTTACCGATCTATGGAATTTTATAATTTCTTGTAATAAATAAGATTAACAAAAAGGGAGACACTCTACAGGCCTCTAAATAGCAAAAAAAGAAGACAAACAAAAAGTTGTATAGGTGTGTTTACTTTTCGAATTCACCAAGCTAGATCATCATATTTCTTTCTTCTTTCCTTTTTGAAATTTTCAACTTCTTCGTGCAACAAGATTTTCAGATCGTTAACAGTTTGGGATTTCCATTCGAAACTAAAATCAAAAGGTTTCTTAACCACCGGTTCGTCTTGTAAATTTCTAATATTTTTCAAAAAATCGTGTTCGATACATTTTTCAACTGTTAATCTTTGATCAACTTTCCAACAGATTAAATTATTGATCAAATCCAATGCTAATGGTGAAGCATGTGGATATATTTTATTCCACTCTTGTTTTTGAAATTGTGGTTTTGGAGATGCAAAAAATTCCCAAGCTGCTGTAGAGCCATAGCTTATTATAACGTTTCTGGATGGAGTTCCTAAAACTTTACAAATTTCACTAATTTGATGCATTTGATCTTCACCAATAAACAACGGTTTACGGCCATACAATTCACCAAATATACAACCAACTGCCCACATGTCAATTTCTTTGCCATATGCTTTTCTTGTCAATATCAACTCGGGAGCTCTATACCACCTTGTTGCAACATAGTTTGTAATATTGGAAGATCTATGACCTTTATTCATAAATTTATCGGATATACCTCTTGCTAAACCAAAGTCACAAATTTTCAAAATACCTTGAGAAGTAACTAAAATATTACCCGGTTTCAAATCTCTATGAATAACATCGGCAGAATGAATGTATTTCAAGCCACAAACAATTTGATACAAAAAGCATTGAATATGGAATTCACTAAATTGAACAGAAGAATGTATAACTTTAGCTAGATCATAATCAACTAATTCTTGGAAACAATACAAACCATCGTATGGCTTGTTATAAACGATATCTAAATCAATCAAATTTATAATGTTTTTGTGACCTTTGAAAAATGACATCAATTTCAATTCTCTAACTGCTCTTTTCAACAAGACCTCCTTTTGGAATATGTTAAACACTTTCTTGATAGCAATTGGAACTTTGTCTTTTGAATGTAAATCAACTGCTGAACAAACAGTACCGTATGATCCTTTACCTAGCATATTAACCACATGATATCTCGAATCAAGAAAAAAATTAGCTTTTTCATAAACAACCCCTGAAAGTTGTAAATCTGATTGGTGTGGCATTTGTTTCAACTGTACTTGTTGTTTAGTTGCATTCATGATTAGTAATATGAGTACTAAGAAATATTAAAAGTAAGCGTATTACTTTTTCCCCTTTGTTTTTTTCTTTTAATGTTACAGTGATACAATTGCCGCTTTTGTGTATTCTCTTGAAAACAACTATTGATAGTGATGTGACAGTTCTTATCAGCCCAGTTCAAATAGAAAACAACAAAAATAATAAATAAACAAGATATTTTTGTAAAGAGCAGATGAATACAAGTTAACCTAACTCTTAACAAAAAGCATACCAAGAATTTTTAGGTAAACGCTCTCTCAATTTATTTTCGAAAAGAGGAGCGTTACAACTTTACCATGAACAACCGAGCCTCGATTAGCTTTTAGATTTATATACGTTGAAAGTGTATATAATTATACGTATATGACCGATTATCCCCCTAACAGTTCCGGTATCAATAAACAAAAGCTAATCGACAGATGCTACGCAGCAAGCAAACAAAAAAAGAAAGAAAAATAATACAAAAAAATGAAAACTCAATATAACCCACTCATTATTAAAATAGTTTTAGCCAACCATAAACCCCTTTGGTTAGACTAAGCTAAAGCTCCAAAAGTAAGAAAAAAAAGAGACTTTAAGAAAAAATTGATATATATTTGGCTCATCAAGCAAAACAAAATGAAGAAGAAACACCACCATCAGGGACGTGAGCCAACTCTAATTGTTGGAATTTATCAGAACACTTATGGAAATACAACCCACTGATCGATCCAGTCAATTGATTAAAGCAAACATAGTAAAACCCTGCAAATGATGCACCCCTTATATCTTTAACATTTGCATCAGGGACTAAAAACACTTCTTTCCATCTCATGTATAAAAATTCGTTATTTAAAGCGTTTGCGTAGATGTCTGCATTTGACAAATCGTTGTCAGTGTCAAAATCTAAAGATCTCCAAGATGGGAACCTACCCCAATGTTGTAGATCGTTTCTTGCTGACGACCCCCAAGAATCGTTACTTGTATAAAATGAGTAGTGGGAACCTATTACTTCGCCTTTGAAAAAAGTTGTGATTTCCGGATGTGTTTCAGTCAATCCATGAATGGTTAAGAATCCACATACATAAGATCTCTTGAGATCAACTTCTTTCAAATCAACACGGACTTCATAAGTAGATCTTCCTGATTGTTGAGAGCCGATAAATGACGATGAAGGTTTCAAGAAAGATGAAACTTTATTTTTATAACCTCTTTTGAAGAAATCATTTATTTGTATACTTGGCTGAGCCAATATGCTTTCTGATGAAGTTTCAATGGAAATATCCATATCACCATTCTTGTTACCGTTACTATTTGAATTTGATTCTTGTTGTTCATCACTAGATAGCTTACTATCATCCAAAGATTCATTGTTATTTTCGTTTGGACGACCATCAGAACTCATTAAATGATCCCCATCCTTATCTTTCTTCAAAATGGATAGCGAGTCTTTTTGTTTGTCTTTAATCTGCTTGATCTTCTTATCATCGTTAAAAGTTGTAGGAGTTGCTATTGATCTTGGAGTTGGCATGTTTTATAAAAAAATTGTTATAATAACAGTGTTGTGGTGGGAAACAAAAAAGTCAGCTGAATTGGTGGGGAGGGAGGGGAACAGAAAAACAAGGTATATCGTGCTAGTTCGGTCCAAACAATTTTCTATTCCTGGTGGCTAAATGGGAAAGCCAATAGATAAAAGAATAGAGGGTACAAGGGTATTTATTAGTTGGGCTGGTATAAAACTTGATTGATGACAGCAGAATTGAATACACTGCTGAATAGATAAATAAATTGAAAATAAATAAACAGAAGGTTTAGTTTAATGAATTCAGGAAAGAAAATGACTGTTTTTCCCAAAGATAGGACGTGATTCATAAAAAGCCGGTGATTTATGGACTTGTGGATAAAGCAAAAAAAAAAAGATCCTATCGGATATTTCTTTCTTTATCACGTGATAGATAATAGCATGACATTACAATATCCTTTACAGCCACACTTTGTTTTTACCAGCCTCAATGAATGTATAATTATGCTAATTAGCCACCGTTCCACCCTTATCGCTTTCATTTCCCGATCTGTCGGAGTGAAAAAATTCATCTTTTTTTTCACAGTCCTTTTCCTTTAGACTAGAAATTTGACTCTTCCATGCTTATGGCTTTTCATTGATTTCCCCATTTTTCAACCGATTTTCAATCTTTTTTAATCCCAGAAACATATAGTGAACCTTTTTTTGCAAAAAGATCTTGTTCCTTTTTCCACAAAGCATCAATAAAGCACGATGACTGAAGAAAGCAACATTTTACTTACATTGGATGACCCAATCGTCACACCTCATGATCCAAACAGAGCTTTGAAAGATGTTTTTGCCGGGACAGTTTCTGGTATAGTACAAGTTTTAGTGGGACAACCTTTTGATACTACCAAGGTTAGATTACAGTCAGCCAAACCTGGTGAATATTCATCTGCTTTGGACGTTGTTAAGAAGTTGCTCAAAAATGAAGGTCCTTTAGGCTTCTATAAAGGTACTCTAACTCCACTAGTTGGTATTGGTGCCTGTGTTTCAATTCAATTTGGGGTTAACGAGTTTATGAAAAGAACATTCAACGGTATCAACGGTAAAGAAGGTGCTATCACAAACAGTCAATTTTTCATTTGTGGTATAGCTGCAGGTTTTGCTAACGGTTTCTTGGCCTCACCAATTGAACATATTAGAATTAGATTACAAACTCAAAGGGCTAAACCGGGCGAAAAACCTGAATTCAAAGGTCCTATTGATGTTGCTAGAAAATTAAACGCAAATGGTGGTATTAGAACAATTTTCAAAGGTTTAGGTCCAACTTTAGTGAGAGAATCAATAGGTATGGGTACATACTTCATGTCTTTTGAAGTTTTGGTTAAGAATGAAATGAAAAAGAGACAAATCAAACGTAATGAAGTCGAAAGTTGGAAATTATGTGCCTTTGGTGGTTTAGCTGGTTACGCTATGTGGTTGGCCGTTTACCCAATTGATGTTATTAAATCAACTTTACAAACAGATAATTACAGATCACCAAATCTTAAGAACTCTTTACAAGCTTTGAACAAGATCTGGGCCGAAAATGGTATTAAAGGTTTCTTCAAAGGTTTCTCACCAACAATGTTGAGAGCTGCACCTGCTAATGCTGCTACTTTCTGTGCTTTTGAATTGACCATGAGAGCATTAGGTTAGAAAAGAAAAACAAAGCAACAACAGATATAATATAATATGTATAGAGATTGGTATATAATAATAACATTCGAAATAAGATAAATGTGAAAACAACAGAGTAAAAAAAAAAATAGTATACTTAATTAATATAGACCAACGGATAAGAACTTATCAACGTAGTTTCCACTTCTGACGGTACCTTGCGCATTATCATCACCATCGTCATCTTCATCGTCATCATCCAAGTCTTCATCTTCCAATCTTCTTAGTAAATAATCAACTTCAACTTTCTTAGTCAATGGAATAACAAATTCTTTGTAGAACTTGACAATTATCTCAGGTTTGACTTTACTTTGAGGATTTTGGCTGAACTTTAAAGTTGGATCCGTACCGTAAGCTTTAGTCTTTTCCAACAATCTCAACAAGATTTTTTCTTCAACTTCAGCATTTGTTATAGCATCATGGATACCTTTAACATCTTTTGCTTTGATCATCTTAATGTATCTTTCACGTTCGTTAATGAACTTAGCTTCAGCAACAAACTTACCGAAATGGATTCTACGTGATAACGATTCTAAACATTCAATGTCAGCCATTGCGGCAGATCCCAAGTTTTCGAATTGGTCACCTTTATTAGCAGCGATACCAGGAACAATTTCTTTGATATAAATAGACTTAATCTCATCATTGATGTTGATTTCGTCAGTGTATGAAGCTAAGATTTGTGGATAACTAATCGTTGGCAAAAATGGAGGCAGTAAAGATTCAGGGAAAAATGGGTGCTCGTCTGGTGCTTGATAGCGTCTTAATTGTGAAGTCATTTTTTCATGTTGTAACAGCAACCAATCCAAAAAGGAACCGTGGAAATCTGGGATTGGGAATTGGTCAGCTTTGTAAACCGATGGAGATGCATAGAATTGTGATCTTTCGATCAAGTTGAATAGAATTGTATCTTCCATTCTAACCAATGCATTTCTAATGTTGCCTAGATCCAAGACTGTTTTCGGTTTCATGAAATCCATCTTGTGACAGTATCTAAATTAGTTTGCAAAGTAAATCTGCAGTGTGTTGTTTCTCGTGTATATATAAATTAATATTCTAATAAGAGTTTACTAGAGTGGTAAAAGACAATTGTATAAATTGTGTTTATTAATTAGCAAGTTCAGTATATTTGGAATCTTCCACAAACAATAATCGCTCTTTGCAGTGGAAACTTTTTCTAAGACTAAGTTAAGTAGCCATGCAAAATAAAAATGACACACCTTTTTTTAATCAGTTTTTCCACAATCAAAATAAATACCCCATTAAAGTACCGTATCGAGAGGTAGTTGTTATCTTTTCTCTGAATATATTTATATATAAATACTACATAGCAACTATCAGTTGACTCATCCTGAGACACAAACAAAAACAGAAACGAAACAGATAGCCTATCAACACTCACACATACAATAAAGAAAACACACACAAAATCAACGTTTATCCACCAAACATGGCTGTGCAACCCCTCCATCGTTAACCAACTGTTCCTTATCATACTCTCTTAATCCATCTTTATCATGAACCGATTTTTCCTTTTTCAAGTATTTAACAATATCGTTCAAATCACCCAGATTCAGCAACATTGTAATTTCACGCCACCATAAAAATCTCTTGACTCTATCGTTCTTGGTTTCACCGAATCCGTAGTTTGAATAAGCATTGACTAAATCAATCTCTGATTTTTCATTCACTTTAACAGTTGCAGCATGAACGGACTCTTGATAAACACCACCAATATAATCGTTGTATAAGTAGATGTGAGATAGTTGTAACATGGTGTAAATCATAGTGGTTAAGAATATTGACAAAAAGATAGTCTTTTGATTGATTCTAAACTGTTCGTACATTGATGAGTTAGGATCCATTTGGTTCCATGTTGATTGATCATGACTCCATTGATATCCGGTATAGTTCTTATCTCTTGGGTAATGATCTTCCCATGTTCCACTTTTATTCGTAGTATAGTTTGATGTGAATTGCGAAGTCGATGAAGAATAGGACGTTGGAGGAGGTGATCTATGGAATGATGATGAGTTGTCTTCCCAACCAATTTGATAATTGTCGTAGTTGGATCTTGTTCTTGGATGCTTCAAAAGTGTATAAGCAGCTAATATTTTCTTAAATCTTTGATCTTTAATATCTGCAGTTAAAACCAACTTATTGTTCACGTCATTACCGTTAGAATCTTTACTACTTGAAAATTTATTGAAAATACTTTCATTTCTTAAATCAACACCTTCATAAGTTTTCAAATCTGGATGGTATATCTTGGCCAATTTATAGAATCGACTTTTCAAATCACGGTGTTTGCAATCTTTACCATCTTTGTTAAACCCTAAAACTTGGTACGGGGTTATGTTCTTGTTCGTTAATGGATAACTTCTAATAATTGACAGAATCTCAGGATCATGATCATCTGCATTTGAATCATGGCTATTACTATTTGTTGAATAACTACGTAACATGTCGTTTCCTGTATGCTTATTGAAATCACCACCAACATCAGAATTGAAAGCCAAACCCCGGCAATTTGAGCCAGGTGTCGATCTCGCTTGATACGATAAACAGCTTTTCCACACAAACCGTGAACTTAATCGTAATAGTATCATTTGAACCACGTATTATTTTTAGAAACCTATTATGTTTTATATCCAAAGTTGAGTTGTTTTTATTGAGGTTTGTGATTGTAGTGGCTTCAAAGAAAAAAATGGGGATCCTGCCGGTGTTTGATCTGAGTATCGGGCCAAATTCAAACTCTTTTGGGGTTTTTTTTTGTTGTTGCTAATTGCACAATGATTGATTCAATCAAAAAATTAATATATATCGGCCTTTAGAAGATAAATGACGAATATATATAAATTAAGTATAAAACAGGGTGTAGGTTTTTATTTATTTCTATATTACAAAAGCAAAAAAGTATACTCACACGTTAACCTAAGTTAATTGCTCCAGAAATTAATAAGATAACGACCGGAGGCTTTTACTTAATATTTTAATCTATTTTATTGCTCAAATATTTTAGAGCCGCACACACATTCCGTTATATGAGAGGACGATTTACTATATATATTATTAAACTGAAGGTTCAAGTTGCAATCAATAAATAGGATTTAAAAGATATAAAAATAAATAACAAAAGTAAACAAAAGTAAAGAATAAAAACAAATCAAAAGAACTAATTATAACCAATTTATAATAGTTGGAAAAGAGAGATAGAGATAAAATAAAAACGCACACAAACCCAAATATACTAATAAAAAAAACTTTAAAATATTGAAAGGATGAGTAGATATCTATAGATTTATTTAAAAAATTGAAAGAAATGGCTAACAACATTATAAAATATGGGAACGTGACAATTTTCTTTTTTATATTTTAGTTTTGGTTATTTTGAAAGTTTTTTTCTATGTTTATATTTCTCTAACAAGAAAAAATGCAATCCAAAGTCCAATAAAAAAAGATGTAATAAAGAAACAAAAGAAAAACAAGGAGTGTGACCTACAAACAAGTTTTATTAAAATAAAATTGAGTGGTAAAGGTCATGATGTTGTTTTACCAATGAAGTAAAGCTTCTCTGAGGATTAAAATTGTCTTAAATTAAGCCTTTGGCTTGACACCTAAACCGTTAATGTTTCTGAACATCATAACACCATTATCACCTTCAACGAATTGGCAGTATCTAGCTGAGTTCCATAGAGAAACCCACATGTTTTCATCAGAGTGTCTGTAATGTTCACCCATTGTTTCCTTAATTGCAATAGTGGCTGGTCTAGCGTTATAGAATGGAATTCTGGAAACATAATGGTGTAAAACGTGAGTTTCAATGATATCATGGAAGAAGAACCAGCCAATGAAACCAAATTCTCTGTCAATGGTGGCAGCTGCACCTCTAGCGAAATTCCATTCGTCGGACTCATAATGTGGTAAAGTAACGTCAGTGTGTTGTAAGTAAGTGATGAAAACTAACCAATGGTTACAAAAGACATAAGGTAAGAACCAGTTGATGAACATTGAGAAAACACCAAAAGTTTGTGCAAATTTGTAGGCAATAGCTAGTTGAACCACTAAACCAATGTCGGACAAAATAATAAACCAATAATCACGTTTTTCAAAAATAGGAGAAGATGGATTAAAATGAGATAATGCAAGCTTATTTCTACCTGGGAATTTTTGACCAGTAACGTTAGTGGCCAAGTAAGCCCACCAACCACCAAACTGTTGAGTCAATAATGATATTAGGGTGGTGATTGGAGCATCTTCAGTTAAATCAGCTAATTTTTGGGTAAGTGAAAGGCCTCTAGATTCTTTGAATTCTTCAGCGGTTTTTGGAACGAAAACCATATCCTTTGCCAAGTTACCGGTTGCTTTATGGTGCTTACCATGGGAGTATTTCCATGAGAAGTATGGAACCATCAAGAAAGAGTGTAAAACCCAACCAACGGTATCGTTGACCCAACCGTAATCAGAGAAAGCTTGATGACCACATTCATGAGCCATAACCCAAATACCAGTGAATGGTAATGACATTAACATGGTGTAACCTAACCAAGCCAAACCTCTTAGCAAGGTGTTTGGAATTAAAGGAATCAACATGTTGGCAGCAAAACCAATTGCACCAATTAATGCAATATCTCTGAAAACATAGTAAAATGAAGAGGTTAATCTTCTTTGGTAAGAAGCAGCTGGAATAGAATCCAACAGTTGCTTAATTGTGAAATCTGGAACCCTGAATTCATCACCAACGGTGTTAATTGTAGTTAAACCTTCAGTTAAGTTTTTAGAGAACTTGAATGAACCAATGTTACCTGATCTTTGGGTGGTCTTTTGTGTGGAATCGTTGGATCCGTTGTTGTTATTGTTGTTGGAACCAGTGACTGTAACGGCAGACATGACTAAGTTACAATCTATGTATATGTGTAATATGGGAAAAGGGTAAAAACTTTAAAAAAATAAAAGATAAAGATCTGAATCAGAAAAAACCACAATTGTAGTAGGAAAAGATAAGATCTGAATAATTTCAAACGGGTGTTTGCTTTTGTCAATTAGTGAATGAATGAAGGTGGGAATCGAAAGGATGATTGAATTTTATATTTAACCAAGATTGAATATAAGGCAAAAGTGATTTGAACAAAGAAATTGGGCTAATCAAATAGATGCAGATAACTTGATCTTTTTAAATGAGTTGTCAAAAAAGACAAAGAAGAAAAAGAAGTATGTTTGGTTATATAGACAAGAGATATATATAAAAAAATGAAAAGGCAAGGGGAAAAAAGAAGAAAAGTTAAAGCACCTCCTTAATAAGTGATATA
The DNA here is from genome assembly GCA_003707645.2 of Ogataea trehalophila. NCBI lineage: Eukaryota > Fungi > Ascomycota > Pichiomycetes > Pichiales > Pichiaceae > Ogataea > Ogataea trehalophila. The sequence goes on from PPKI02000009.1 coordinate 234,683, forward strand.
CATATATATATATATATGAGATTAGCAAAATCAGTGTGTGTGTGTAGTGTAGTATAGCGAGTGTCCCCTGTTACGTTACGTAAAAATAAAAGGGAACGAAAATTAAAAATTGATTAATTCCTATTGATTAATTGATTACATAATACTACGTGGTGTTATATAGTATATAGAATAGTATATCATATACTATATATTTTATTCCAAATCACGTTGCAGGGAATACTAATGCCAATTGCCTATCGCTTTAAAGGGTTTTTCCCCCTTGGTCCCATCCCCCCCCCCACCGGGGAAGGGAAGGGAAGTAAAAAAAAACACAAAACACACACGCACGCACCAATTGAAAGGGAAATAAAAGGAAAAAAAAGAATCGAACGGTTTGATTGTTGTTTCAAATGTTGTTGGGTTTGATTAATGTTGGGCTAAAAAACAAATCTAATCAATTTATTTGAGTGACAATAAGAAATGATTTCTTATTGTTATTTTTTTTCTTTGGTTGATTGAATTGTACCTGCCAATCTTAATTATGGGTTATTTAGAATTAGAATATTTTTTTTTAATTTTTTTAAAAAAAGGGCAAAACAGAAAATAGGAGCATGTATCCCTTATATAAAAATTTGATTATATAAATTACCGCGCACTCTCACTGGCACTACTTTAATTCATTTCCCAATTTGGAATTAACACACACACAGGGTCGCGAACTTTTCTCTTATGATCTGATGAATTGATTGATTGGATTGGATTGGATTAGATTGACCTTGATCGTAACAAAAATTTCCAAAATTGATTAGTACAAACTATCATAATAAATATTTACATTTTGATTACAACAGGGAGGTTAAGAGGAAAAAAAAAACATCAGTACTATACTCTTGATTTAAGGACAATCGATCTATATAGGCAACTAACCATAACCGTATAAGTTAATAATTAATACTTAATAGACAAAAAGAAAATACCACCAAAAGATGTCATCTACACAAGAACTTAAAAAAAAGCCAGTTTCATTTTCTAATATCTTATTAGGTGCGGGTTTGAACATGTTTGAAGTGACAACTTTAGGTCAACCTTTAGAAGTTGTTAAAACCACAATGGCTGCTAACAGATCGTTATCCATACTTCAAGCCACCAAACTAGTTTGGTCAAGAGGAGGTGTTTCAGGTTTCTACCAAGGTTTGATCCCATGGGCATGGATCGAAGCTTCTACTAAAGGTGCTGTTTTACTATTTGTTTCCTCTGAAGGTGAATATAAATTAAGATCTTTAGGTGCTTCACCATTCGTTGCTGGTATTGGTGGTGGTATCTCTGGTGGTTTAGTTCAAGCTTACTTAACTATGGGTTTTTGTACCTGTATGAAAACTGTGGAAATCACAAGACACAAGCAATCAGCGAGCGGTGCACCAACCCAAACCTCGTTCCAAGTCTTTAAAGAGATTTACGCAAAGGAAGGTATCAGAGGTATCAACAAGGGTGTCAATGCCGTTGCCATTAGACAAATGACCAACTGGGGTTCAAGATTCGGTTTGTCAAGATTAGCAGAAGACGCAATCAGATCGTTCACTAACAAAAACAAGGATGATAAGTTGTCTGCTGTTGAAAGAGTTGGATCTTCAGTTATTGGTGGTGGTTTGTCCGCTTGGAATCAACCAATTGAAGTCATTAGAGTGGAAATGCAATCAAAGACAAGCGATCCTAACAGACCTAAGAATATGAGCGTTTTGGGTGCTGCCAAGTACATTTATTCAAATAACGGGTTATTAGGTTTATACAAAGGTGTTACTCCAAGAGTCATGTTAGGTGTTTGGCAAACTGTTTGTATGGTTACTTTAGGTGATTACGCCAAAGAGTTTGTTGCTAATTTGACTGGTGAAACACCAACCGGTAAGCACTAGATGTTTTTCTCTCGTTTTATCTTTCTTTCCTTTTCTTCCCCTTTTTTGTTTGTGTGTCAGATGAATGTTTTTGAAAATAACCACTAATAATTGTTTGAATCTTTTTTATTTTATTTTTTTGGTTGTTTTTTTTTTCTTGTCTTTTTCTTTCCTCGGATACTGAACAATTTAATAATAAACCATATATATTCATAGTTTGAATAGTTGCATCTTTTGTAATTAATTTTCTTTATACATTTCCTGTTTGTTTTTTTTCTAACCAATTCAAATTAGAGAGTAATTTTTGTTTGTTTTGTTTTTTTGTTAATCGATCACCAAGTGAATAGTACTTTTTGAAACTAGTAAACGAAAAGATGTTGATAATACTGGCGAAACAGTATTATTTTGCACAAACATACCCATACATTACACGCCAGGGAGACTTTTTATACGGGATAAATGAAATGATTAGATAAAAAAAAAAATGATACACACATACAAATAATTGAAAAAACACAGTTTCAGTTAAAATGAAGGGAAATGAATGGAATCGAAAAGATGTCAAAAAAGAAACACACAACAAATAAAACTACAAGAAGAAGAGAAAGAAAAAAAAAAAGATAAAAAAAGAAACAACTATCTTTTTCTTTGAACACCCCATTTATCATAACAGTACAATCCAATAAAAGTTAATGCTAAACCAAACCACTGAACACCACATAATTTAGTTCCTTCGACTACAATCGAACAACTAATAATAATGATTCTTTTCAGGATATTGGCAATCGAATAGTTGATCGGACTAACCAATCCCAAGATTTGGAAGGCAACAATTGATTGCATGAAATGTGACAATCCATTGATCATTAATAAACAGACCAATTTGTGATCTATTAAAGTGATTGAAACAACTGAATTTGAAGTCAATTCAGTGATTAAATAAACTGGCAATGTTAAAGTGAACCCAACAATTGAGCAATAAAATAAAACAGACATCTTATCCAACTTTTTTTCAGAGGATTGAACTAACTTGTTTAATGATTGTGAAGAATTGCCTAATAAAGGGGTGATTGGTGGCGATAAATTTTTTGGAGTTATTGAAATTGGTAAAATTGGTGTTGTTGTAGCGGATTCAGCTCTCACTATTTTCATATTTAGTACTTTCGTAAAATAGTCTTGAGAGTGTGAATTTGAAGATGATCCAGATGATGATTGTTTTTGATTTTGTGATTTGTTACCATCATCAAAAGTTAAAATTTTCTTAGCAAAAATGTTCTGAGAAACAAAGATCAACATTGAAACAAATGCAAAAATACAACCTTTATAAAAAATGTTGTCATTGAGTTTCAAATTGTTATTCTTGATACATGATAACATGACTCCAGTAACTAATGGAATCAAAGTTAAATAAGTTTTACCACTGAAATTTTGTTTGAACATAAATCTGTAAATCAAAACAGTTGTTAATGGAGACAAAGCCTTAATAGTGTGAACTAATGAAACAGGAATAATGGAAGTTGCTTTATGGGATGCGATATGACCAACAAATTGGAAAACACCCATTGGCAAAGTTGTTTTCAAAACAAACATTGAAGGCTTTAGGAAATCAGCTCTAATGGAGTATGAATAGCTGTTCAACTCTAATGGGAAGGTACCTTTTGGAAATCTGCCTAGTAATGATCCACCAACGTCCTTTTCTGCATATAAAGAATTAGGATTTATATGGTGTCTATGACTAGCAAAAATGGAATCATATTTCTTCACAAACAAAACCGTCACGAGGCAGTAGAATGCATTCATGATGAATTGCAATTCAGTTAGAGTAACTGGGTAACTGAAAGTTTTCAAAATTGATTTTGTTGAATTTGATGAGATTACTGAAGTTAAATACCAAACTGCACATAATAAAACCAACTTCCAATCTATTAAAGTGTTGATGTCTGAATTGGTTATAAATTCTTTCATTGTTTGTTTTACTCTTTCAAACTTATTTAGTGAAGAACGTCCTAGTATGTATAGCATTGTGTGATTGAAAAACAAATATATGAAGTAATTGATTGATTGATTGATTGATTGATTGATTGTTTGTTTGTTTGAGAGTTGTTATTATCTTGTTTGCAACTAATAAATATGGGTAAACTTTGGTAAAGTGAAATAAAAATGGTGAATGTATGTGAATATTAATGATGATGATAGTAGTAAATAATATATAAATATGACGAATGAGTTGATATAGAAAAAAATTTATATGAACTAAAAAATGATGATTAAATTAAAAGATGGTCAAACTAAAAGATGAAGTTGATTCGATTCAATAGAGAAAGGTTTTATATGATAAGCGAGTGTAGGAGTTTCGGTTTTGGGATGGTTGTTGTTGCAAGTATTTGATTCTTTGTTATACTATTGAACTGATAATATTTATTGCTGCTATATTTGTGATTTGAAAGGTATCCAATAAATGAAATCAAAAATTAAGAAGAAACAAATGGGATGACCAATTGAAATAAATGTCTTGCTATTTTGAATTCTAGGTTGGGTGAAATTGAAATTAGACAACTAAACTGTTGTAGAAAGTGTGTTTAATTGTTGGCTTTCAAATAAAAAGGTTTAGAATGTCTCCTTTTGATAATATATCTATATTTCTATCAATCTATACGTGATTGAATATTCCAAAAATAAAGCAAGGATGAATAAAAAAGAACAGAGGAAGGTTGAGGTAATATATTTAAAAAAAAAAGAGGAAACTAACAACCCTAAAGAAATACAAAACCAGCAAGTTGATTGTTTTTGCTATTTACGCTTTCCCTAAAATTAGATTATAAAAGCTCTTCTCAATCGGGACAATGAAATACTAATCAAAAAAAAAGAAAAGAAAGAAAAAAGAAGAGTGTGCGTATAAAGGTAGTGTATATTTCAGGTCGATCCTGTTTCAAAAGGGTAGGTACTTTTTTATCCCTTAAAAAGTGATGTTTTAATATTGACTGTTTATACATATATATATCTCCACTAGTTGTTACTATTAAACTAACTACTCCAATCTCGACAACGTGGGTATGAAAACAAAACACACGGGACTAATTGATTGCTTTGTTGGAAATAAACAAGAAGAAATGGTAGTAACTCAAAAGATAAGTAAGATATACATACATACACACACACACGCACATATATGTATATATATATATATATATACAATAAACCTAATGCTTTTCTTGCACATCAAATTTAGATTAATAAAAGTTAATATCAAACACCCAATCCAACGGTGAAAAGAAAACACCCCACTCACTCCATCTACTTCATAACTTGAGAATATGAGAATTAGTTCAATCCATATATACTAACAGCCGCTGCTGCTTTTTGCCCAAGGTTACCTGGCAATTGACGCGCATTTTGCACAGGGTAGGTTTAGGTACCAATGCAAATCGCCGCCAGGAAAAAAAGCTAACCAAAAAAAATTCATGTGTTGGGACTATCAAAAGTAACAATTATAAAAATGAATGTAGCATCACAATCAGACAAGAAAGGGGAAAGAAAGGGAATTGAAAAGGAAGAAGAATATAAACATGTTGTAAATCCGACGACTCTATTGTCAGCTTTTTTCCACAATCAAGCAACGCAATAGAAAAGATGTGCCTGGGGGCAGATCGATCGATCGACAGAGGTTGACTGAATAGAGCGTGTTTTTAGTTATTGAACGAACGATTAAATATCACGTTGCCGTGTACTGCTTGAACTTGGACTTTGTATAATCTGATGGGTAAGAAAATTAACATTACTATGATGCATACATGCATACTGCTTGTACATAGTAATGTTGTGTTATGCGATTAGACATCCCATCGGTAATTTTGTTTGTGCATTTCGGATCTTGAAAAAAATGCCATTTGGTAAAGCGCGTTAAAATAAGCTCATTATGCGTCAACCACACCCACCTCCCGCCGATTTCAGAAGAAAGAGAGAATAACTCAGAATTTCATCCTCATTAGTTTCACCACTGAACTGATATTAGTAAAAATACAAAAAAAACACTAAATTGTACCCTAGATAGTTAATTGTTTCCCATTCTAGGGCTGCTTTTTTCTTTTTTCCTTGTTCTTCTCTTGGTAAATCTACTTCTACAGAGACAGAGATAAAAAAAAATCATTTAGGAACAGTTGCTTTCGGTATTAAACTCCATTCCTTTCTTTCTTTAAAAAGGTAACTACTAAATGTGTTTTGACCCCTTAGGGGAAACCTTTAAAAACAGAAGATCATTATTCCGGATTAGTTTTCAAGGATTGTCACTTTTGGCTATGTGCGGCTACGTGTTTTGCCCCAATTGGGAAGTACGAGTGGTGTTAGGAGTGTGTGGCAAATTAAAAAAAATGGCTGGGCCTTTCAAAAGTGTGAAGAGTCCCTTTGAATTTCGGAGGAGATTGGTATGGTATCTTAATATACACCAAAAAGGTCCTGTCTTGCACTTTAGTATGTAAAGTAAATAGATAATTAACCTATTGGTATCCTTTTTACGATTTGATTATTCATGTAACTGCAGTAGAGATGAGTACTAATAAATACGCATATTTGATCTCTTAATCCCTAATTTTATAAAAAAACCTTCATTTAAACTAAAACCAAAGTAACTAGATGATAGATAAGGAAGTTAATTTTTATCTTCACCTGCCCAAATTGCTAAATGACTTATCTATTTAATCAGTTTGCTATATAAGAATGGTATCGTATGTGCCTTTGACGGAAGGGTTAAGAGTTTGACTAACCAAAATAAACTTCTGTACTACTTTATTTTTGTTTTTGAGAGCAAGAACGCAGATAATCCCTCATTTATCTAATGATCTACAATTAGTTAGTTATACTTGTAGTACAGTCTAAGTGTGATTGATACATCAATTATTAGCATGAAAAGATTTTAGGTTTAGTTGGATTGTCATCTTTGGGATAAAGCAGATAGATGCATACATCCAATTTTGGGTGATGTGTCGTGCCAGTCTAAACTACTACAGGACTGAGTTTATGCTTTCTGTACTCTATCTAATCTACAGCTGCAGAACTAAACTACAAAATACCTACACTAGGTGTTTGATTTGAATTGAGGTTCAAGTCAGATTTGCTATGCTGTGCAGTTATGATTATTAGGTTTCAACTCAGTAGAAAGGTAAATCGGAGCTTGAACTTTAATTTTCAAAAAAAAAAAAAACCAAACCATTTTGTTATCTATCATACTTCAATTGGTGAATAATGAATAATAGTGCTGATATGACTTAAAAATTATTGGTATTTTGGAAGTATGAAATGCATCATGGTGGATGTAACCTTAATCGTTCTTGTGATGGATGGTTACATATTAAGATAAGGGTCCACACACAAACAGAATAGAATGATTATTACTGCTGACTGATTTCTGGTCCACTTCATATTTCAAGCAGTGCTACTTCCTAATAGAGTTATGTTTTTGATAGATAGATAAATCTTATCCTTATTTTTTGCACTGCAATGAATTTCTTGATAAGTACACACTTTAATACTATACTTTTTTTTTTATCTCACAAATTTTTTTTTTCCGGTCAAATAAATGCATGAAAAATGTATGTTAAACAAGTGAAACTTTCAACAATCATACATGTAAATACCCTCAATATAAGCAGGCATACATTGTTTAGATATTAATCAATTATAGAGAGAAAGAAAAAGAATATGACATCAACAGTGTGTCAAGATCAACTTCTTGAATGGCTAAGATCCCCAAGAAACAAAACATTTTTCAATGAAGATCTAGTAACTTTGAAAACATCCCCAATTGGAGGACTAGGTGTCTTTGCACGTAAAACTATCAAGCCAGATTTGAGAAACCAAGAAAACAATTTACTTTTGAGAGTTCCTAAGATTTCCATTTTGAGTGCCAAAAACTCGTTTATATCAAATTTGTTATACGATGCTGGATTGGATGGAATGTCTGCATTAGTGATAGCATTCATTTATGAGAAATCAATTGGTGCCGATTCTCCTTGGTTCGAATACATTAACTCAATCAACTTGAAACATACAGTTAAAGGAAAAGAAGGCCAATATATTTTACCCCCACCATTTTGGTCAGAATCAGATATAAACGCATTAAAAGGAACTGAAGCTGAACTACTTGGAGTTTTGGAAAAAGATGAAATTGAACATCACTATACTCAAGCTCTAGAATTTTCTAAATCTTGCTTGAAAGATGGACTACCAATTCCTCATGAGTTTGACATTTCTTTAGATGATTCAAAGGAAGAGAATGAATTGAAGTTCCACGCATTTGCTTCAATTACTTTAGCCATGGCTTCAAGAGCTTTCAGTGTCGATGCATACCATGAGCTTGCACTTGTTCCTGCTGCAGATTTATTCAATCATATTACAGACGGTGAAGAAAATGTCCATTTTGAAGCACTTGGGGATGTATGCCCATTCTGTGGTAAACCTGATGGGTGTGGTCATAACGAATACGGTGCCCCTGATAGTGAAGAAGAAGAGGAGGAAGATATAGACGAAGAAGAAGAAAATGATATCCAACAACCCAATGAAGATGGTGATGAATGGGAAGACGCCAGTGATGTGGAATCAGAAGAAGAAGAAGAAGAAGAAGAAGAAGAGGAGCCACTAACTGAAATCACTATGGAATATTTGAACAAAGTTGCAAAACAAGTTGAGCAAGAAGAGGTCGCTGGACAAGAAGATAATGATGAAGACATGAGTGATGTTGGTGATGATGCGAGTGATTATTCAGACTATGATCCTCATGAACTAATGTTAGATCCAGATGAATGTGTGGACATCGTTCTGCAAACAATGGTTAAAAAAGGTGATGAAATTTTCAATACCTACGGCGAATTATCAAACTCATTATTATTAGCTAGATACGGTTTCACGGTTGAAAGCAATTCTTGTGATTATGTTAGTTTAGGTAAACAAATTCTGAAATTCAAAAAACAGAACAATTCAATTTTAGAAAGGTTCGGATGGTGGACTGAAATTGGATATGGTACATTTAAAACCATTACAAAAGAAGCTAATTCCCATAGCCATTGCCATGACCATAACAACGATGGCAGTGATTGTTGTGGTAGTGATGATGAATCTGATTACGAAGAAGAAATTGACGAAGAGTCTTGGTTATTAGCCGCCAAAGTTTTGTACCCAGCAGCCATTTCAGACGATCTATACGCCGTTGCCAAACTATTAACATTATCGGATGCAAAATACAATAACTTGGTTAATTCTGAGTCAAGCACAGACTTTGAATTTTTGATTAAACAAGATAAAGCTGCCAATAAATTGATTTTGAGTTGGTTAGAAGATAGATTAAACGACTACCATGATAAGAAACTGAAATCCATTGACTATAAAAAGATGCTAAAGAAGAATCGTGGTAGCGAAACCACTAGAATGATTAATGTTTTGTTGATGAATGAAAAAAGTATTATAGAGAAAACTATCAACTATTTGAAGAAGAGAGTGTAATACATGCTACATAAAATGATATAGACTAAAGTATGATAGTCAACCTATATATATATTTACAAACACACCCGTAACCTTTTGAGTTTTACACTTCCACAGTTTTATTGGATAAAAATGCGGAAAAAATGTCAAATTCTTCAATCGATTCAATTTTTGGCAGAAGGTGGTGTTTTGGTGGAGTGTGCCAGTCATCTGTATACGGGTAGGATAGAGTAGAGCAGAGAATACTACTATATTGATAATCGTGTGTATCAATTGGATCTACGAGTAAAATTAGGGCAACTTTGTAACAACAACTTGGCTATTTCAACATCGTAATCTTCAATGTCTCCAACTTCATACACAATGTTCAGAGTTGCAACTAAGAATACTTCTTTTGCAAAGAGATTATCACAAGTTAGATTCCAATCAACAACTATCAAACCAGTCAAGAAGTCACACCCAGCTAGAAGATTCTTTTTCAAGCTAGGTTTGACCACTTGTACATTCTATGGTTTAGGTGCCTTTTTATCCACCAAAAACGACCAATTCCAGGAAGTTTTCGTTGATTACGTTCCATTGGGAGAATCTGTTTTAGACACCTATGAATACTATTCTTATCACACTGAGGAATTGTTTAACTTCAGCAAGGCAACAGAAACAATTGCTGATGTTAAAGAAAAATTGGGCTTAGAAAAAACTTTACAAATTCCAAAGCAAGGTGTTACATCAGGTAAAGTTGACACAACATCAACACCAGTCCATGATCCAAAAGTTGGTGCTGAAACAACTGTTGAATCACACTCAAGAATTGAACTACCTTTAATTGGCTTGAAGACAGGTGATGCTACTGTCGATGGTACCATTGCTTCATTAAATGATTTCATTACTTCTATTAACAAGAAAGCATCCGATGTCGAGTCCCAACAAATGATTGAATCTTTAAACAAATCAATCTCCGACTTATCTCTAAAATACAAGGAGTTACTATCGGCTAAAAAGGAAGATCTATCTAAGTTTCTTTCCGACAAGGAAAGTGAACTAAATGTTAATTTTGAAAACAAGCAAGTTGAATTAACCACTGAATTCATTGAAAAATTAACAGCCACCAAGAAAGAAATTGAAGCTAAATTTGCTGAAAAGCTATTGAGTGAAGTTGAAGCTACTAGATCCAAGATTATGCTTGAAGCTGAAAATATCATTGTTAGATCAAAGATAAGTGCAATTGAAGAATTCAACAAGGTTATCTCTGAAAAGATTGATAATGAAAGAGACGGTAAATTAAAAGATTTAAGCTCTCTAATTTCAAGAGTTGAAGACGTTGAAAAATTATCTTTAGAATTATCCCAAACTGCCTCAGCTTATTACTCATACAAAGACATCAAAAAATCCATCAATTCCATACAATATATCATTGCATCCAACCAACCATCTTCCAAAAGTGGTGAATTATTAGTCGCTGAAATTGAAAACTTAAAATCATTGACCGCTCCATTAAACAATGAATTATTGAACATTGCTATTGATTCACTACCATCAAAGGCTGAGCTACTATCATCTGGTGGTGTTTTGACTCAATCACAATTAATTGCAAGATGGGAATTGCTATTACCTGACTTGAGATCTGTTTCTCTTTTACCACCAAATGCTGGTTTATTAGGACACATCTCTTCATTCGTCTTCTCAAAGTTCTTGTTTGCCAAGTCAGGCGCACCAGTTAAGACTGATTCAGATTCTTTTGGTAATGATGTTGAGTCTGTCATTGCTAGAGTTAACGATTACCTATTGAAGAACGAATTGGATAATGCTGTCGAAGAAGTTACTAACTTGAAGGGTTGGGCTAGAAAGCTAGCAGATGACTGGTTAGTTGAAAGTAGAAAGAAGTTGGAAATCCAATTCTTGCTTGATGTTGTGGAAACTGAAATTAATGTTACTGTTTAGTTTAGACTTTGAAGAATATATATCTCTTTTTTTGTTTTCTTACCTCTTGTTATTATTACCTTTACTCAACTTTATTCCATTATATATTTTTATTCCATATTTTTTTTTCTCTTCCTCTTATTCTTCTTCCCATAGATACAAACGATTTCCTTATTACATTATATAGAAACTTGTGTACTTTGTCTTTTTGCCACACTGTTTTCTGTTTCAAATTATTCATATTCATACTTTCATAATTTACATGGCAGTGGTTTACGGGCCACTAAGTACTTTTTTCTAAAAACAGCGTGCGAATCCTCAGGCTCATAGAAACTACATCAATGCTAATAAAGTATTCAAACCAAATAATGTATATGTTTGTTTACTGTTATAATCTTAACTCAGTACTTAAAAGAGCAGACTTGTTGATTTCAGTACCAGTTGAATAGAAGTGCACTAATAATAGTAAGAAACAACTATTGTCCTCCCAAATTTCAACATTTTATAGAATAGAATGTCATCTGCAGCATCAACGACCACAGCACCACAAGTGTACGGTGCTGATGAAATCAATGCTATAGTGTTAGATCCAGGTACTTTCACAACCAAGATTGGGTTTGCCGGTTACGACTGTCCAAGTATAATCACTCCATCTTTTTATGGGCAATTGGAATCAAAAAAAGTGTTTGAAGAAAACTCTTTGTACACACCAAAGGAGAATTTTGAAATTAAACCAATAATGAAAGATAATATAGTAGTTGATTGGGATGCAGCTGTTGAACAATATCAGTACCTGTTCAAACAGCTCGAAATAACCCCAAGTGAACAGCCATTGCTATTGACTGAATCAACTATGAACTCCTTCAAGAATAGACAGAAGGCATTAGAAATCTTTTTGGAACAAGAAAATTTCAGTGGATTTTATGCAGTTAAGCAACCAACCTGTGTTTCATTTGCGCACGGTAGACCCAACTGTTTGGTCGTTGACATTGGACACGATTTGGTTACAGTGACCCCAATTGTTGATGGTATGTGTTTGAAGAAGCAAGTGATGGGTACTAAATACGCCGGAGGATTTTTGAATCAGCAACTTGTTCAATTTTTAGACGAAAAAAAGATTCAATATGATTCAACTTATAAAATCAAAAGTAAAAAAGCATCATATTGGGAAGATCCAGAAAGTAAACCCGATTTTGAATCAAAGAAGTTTGATTATTCAATCACTGAATCCTTCGATGATTTTGCCAAATTGAGGTCCTTACAAGAAATGAAGGAAACTTTGTTGAACGTTATAATTGATTCCAGTTTGGACTCTCAAATTGATGGTGAAACAGAGAATGGAAATAATGAAAAGATAAATCCTGATAGTAATGAAGACGATGAAACTCGTTACTTTGAATTACCTAATGGATTAAGTGTTCCATTCACAAAACAAGAAAGAATCAAGATTTCTCATTCATTGCTGAACCCATCAGAAACATTGTTTGATACTGTTTTAGGTTGGGAACAACTACATAATGGTAATATCATTAAAAGTATTGGTAACGGTGATGATATAACATCCAAAGAATACGTTCCATTAAGAAGAACCAAAAAACCAGAAGAAGAAGATAAAGATAAAATGGATCTTGATGGGCCTGAAGCCGATGAAGTCAATGGTGGTGATAGTAGTAACACTGCTGGTAGCAAGAAAACTGAAGATAAAGAAGATAGCACACCAGCTGTTGGCTTAGGCTTGGCGAAATTGATTCAAACAGTCCTAGATAAATTAGACATTGATTTGAAACCACAACTTGCAAACAACATTATTTTAACGGGATCAACATCTTTAATTCCCGGTTTGAACAGTAGATTACATACAGAATTAACGATATCAAATCCAAGTTTGAAGATCAGAATCCATTCAGCGGGTAATACAATCGAAAGAAAGTATTCATCTTGGATTGGTGGCTCTATTTTGGCAAGTTTGGGTACTTTCCATCAACTATGGGTCTCAAAAGCAGAATATGAAGAGTCTGGTGCTGAAAGATTGGTTGTTAGTAGATTCAGATAATAGAATTAGTTTGATGTGCATCTTTCTATATTTTGTTCCTTGATTTGTTCCTTGTTTCTATACTACTTTTTTTGTTGAAATGTATACTATTATTCCAAAAGATTTATTTTGTATGACAATGAAGCGGTCTGTGACAAACACTGTGTCTAATTGAACAGAAAAGCGATGTAATAACGATTCACACCCAAATTTGATGGTTCAACATTGGGAGTTAGTCGGTAATGTCAACCCCAACCTGGAACTTTACTTTTTTAAAGTTAAAGAAGATTCAGAAAGATTACTGAACTATAGTAGGTATCTTACTTAAGGTTGATAACATTGGTTACTATTTATTATTCTTGTAATCATCATGTGTAACAATTATGGGTAATGCAACCAACCGTGACTTTTATGAAAGAAGAAAAGGAGATATTCATGATATTAAGGAGGAGATAGGAGAAGAGAGGGATATATGTAGCGAGTAACACCAGAGCATCAGGGTCAAAAATGGTCGTAGAATGAATCCACAAATGGAAAATCAAAAAAACTGAAGAGTAGATAGACAGATGAGAACAGAAGAAGCAATCTAGCATGATAATAGTTGAGATATATTATATATAGTATTGCAAAACAAAGAAAACCAAGCGGGAAAAGTATTGGTGACTTAACAAGCACACTGTTGTTCATTAGTGTTTGGCCTTTTGTTCAAATCAATGGTCTTCTTTCTTCTTTGGTTCTGCTGGTTAGCCTGATCTTCCAGTGGTAGCTTCAAAGCAATTTCTTTGAAACATTCTTTAACATTGGTACCGGTTTTAGCAGAAACTTCGAAATAGATAAGGTTTAGCTCATTGGCAAATTGTTTGGCATCATCTTCGCTGATTTTTCTATCCGTTTCTAAATCTAATTTATTACCAACCAATGCAATTATGATATTAGAGTTTGCTTGCTTTTGTAATTCCTTAACCCAGTATTTTGCTTTCTCTAATGAAGACTCTTGCGTTATGTCAAATACAACTAATGCAGCTTGTGCGTTTCTGTAGTACATTGAGGCTAGGGATCTGTAACGCTCTTGACCTGCAGTATCCCATATTTCAAATTTAACTGTGGTAGAGTTATCAAGTTGGATTGTTTGGGTCAGAAATGCTGCCCCTATAGTTGACTCACGCAGGTCTGTAAAGGAATCCTTAACGAATCTGTGAACGATTGAAGATTTACCCACTGCTGATTCACCTACAAATATTAAAAACCAGAGGTTTCAACTCTGTTAGTATTGAAAGCTTCATCAAAAAAGAAATTCACAAAAAACATGCAACAAGGTTATGAGGAGCAAAAAACTTACCGAGAAGAACTAGTTTGAATTGAGCAAATCTGGTTTCGGAGACGGAGGATGTTGATGAAGATATCTGCGATGACATTATTATCTTATTATGATATGACTAGTATACTTATGTATGTATTTGCTAAGATCGTACCCTGATTACTGAAATTGTAATGTTGAAAAAAGAGGTGGAAGTTTTTAAAAAAAGAGAAGCAAAACAATGTCTAAGAAGTCAGTTATCTTTTAACGTCTTTTTTGAAGGCAGTTAATTATAACAAAAAAAGATAACAGAATTAAAGTGGCGCGTGAGATGCTGCTGCGGGCAGATATGTGGCTAAGCATGAGATGAGGCGAGTACGTATGAAGATTGTGACAAAAAACGGAGAGACATAGTATCTTCAAAGCTATCAAGCTACCAGAAACGTTGTGAAAATGCCTACATGGCTGAAACTGTAGGTGAATTTAGATTTAAAACTGAAATTATTAACTACACATGCAGTGAATAGTGTTTCCTAACTTATCGTTAAAACTATATTGAAAATTGGTGTTTAAGAATCCTTCTTAGTATATAGTAAGATAGGGAATCTAAACACAGATATGTATATATTCAATAACTCAATTCACATGTCAAAACAAATATACATCCAAAGATGACCAGCCAAAGTAAACCGTACTCAGAAAATAGTATGTACAAGTGGAGCCATTTAAAATCTGACTCTTGAAGTCATCTTTCAAGTATTTTGATTTGAGGATCTATTCAGAAACTTTGGCTAAAATTTCCTTATCAGAGTACAATAAGTATTCTTCACCATCAACTTTAACTGATGAGCCACCGTAATTAGGTAGCAGAACTTTATCACCTTTGCTTAAACTAGTTGGGACCAATTCACCTTTATCGTTGTAAATACCAGGACCACTGGCAATAACTGTTCCAAAAGTTATCTTTTCTTGGTTTTTCTCAGGAATGTAGATACCGGAAGCAGTTTGGGTTGCGGCCTTGGCTCTTTGAATCAAAACTCTGTCGAATAGTGGTTTGACTGCAGAAATGGAATTTAAAACTGATGACTGTATAGAGTAAATATTGCGAAAAAACATAGAAATTTAAAGCAATTAGTTAGTATTCTGTTATTTCTTACTACAAGTGTACACCAGTGTCTTCTGGGATTCCTATTGGTGCTATATGTTAAAATTGACAATTGGTGAATAATGTTTAGCAGTAATTCAATGCGAACACTTCAAAAAGACATCCCAAAAGCTATTTGAACTTCTTGAGATTATAAAACATACCATTTTGATAGCAAGTTTTTAAGAAATATCTTGAACGATAGCTTTCGTTCTTTTTATGCTTAAAATCATTTGATCACTGAATCAAGAAGAAAAGTTGGTGGTGATTAAACTTCAGTGACGATCAATAAATGGTGTTTCTCTGGTTCGCTGACCAAACTGTCGTAGAATCGACTCGAATAATATTCGAGAAATTCAACTGATTACATCATCCGCGTATTTTATTAGAATAGGTTTAGGCACCGAACGAACTTCTTTAACAGGATTCTAAATCTACAAACTTGAATGGCTACCTCAAAGCATGTTTTGTACAGTGATTATTTTGATTCGTTATTCAATATATAATTTATCTACTTGTCTATTCGTGATGGCATATTTCACATACCAACAACTTTCTTAAGCATCTTTTCCCTCTTTCTACGTCTTTTAGGATGAATATTAATGCCTGCCTTATTCTCGACACTAGCCCAAACTTCCTCGCTAATAACCTTCGGAAGCTTCTTACCGTACAAGCATTGATCAACAAGCCATGTACCCACTAAAAACTCCTCTTTTGTCAACAGCCCATCATCACAAACATCAGATAGCTCAATGGATTCATCCATTCTATTGATATTTAACTCTTCCATGACGTCCAAGACCTCTCTTTTACGTGAATCTAACAATAAATTCCAAATCTTGCAGAGAATATCGTCAGATAATCGGGAACGACGCCATATTTCACGAACAACCAAACCGTGTACTTTCGTAGACCCTATTTTGTTCGCCGCTGACGAGCTTGAATAAGTTGATGCTTTTCTGTTGAACGGTGGAGTACTATTATCTGCATCTGTAGCGTTTTCATCATCAACTATGAAGTCATCATCTTCGTCTCCTAATGGAACGTAGATGCCCTTATTCGCAGCCCAAATACCTTCGTATCTTTTCCTTTCATCTTCAGTTACAGCAGTTGAATCACTATGATGTTTCCAAGGTTTGGCTTCATTGAATTCTTTCTTTCTTGACGGTTTCTCTTTTCTCAATGTTGTTTTAAACTTCAATTGTTGCGGTTCATTAACAGCTATATCAGAATGTGAATTGCTATGGTGATGCATTCCAGAATGTCCTTGCATTCCAAATATTTTTTGTATTTTCTTGCTATGCTTTCCACGCAATGGGCCATGATGGTGGTGTGGTAATTTTACATCGGTGGAAAGAGATATTGGATATTGAGGCAAGTCAGTGTTTGCTATTCCAACTGAAGGTGGGTGCTGTTGTTTTTTCTGAGTGATGTCTGCCGCTGTGACATTATCAAAGTATCCTGTCATTGATTGTGAACCTAATGGTGTTTGCAAGAAACTGCTATAACTATTTTCGTGTCCGCTGCTGGACAGTCTAGGTGTTTCTACTTCAGACTCAGTGGCTAGATATGGAACGTCACTGTCAGTTTCAAAACCACCCGTTACTAACGGTGGTGGTTTTCGTGATAGTCGTCTTTTGTTGATTTGAGAGGTAAGATCCATACTGCCACAATTATCCAGATTTTCAGCACTAACATTTCTTGAAGAACCATTCAATTCGGATGAAACTGGAACGAGTCCAGGAGAATTACGCAATTGGGTTTGATCAACCGGTGGGCGTCTTCTACTTGACCTATCAGCCATTCCAGAGCTGGCAACAGAGGATGACCTGACAGAAACTTGATCAGAATCTGCACCGCTGTGAGGCAAGAACACTGAACTATTGATTTTGGGTTGAGTCATATCCTTATAACTATGTCTTGGAACCCTAGGTGAAGGAATTTCATAGGAAAATATTAAATCATCTTTGAGATCTTCGTTACCCGCCAGCAAGGTATGATCTTGATGATTGACACTTGATGCATCAAAAAATCCTGAATAATTATCAAAATTTTCATCTTCAGAAATCATTGGCAACGATAACGAAGACATAGAGTTTGAATTCGAAATCGAAGAGTTTTCACCAGGAACTTTCATTTGTGAGGATGGTTGGCCCATTTTGGCTATTTCGTCATGTTGACCTGCTGATGAAGAAATACTGTGCGTATTAAGTGATAGACTAGAACCTGAATGGAACGGTGAGTGAGATAATGGATCGTGAAATGACTTGGATATCGCTATTGGCTGTTGAATTTGTGATGTAAGTGCTGTAATTGGTAAAGTGTCACGTGAAACAGATGAAGGCTTGGAGTTTGTTGAATTATTAGCGAAAGAAGGAGTTTTTAGTACAATTGGCTCTGAACTATCTCGCAGTAAAAGTGGTGGTGAATTGGCGAGTTGACTTTTTAATGTTGGAGTTGAAAATGATTCAAATTCAGATTGAGATCTGGAGTTTGGCGAGTGCCATGATTTAAAAGTTGGTGATAAGTTCAACTTGGGAGAACTGCGTTGATTCTGAGAACTCGAGGAATGATAATTCGGTGCATTACTTGAGGATGGTCTTGAAACCGATGAGCTCGTAGATCCCATATGGGAAGGTTTTGATTTAGCTACCAAGGAAGCAGCTGACAATGCAATAGAAGAACTGGATCTATTTATCTGGTCCCAAGTTGTTTTACTTGAGTAACTGGGTTTCTTACCTATTGGAGAAGGTGGGATAGGTAGTGAAATTACTGATGTTGAAGGTGGGGTTACTTTCTTTTGATTTGAAGGCGACGACGACAAGTCAGTGACAGAACCGGTTGATTTTGAGCTAGTCATTTTTTTTATAGAACCTCTTGAAGGAGGTAGAAGTTCAGAAGCAGAATTAGTAGAATTAGAACTTCTGTGGCGTGAACTTGTTGACAATTGTGGTTCTAGTGTTGGTCTCGTTGACTTGATTGAACCTCTTGATCCTAAAGACGGCCTCTTGGCAATGTCGTCCTTTGATGGTTGTCTAAGAGTTGAGGCCATTCTCGATTTATTTCCATAGTGAACGTTGTTAGACGGCTGTGTTTGCTGTTGCTGACTCTGTTGTTGTTGTTGCTGTTGCTGTTCCGCTTTCTTGAACATCAGAGCCGCAGCCTGGGCAGCAGCACTAAGTCCTGTTGTTTGAGCTTGTGTCACTTCTTTCCTGCTTGCTGATTTAGCAGCTATTGTTGATTGTGAAGACATTATATCTGTGTAATTCAATAGACTGTTAAGGTGCTTCTCCTGGAGCAGGGTTTAGAAGACGACTGCAATGCTGTGATCCAAGATCAAGGAATTAAAAAAAAAAACGCCCCAAATGATGGTTCTAGGAAAGAAAACAATGTCTATTTTGAATTCAATAAAAAAATAAAACAAAAGATAATAACAATAATGTGATGAAAGTTATAATTGTTTAGTTGGCATATGAGTATACAGTTAGAAGGAAACCAAAAAAAGGAAAAGAGAACAAAGAAATAGGAACGACGTTTTTGTATTATACTTGTATCGAACAGTATAATATATATTTATAAATATAACAGATCTTCTAAAAGCGCCACTTTGCACTTAGTGAATCATTAATTATGTAAGTTTTTGGATTTGCTATTCCGTGTAAGGGAGTATAAAAGACTAAGAAAAAAAAAAATAAAAAAATATAAAAAATCTTAAAAAAAAGCAATGGCTTATGTCATCTGGAAAATTTTATTCTACTTGATTGATATACAAAACAAGCGTACTAACTTTATCTGTGAATTATTTTAAGCTATATTAGATCAACCTATAAGATTTCACTGTTCTTTTCAAGTTCAATTGATCTCCTCGCTTCAGTTAATACAATTATACAATCCTATAATGAGCGAATCATCAATTGACGCTTCTGTCTCAGCCACAGACAAGGAATCTCTGCCTTTTACCGAACAACATTATTTCTCATCCTATGATCACTTTGGTATTCATGAGGAAATGTTGAAGGACACCGTCAGAACTTTATCATACAGAAATGCTATTATGAAGAACAAGCATTTATTCAAGGATAAGGTTGTTTTAGATGTTGGTTGCGGTACTGGTATTTTATCTATGTTTGCTGCCAAAGCTGGTGCTAAGCATGTCATTGCTGTTGATATGTCAAATATCATTGAGATGGCTCAAAAAATTGTTGATTTGAATGGATTCGAAGATAAAATCACTTTATTGAGAGGGAAGTTAGAAGATGTTGAATTACCATATAAAAAAGTTGATATTATCATCAGTGAATGGATGGGTTACTTCTTATTGTACGAATCTATGTTGGATACTGTTTTAGTTGCTAGAGACAAGTACTTGGTTGAAGGTGGTTTAATCTTCCCTGATAAGGCAAATCTTCAACTTGCTATGATTGAAGATGGTGCTTATAAAGATGAAAAAATTTTCTACTGGGAAAATGTTTATGGGTTTGACTATTCTCCATTCATCAAGCCTTCAATGACCCAACCATTAGTTGAAACAGTTGACAACAAATCTGTTGTTACTAACCATTGCAAGATGATTGAATTTGACTTGAATACAGTCACGATTGAAGATCTTGCATTCCATCGTCAATTCAAGCTAACTGCCACTAGAGATGATTTAGTTCATGCTGTTGTTGCTTGGTTTGATATTGTCTTCCCATCAGATGATCAAGGTGAAGAAGTTGTTTTCTCAACAGGTCCACATGCTCATTACACTCATTGGCAACAAACTATTTTCTATTTGGATCAAGTTTTAGATCTAAAGAAAGGTGAAGTTGTTACTGGTAGATTAGCTTGTAGGCCAAATGAAAAGAATAACAGAGATTTAGACGTTGAAATTGAATGGGATTTCCAAGGTTCTGGTGAAGGTGATTCAAGAGCTCAAGTTGGTAAATACAACTACTTTATTCGTTAAATTAAGTTGCAGTGTTTGTGTGATATTGTGGGATACTTGTTTGTGTCTGTTGACTTTTGAAACTCTTTGTCAGTTATATTCGCTTTGTTCCATTTAGGCATTTCAAATTTTTGATACTTGTATTACTTATATTGCTTCACCATGCATTCGATAATTTTCATTATTCAAACCCTCAATTTGTCCGTTAATTTTTTAATAGTTTTTTTTTATTGTCATACGTTTAATTGTATAATAGTCAAATGATCTAGAGATTAGAAAGAAGAAAGAAAAAGAATAATATATGTCTCAGCTATTTTTTCTATAACTGTTACAATCTTTTACCGCACATTATAGGTAACTTGAACCGATTGTGGCATTGTTACATTTGCCTATCTTAAACTAGAGAAATTAAGATTTACAATCTGCATTAAGGCTCATTTGCTAAGTACCCACACTTGAGCCAACTTCTGTGGGCTGCTGTAACTCAGCAGATCTTGACTGAGAGACTGAAAATCAGAAAATTAAAAGAGCCCACATGTCTCCTTTATTACCAAAGTTGAGTGATGCATCATCGAGCTAAAGTAAACTGGCAACAATTCTCGGACTTCCTGATTCCGGTAATCATTGATATTGATCTCCGCAAATAAAATTGAGAGGTTGTGAGTTTACCTTAGATCACACTTTCTATGCTCAAGAAGATGTGCATTTCCTGGATATAGAGAATGGCAAGCTAAGTTTTAACCAGAAAGGTTGTATAATATGAATTCAATCAGAAAAAATCATGTTTCTTTTAATAATGAATGGTACGGAGCTTCCATTTTGAACCTTTGTTCAACAATGAATATGACTGAAACCACGGTAATCCTTTGTCAATTAATTTGACTCAGTTCTCAAGCACATGTGCTTCCCGCATCAGTCCAAGCTATAAAGAGTAACCATCTCGTAGGGCTGAAGCTCAAAGTTACTTAAACTGTTAGGAGAATGCTAGGTTTGATTGACTTGACTATAAGGCACATTTGTATTCCGTTTTTGTGAAGTAATTTTCAAATCCACAAAATGATTGGATTTATGGCAACTTGAGTTTAGAGTAATCATGAACAATTATGTTACACCCAGTTAATGCACGTTCATCTGTATCCTGGTACATTTGTTTGATATATGAAGATTTAGAGGATGTGCGTTGAATAGCTACCATCTGAACTATTTATTGTCACTTGTGTGATATCCCTTTGTTCAATTTATGCTCTTGCAGATCCATTATTTTTAGTTCTCTAACATTCATTGAACCTAACCGACATTTTTATATTTAGTATTATAAAACATTCAGATGGGTTGGAAAAAATATAATTCACGTGGGGGTAGCTTCTGAAAAACGGTGTAATATGAATAAGGGAAAAAAGAAATAGTAAACTGAGGGCTCAAGATGGATCAGATCACAAAGTATAAATAAATCCTTAAATACCAACTTATTTTTGGTTCAACTGATAATGAATCGTAGCTTGCAAGTTGCTTAACCAGTAGTAAAAACCACAGATCCACGATCACATTACTATTATTAGTTCATTAACAAGCATGGCTCAATTTGGACTACCAACTTTAATAGCTATCGTTTTATTCGTCATGGGTGTTGCTCAAGCTGAGCTATCTCAATTGATTCCAACCGACTTAGAATATCCAACTGATATCACCAAGAATATTTTTGTAAAACAAATCCATTCCCATAACGATTACTGGAGAGATATTCCACTATATACCGCTTTATCATATGGGGTTCAATCCGTTGAGGCTGATGTTTGGTGTTTACCAGTCGATGCATCTAATCCAGATATTTTAGGTGAAACGATTTACGTTGGTCACTCCATTTTTTCCTTGACCGAGAAAAGAACTTTCCAATCATTGTACGTTGATCAGTTAGTTGCTATCTTGAACAAGACTAACCCAGAGACAGAGTATAAGCAATACGCTGATCATATACATGGTGTTTTTGATACTGCTTCGACTTCGACTTTATACTTGTTTATTGATCTTAAAACCGAAGGTGAAGCTACTTGGGAACACGTTTACAAAGCTTTAGAGCCATTAAGAGAAAATAGTTATTTGACTACGTACAACGAAACATCCGGTGAATGGACAGACGGCCCAATCACAGTCATTGGTACCGGTAATACTCCATACGATAAAGTTGCAGCCTTAGAAGCCAGAGATATTTTCTTTGATGGTCCCTTAGCTACTCTAAATGATTCTTACCCTATGAGTATTAGCCCAATTGCCTCTGCTTCCTTAAAAAGCTTAGTTGGTGAAGTTGAGGGTGTTGAGGGTTTAACCGATGAACAATTCTATACTTTAAAGAGCTATATCGATGATGCTCATGACCTAGGTATTTTAACTAGATTATGGGACACTCCTTGGTGGCCTGTTCAAAAGCAAATGTCAACGTGGAGACAAATTTTGAAAGCCGGTTCTGACTTCTTAAACGCTGATGATTTGGAATATGCTTCTCAATTCTATTGAATTATTAGTTATCTGACGCAATGGTAATGAAGCGAAGAGGATCTTTTTCCCATTTCCTGTACCATTTTTTTTTTTCAAAAGTTTTATTTGTTTTGGCTTATCTGGCTAGTCCAGTAGTAGTCTTCTTCTTGACCGTCAACTTGACTTTCATATACATAAATGTTTATCTGTCTTGTGTTTTAATCCTTATCCTTTTTATACTCCTATACACTGTCCTTTCCTTTCTTATGTACACGTACAAATAAATAAGAACAGCGCCTATTTGTTGGTGGCGGATTCCACGTGGGAAATGTGGAGCAATCGCGTGGCGCGTGAATTTCTTCTACCTATAAAGTGTTTGCTAATGTCGTGAGTATCCTTTCATCTGTAACAAAAAATCATCTTTTTGAGAATAGCAAAGTAGGCTTTCCAACTTTATTGTGATTAGGTCAATTAATAGTATGCCTAAATATTTAAATCACACTGTCATATACTTAATTGAGTAACTATTTAAACATTTAAACGTGTTCTTTATTCAGTCAGGCATTATCAAACTTCATAGAATCGGCCTCTATGACATCTTTTCATGTACCCTATATAATGATGGGATTGGTAATAACCATCGCTCTCATCCTATCAATATTTACACAGAACCCATACGTTTCAATAAACTCTCCTTACTCATCAATATCCAATAACTTCCCCTTAACAACAAGCAATAAAAAATTGCATTATTCTTCAGATTTGACGAGGAACATTTTAGTCAAGAAAATTCATTCACATAACGACTACTGGAGAGATATTCCATTATTTACTGCCTTATCACATGGCGTTCAATCTGTTGAAGCTGATGTTTGGCATTTCACTGATGCGTCGGATGATACGATATACGTTGGTCATTCATTAGCTTCATTGACGCCGGACAGAACGCTTAATTCATTGTATGTTGGTCCACTAATTCAGGTCTTGAAAAATGCCAATCCTGTGAATGAGTTTACCAAGTATTCTACGCATTCAAATGGTGTTTTTGACACTGACTCATATGCAACATTATACTTTTTTATTGATTTCAAAACTGACGGCGATCAATTATGGGATCATGTGTATGCTGCACTAGAACCATTACGGTCATTAGGTTACTTGACCACATTCGATGAAAGTTTAGGCGAGTGGTATAAAGGACCAGTAACAGTTATTGGAACAGGGAACACGCCCTTTGCAAAAGTTGCAGGTTTGAAAAAGAGAGATTTCTTCTTTGATGCTCCAATGAACAATTTGAATTCTTCTTTCCCGGCATCGATAAATCCAATAGCTTCTGGGCCGTTGAATGAGATGGTTGGTATTGTTGATGAGATCACTGGGTTGTCAGATGAGCAGTATGATACGTTAAAGTCATTGGTGGATGATGCTCACAATAAAGGTATTATGACTAGAGTTTGGGATACACCTTGGTGGCCGGTTGAAAAACAGACTAATGTTTGGAGGCAGTTGCTAAAGATGGGTTCTGATTTTCTAAATGCAGATGATGTTGAATATGCTTCAAGTTTCTATTGAATTTAGTATATGAAAGAAAGTTAACAACTGTTCCTAGATCTTGTCTTATACATGTTATTTTTTATCATTCTTTTATGATGCAGTTCTTGGGAAATTTGTAGTTTTCACACGACATTTTCAGAAAAACGGTAAGTCTAATTAATGGGGATCTAAACTGATATATTTGTAGGTTTGACATAGAGCACGTTTACAAAACTATATTGTTATAGCTGGTGTTTTAAATAAAAGTACAGCTTATTCGTATATAGATGGGATCTTTAATGGAAAACAGTACCACTGAAAACTCAGAAAGCAAACAATTTGTGCAAATAGTATCCCAATTACCACTTGAACTCCAAGACGAAATATTCAGGTATGCATGTTCAGATTTCAATCAGTGTGAACTGTTGCCACTAATTTCTAATTCTTTAGAAAATAGCAATGCTTTAAAACCATTATTCTCCAAATTATTGCTAACCAATGGTAAAGTATACTTCCGAGAAATTGACAACTATAATTATATTTCAGTTGGGACTGAAGCTTTCGATACGCTATTAGAGTTATATATGAGGGACAGCCTTTTATTGGAAGTTTTGGAAGTTCTTGATTTCAATGGGTTTGATGAAAAGAACGAGATTTTGGCGTTTTCACAAATTGCATCATCTATCTGGATCAATAATCCACAAGAAGTTCACAGACTGTATAAAATTGATAAGAATTTACTTTCTAAAGTCACAAATTTGTCGCTTGACAATCTATCGGTTCTAACTGAGGAAATTGCGCAGTTACTTGGTTCATCATTGAAATATTTTGCAGCACCTCTGAAATTTGATCAGGTTGCGCAAGTTGACAAAATATTAATCCTAATAAAGGCTATAAGTCACAAAAATAAGCTCAATTTGCAATTAACATTAAAATCCAAGGATCTAAGATCATTTTTAGGAGAAGATTATGATGATTATGATGATGCTGATGGCTTCCCTCCACTGTTGCCACTTAATGACGAGTATAGAGCATTGACCGATTTAATTGGAATATGGTGTACAGATTCTGAAGTTCGGTATAGTGTTTACGAGTTGATACTTGGCGATAGAAGATTAGAAGCACTTCATGATTTTGTAAAACATATTGGCTACTTGAGTTTCAGTGAAATTTGCTTTATTGCATCTGATATGATGAGTTTATTGGGTCGGTCAATTGACTACGTGTCACAAATGACAAATCTAACTACTATTGTCATATCGGGCGGGTTTTATATTACCACTGAGGAAATTGGCAATTTAAATCATTTGAATAAAGTGAGAACTTTAATGCTTGAAGGCTGTAACGTTTCAACGGAGTGGTTGAATGAAGGCTTGCCTTGTAATTTAAAAGAGTTGAAGGTTGCGTGCAGTTCGGTTTCATACCTGAATGGCATTTTTGATGTGCCTTACAGTTTGAACTCAATGACCATTTTGTTTCAATATGATGGCTACCTTATCAATTTTGATTTTTTCAACTTTGATACGAGTAATTTAAAAGCATTAAATTTTAGACTACCATCTGCAGATATAAAATATTTTGTTATTGATTTCATAAAACTACCAAAAAGTTTGAAAGAAATCAATTTTTACGAGTATACAGATTTCATAGGTCACAAAGATGCTACTATTAAAGATAGTGGGTTTTATGATATTGATAAAAAAATCATCATGTCTTCGATCAATGAAAATGATTATCATACCTATGAAAACTTGAAAACTAATACAAAATGTAAGTTTTATGATGAATTTAAGTTGATTCATACTAGTTTTGGACATGATAATGTGATTAAGCATGATGAGCCATCATACAGTGATGAATATGAGTTTGGTATCCTGGCATAGGATAACTTAACTAAATTTGAACTCCATATCGATTACATTACCGACTCAAATAAATAGAATGGTTATGCTTACTATTTTGATGGTTATCAAGAATTCTTTGTTAGTTTGGTGGTTTATATAAAAAAAGGCTATTGTAAAATGTTTCTTTTCATAAGTTTATAGAAAAATGTAACAAAAACAAAGAAAATTCAAAAGATTGGCAACTTGTAATTTAGTATATCATTTTTTATCCTCTCCGTATACATATATACCTCCGGTTTGGTCTACTGGAGATTTCTGTTCTCTATCATGGACCCCCCATTTTGTGATGTGAACGAGTAGAAACCAATACGAGGTAGCGAGTTCTACATGGAGTTTAGTATTATCACCGGAGGCACTGTTGGTTTTTTTTACTTTACTCTCTTATTATCTAACACTCACCCTCACAGCCTCAGAGATTATTTATAGTTAGGTGCTTGTTTGTTTTTTTTTTCCAGCAGACGCGTCTCTGTCTGTATTGGACTATTATTATCGCTTGGTTGATTGATAGATCAACATAAAGAAACCAGTACACATTTGGAAGAATGGGACAGAGGAGACAGATAGATAGCAGGCAAATGATAGGGTGAAGTTGAGAGGTGGAGGGAGGGATGGAAAACAAGTGAGGAGAAGATAAAGTGTGTTTGTGTGCACATAATATACACACCATACATACATACATACATACATACATACATGTATATTGATCGTACAATTTACTACTATCTGTGTCCATTTAGATGTTTGTTGTCTTTTCGACGTCCAACTTGGTAACCGTTCTGACGATCCCAATGCCAAGCGATGAGCTGTGTTTGATTCGAATAAAACATGTCAAACTTAAACCAAGGACAAACAGCTCCATATATAGATGTTGGAAATATACATCTTCTGTATATTAATCAAATTAGTCTTAGGCGGGGCGGGAAATGGTTGCTGTATGATAAACGATGTTGTTCAGCACGAGTGTATAATTTAATATATCCCATCCGGTTTATCCTTCGTATTAATTTATTGGCTTGCTGCATTGCCTTTCCATCTATCATTCTTTCCTCCCCCCACTCCTCCCCCCAAAATCTAATTCTAATCCAACAGCACGCGCGCGCCTTCCCCGTTCCCACAGTATTATCGCAGCCTTGCTGGTCACCAAATCAAGATTAGTTTTCTGTTCTTTTGTTCTGATCATGTACAAGCCCATTTACGATATATTATGAACTAATAAGCATATATTTAAGAAACACTCATCTTTCTAACCTTTCCATAAAAGCTTACATCTTGCATTTTACATATCTTATCTCAAAGATCCAACAGCAACAGCATTTTTTTCAACTAATACTTATTATTGTAGCTCGATTGTACATCACACTATCCTCATATCCTGTTGGCATTATACAAAATTGTCACGAGCAATGTTAAAAGCACTAGGACTTCGTGGCTCGTCTTCAAATGAACTGAAGCAAGATGAAAAGCTTGATAGAGTTGTCAAACAAGCTTTGAATTATGAAAACACATTAAAAGCGATGGATTATCTTCTAGATGATCGTTCCTCTGAAGGTATCTCTATGCTTAGAAACAACGATGATGCCATATCTCAATTGGGTTTAGGTGTGATTCAGTTTATTGAAGCAACTTTAGGTTTTGAATATCCAACTATGAAATTGGCAAATGAAACGCTAGTTCGCTCGGAATCCTTATCTTGGAAAGAAAAAGTGTATGCTGAAAGAAATAAAATCAAAACTTCAAATATTTACCCACCTGGGACCGAATGGGTCGTCACATATGCAGAAGCTAACTTGTTAAGTGCTTTACTAATGCTTTTCAGTGAAAGCATGGTTGAAAGTGCTAAAGCTTTGTTAAAATTAAGAAGAGCATACCATGCATTGGATGAAATTAGTCGATCAATGGAAAAGAATCAGCTTAGTAACAACAACCTAAATTCAGAAAAGTTGGATATCAACAGTAGCGATCTTACATCTTCAAGTACAACAAGTTTAGCATCGAGCTTGAAGTTCATTGATTTACCGATGATCAAAAATGAACAACAATTGAAAGACAACGAAATTATAAACAAAATTGAAAGATTATATAAACTTAGAAAAGCGAGAATTGATGGTGATCATATTGGTAATCCACCAGTGAATCAATCTTTACGCCAAAATTTAGGATTCAAAGAACAGCAAGAAGATAGAACAACTAATAGCAAAGTCCTAGAAACAAGTTACGGCAACTCGGATGTCCCAACGGTTGATGAATTTATTCATTCAGGTGTCAATTTATGTTTTGGTATTCTTCAAGTTGTTTTATCCTTGATCCCACCCGCAATTGGTAAAGTTTTATCAGTTGTTGGTTTCAAAGGTTCACGTGAAGTGGGGTTGAAAATGGTTTGGAAAGCTGCTAAGGAACGTAATATTCATGGTGGGTTAGGCTTATTGGCATTACTTGTCTTTTATGATGGACCGTTCCAATTTACAGATACAGATTTTGATACCATTCCAATCAACGAGTTGAAGAAAATTGATAAAGCTGCTGCTAAAGAAAGCGACTTGAAAGCAATTAAAACCTCAACCTCGAGCAAATCTGTTAATAATCAGAAAAAAACAGTACTAGAAAGAAATGCTTCGGTAAACGATGATGAACCAACATTATTACACCCTGGTGAAAAGTTAGTTCAAGTGTTACTTCATTCCCGTGCCTTGTTCCCTAATGGTAATCTTTGGTTATTACAAGAGTCTAGAATGTTGGCTTCGAGAGGAAGATTAACAGAAGCCGTCAGTTTAATGGACTCTTCAAAACCAAGCGAAATGAAACAGGTTGATGCATTACTGGGATTTGACCGTGCTTTGATATTGGTGTTTTTAAGTAGGTTTGCTAGAGCAGGTGATGAATTTTTACACTTATGTAAGATAAATTCATATTCTCATTGTTTGTATACATTCTTTGCAGGTGCTTGTTACTTAGAATGTTATAGAATGAGTTTAACTGGTTTGAAACCAGATAATGGTGAGTCCGATGTTGACTTCACTAAAAAAGATTATTATTATAAAAGAGCAGAGGAGTGTTTAAATCAATCAGTTGATTTGATTGGTAAGAAAAAGTTCATGTCAAAGATCCCACCTTTCGAAAAATTCATAAATAGAAAAATGAAACACATTAAGAAAAGTAAATCAAATACTGGTTTGTCATTCATCGAATCAATTGGAACTTCGCTGATTTTTGAATTGGCTTACTTCTGGAACGGCTATAATAGAATGTCAGAGTCAAACTTAAAGTTTGCGATCAAAATGCTAGGATTCTCTGCCAGTAAAACAATTGATACTGAATTGGATTTAGTGGATCCTAGTACTGATAAGCAATATAGTTTGATATCTGAGACCATTGAAGAGTCCATGATTAGACATACATTACAAGCCATTTCACTGCGTCGGTTAGGTGATCTGGAAAAAGGTGAATTAACGTTAGATCATTATGTTATTGGCCATATTACAGAAACAGGTTCTGCTAATATCAACGATAAATTATTGAAATTGAACGAGAACCCATGGTTGTATCCAACAGCACTGTATGAAAAGGCATTGTTTGTTTGGAAGAGGAAGTATGTTAGTGATCGTGAATTTGATGCTGGATTACATGAAACCTTAGAGTGGTTGAAGAAGAGTCAGAGTTACGGTGGCGATGATTATGAATTGAGTACAAGAGTTGGAATGAAGACTAGTGCTGCTTTGGACAGATTAGAGGATATGTTATAAAAGGTGGTGTATTTTGAAAAGCATTCACTTTTATTTATTTATTTATATATCTATATACAGCATTGATCCTTTTTATACAATTTATATATGATCACAGTTTATTTTATAAAGCAAATTCAAGTTTATATATACACCACTTCCGAAATGTTCCACGTGATTTGTAACGAAAACTCCGTAGGCGAGCCATACTCCGGATATTTCAAAAATCTTAATTCGCGGGATGATCAGTTTTTCCCCAATAGCAGACACCACACACCCCAATCCCCAACAGATGATATATAAATTGGCTGTATGTTCCTCTTCTTCTTCCATTTCTTGTCCCAACTATTTCTCTTTTACTGATCAAAGTAAACTAGTCAATTACAATACCAGTATATTTCCAACACAATGTCTGCTTCTCTTTTAGGTAGTAAGTAAATTACAATGGCTTTTCAATTGCCTCTTGAATTGCAATTCGTTCATCCGTTACAGTATACTAACAGAAATGCAAAACCAATCACTAATCCGGTTTTTCCCCTATAATACAGCCAAATTACCAACCGATATCAAATTAGGTTTCGTCCCATACACTCCAGAAAGAAAGGACATTTGTTCAATTGCTTTCCCATCCTCATTAGACTTAGCAACTTTCTTACCTAACAAAACTGTTGTTATCGTTGCTGCTCCAGGTGCATTCACTCCAACCTGTACCGAAACTCACATTCCACCATTTGTTAAGAGAGCTGCTGAATTAAAGGCTAAAGGTGTTGATGAAATTTTAGTCTTAACTACTGATTCACCATTTATTTCAGTTGCTTGGGGTAAGGCTTTAGGGAACACTGATCAAGTTAAGTTTGTCAGTGATCCAAAGGGTACCTTCAGTAACCAATTCGGTTTAGCTAACCTGAAGGGTGATGATTTTGTTCCTGCTAGAACTTTGAGATACGCTTTGATTGTTAAGGATGGCGTTATCAGTTACGTTGGTGTTGAAACTGGAGGAGAAGTTAGTGTTTCTAGTTTTGATGCCGTTCTAAACGCCTTATAGCAACCATTAGAATCTCTAGAGAAGATTAAAGCAAGGTTATAAATTATTATTTTTTTGTTTTTTGATGATGTTTGCTACTTTTATACATTATATCCTATAGCTATTTGTTTTATCAAATCTCTTTTATATAATTTGAGGTAGTAAACTAACTGTAAACTAACTGTATCTACTCACTTACCTGTGATAATGGTATTTGGACCTTTGTAAACGGGAAAGTGCGAAGAAAGGCACGAAATCGAGATGAAAAGTATCTCTGCTCTATATAATATCCATATCTTACTTGTTTTGTTTGAAATAAACGTAATAGTTTAATATGAATAGATTGACTGAAGAGAGACATAGGTGATAAAGCAAGTGCAATGGAAGGGTCTTTAGATGAATTAGAAAGTACTCTTATGAGTATTAAGAGGCAATGGCCGGAGTTGATGAAACCAGATTGTAATCCACTTGAAACCGCAATTCCATTATTAGATACTTCATCAGTCGGTTTAGCCCATAAATTTCCCGAATTTGCCTCATTGAAGAAGAAATTTTCAAGCTCTTTACAGGAATCAGTGAAGCAGAATTTTGAGTCTTTTAATGATAGTATTGGATCGTATGGCATTACTGTTGAAACCATCAATGATTCTCAATCAACGTTAAC
This sequence comes from Ogataea trehalophila, assembly GCA_003707645.2. Lineage (NCBI taxonomy): Eukaryota > Fungi > Ascomycota > Pichiomycetes > Pichiales > Pichiaceae > Ogataea > Ogataea trehalophila. The sequence continues at coordinate 266,660 of PPKI02000009.1, forward strand.
AAAGATCCAGGCCGAGTTGAATTCAGCTAGTAAGTTGATGAGTGCACCAAATGAAGTAATTAAGGAATTGAACAATAAACAAAGACAGCAAGGTGAAATTATTGAGATATTGGAGAAAATTGAAGAATTGAAGACTTCAATTGAAGTTATTGACAATTTGATAAATGAGAAGAATTTCAAGGATAGTTCGAAAGAGATTATCAAATGTTACAAAATTTCAGAAACCTATGGACTGTTCCAATTGCCTGCTTTGAATTCAATTCAAAATTATTTGAATAACCAAAGTAGTTTATTGGTGGATTCCGTAATTGAAGAAATTAATGCTATTGTGTATTTGAAATTCAATGGAAGTAATAAATCAATGTACGATGAGCAAACTAAATCGAAATTGTTCAATATGTCAACCACCGATATTGAAGATGTTTCAAGAGCTATAAATAAGCCCTTGGAGCAATTTCTAAAAGAGTTAGATACAGAGGGGGTAAACGAAGATGGATTTTCACCAGGAAATGATATCCAAAACTTTTATTTCTTGAAAAATCAACTCAAGATATTGAATGATTTGAATAAGTTGGACGGAGTGCTAGTTACTTTAATTGATAGGTCATATCAAGAAATTAAAACCATGATTGATAGATCCGTTGAAGAAATAAGACTGAAGTATCCTGAACAAGTTGAATTTACGACATCGAACACCAATCCCAACAATGGGTCAAATGCAAAATCAAATTCAACAACAGGTTCCAACAACTGCATGTTTAATACGAGTTCTTTATCAGTTATTAATGAGTTGATTTTGAAAGATTTCTTTTCAAACTTGTTTAAAAAATGTACTTATTTATTACAATCTCATCGTGCAATTTTTGAAATTAGTAATAAATTTAATTCAAGTTATGATTTTAATCTAATTTTAAACAATTTAGAAAAACAATTGAGTAATTTGTTGTATTCATATATTGTTGATGAGAAATTACTGGATAAAGTTGAACAAAATGGAACTGATAAAAATCTAACGAATTCTCCATTCATAAAACTACCGAAACATTATATTTCAAATGACGACCATGAACCAATTTTCCAATTTTCAAAGCTTTCATTCAAAGGTAGAGTTAACAACCGGATTCAAAATGTTATTGAGGATTTGTTCCCTGGCCAGTCCAATAAATTCTTAAATAATTATTATATGACACACACGAACAACCTTGTTGAGACTTTGTTTATTGAGACTGGTTCCAACAAAAATGATTTATTAGTTAGTCCAAACATTTTCAATATGAGTGTTATTATTGATTACTTGTTGTTCTTCATTGGATCATCGACTTTAATCATACCCACTTCGAAGGATAAGATGCTGCACTTCTTTGATCATTTCATGAATATCGTGTTTTTAACCCAGTTAGAAAATACATTGGTTGTCAAATTTGAAAAGTTATTAAAATCAAATGTTAATGAATTCCATGAAAACAACTTCAAATTTAAAAAGTTTTTCAAGAGTTGTTTTGAAATTTTAAATACCTCTTTGAATTACAGAAAACCTTATGTTAACATATTGTTAAAGATTCTAAAAAAATTGATCGTTAAATATCAAAATCAGTTCAATGAATTAATTCCAATTGATTATCTAAAATCAAATAAGCATATTCCAATTTGGTTAAGTAATGAAAGTCTGAATCAAATTTCAAGACAGATTTTATCCAACGATAAAGATGAAGAATTAATCTCACAAGAGAACAATTTCATTTTGAATTCAACAAACACAAAATCATTCAATTTAATTGAAAAGTCAGATTTACTTGATTCTAATAAGTTCAACCTGCTAACAAAATTGCTGCTATCGTTGTTGAATACTTTGAACTGGTTACCTAGTTCGAAAAGATCCGTGACAAGTGAACCAACTGATAACAGCAATATCAATCAGCTGAAAGAAATGTGGGCAATTAAAAATCCATATATTGAAGAATCAGCAATGGTTGTTAATGGTTCAAGCAATGATGGTGTTGATAATAATGTCACCACGATTGCCTCTACCACAAATACATCCTCCAATAATGAACTATTCTTTGATAGTTATCTGGCATTAGAAGGCGAATCATTGGTTTTATTTGATAGCTTAGTCACACAACTAACCGAGCTTTCAATTAAGATCAAATTAATTCTAAGATATGATTTGAAGTTGAAGAGTATATGGTATATAATATCAACATTGAACAAAGAGACATGGTTATTGAATTACGAATCGGAGGAAATTGAACCTGATATAATGGAACTAAACAAATCGATTATTTTGTCGTACAGACTGTTATCAGATTCAATGAACAATTCAAATTTCAATAAATTTGAAATGTTAGTCGGCTTACCAAATTTAATTGATCATTTATTTGTTAATCAATCAACTAGAATCATTAAGATGAACGAAAATGGTTGCTTGAAACTATTTTTGAATATCAGAATTATTCAACAGATGTTAAGGAATGTGTTCACCAACAATTTAAATTCGATAGAATTTAAAAGATCAATCAGTTATTTTAACTTGTTCAAATCAACAGATAAAGGAATTTTAGAAAAAATCAAGACCGAAAATAGAGATTTGTTTACTTTGGAAGAGTATAAAAATATCATTAGAATCATATTTAGCGAAAGTCTATCAAGGGAGTTAAACAGAAAACAATCACAGTTAGGTAGAAACTCGATGGGTCTTAATGATGGTAGCAATAATAATGGAAAGAGTAATAAATCAATCGGTAGTTATACAGTTAGTAAGCGGTACGGAGATGTTGTTAAAAAATTGGAAGTGGAATTCAAGGGTAAGTAATTGTTTTTTGATAATTTATTCATGTGTTGTATAGTATACTTTTGTGAATAAAAACATTGTATTAAGTAAGTACATGCAAAACTATCAAAAAGATTAAATTGAAACCAAGGATAAGATGAACTAAAAGTGAATGGGAAATAAATAAAATGCTATAATGCTATATATAGGTTGAAAGTAGTTAATAGACGAATACCGGCTATTACCATATATGTGTATAAATTGATACACACAAATTTCAAGAAGGAGAGCCATAAATGATAATCAATGTGAAAAGGTGAGGGCAGAGAAATGGAATCAAAAAAAAAGTCATGAGTAAGCAGACCATCATATTCTAGGTCTTTTCAAAACAACTCCAGAATCAATATGAACTCGCTTGTTAGAATCGTCAGTAACGTACATATCATCATCATCATCGTCATCAAAACCGTCGTCATCATCAACAACACCACCACCATTTTGAACATCATTTCCGTTCTGAGCATGTTCTTCGTTGTTGATATTGCTAGATTTTTTGTAATTACTATGAACAAATCCATCGTCATCTTCATTAGTATTACTATTAATGGTTTTAGATTTCACAGCATTCAAAGAAATTTTCTTAAGTGAAGAAGGTGATTGTTGATGGTAATGCTTGATGTTGTTACTATGCTGGATTGTGATTGGGATTTTGGATAGTGGGAAATGAAATGGTGATGGTGATGACATTGAAAATTCGTAAGGTTTAATATTATTATGGAACGTCAATGAAGATTTAAGTGATGCTACTACTGAATCGTCTCGTTCAACTATATATTTCTGTGCTGATGATGTTGTAGTTGTCGTTGAGGTAGCTGTGCTTGATGAAGGTGTTGATGCTGGTGTTGGTGGACTTTTAGCCGTTTCTGTATCGGTATTACTCATCAACTCACTTTTTTTATTAACCAAAACTTGCTTTAGATCATTCACTGATTCAAATTCATTGGTCTCTATTAGTTGGATCAAATCAGTCAAACAATTCAAATACCCTTTTGACTTTAATAAATCATTCTTCAAGTTCGATAGCCTATATAAAGCTGCTATTGACCTAGCGCCAACTTTAAATTCGTTTGAAAGTTCGTGATTTATTGCATTTATCGATTCATCCGTTATTGGACGGGTTGGAGGTAAGTTGTTGGACAAGTTTGATAAATCCATTTGTGTTACTACTAAAATGTGCCTTTAGCTTTAATGTAGGGGTTGCTGTATTTCGTATTTGGTTTTTGTTGTATTATTGTTTGCCGTTATGGTGAAAAAAAGAATATGATGAATGAATGAGTTGAATCAAAATGAACTTGGATCCTTTTATCTCTAAATAGATAATACAACTATTAGAAAGATACATACGCCGGCAAAATTTTATTAACATTTCTTTATTTTCTAATTGCAAGTCCAAAATGACGTCAGCCTATAGTCACGTGAGTATATTTAATTGTGACATGTGTATTGTTGTTACGGTAATTGTGGTGTGTAAGAGTGTGTATTTGGGCGGTAAAAGCGAAGTAAAAAAACGTCGCAGGCCTTAAGCATCCCAAACAGGAAATTACAGGTAAAGCTAAATTAAACCATCTTTTTTTTGACAGATCATTTGGTCTGGCCAGCTATTTTGACAGATCGACTCTATCAACTGTGCCTCCAACCCACAATCCATCTATCCATTTGCCCATATATACTTTTTGTTGTTCTTACACCACATATTCCAAAATAGGTATTTCACTTGGTTTCAGATGTTGTTATAAAGAGAAAAACCTTAACTATAATAGAATTCCCAAGATTGTATTTGATACATATGCTGCTGCATTACGAATTTTACGCGCTATAACAATAAATATGATGAAAAACGTGAATTTATTCTTTCTGATAGGGTGTGCAGTCTCTTGGAAAATAAGGGATACAACTAAATTATCATAATGAACAGAAAGCAAAAGGCAAATTTTGGATAAGCAAGAGTAAGCAGGTATATAGAATGTAGATGAGAAAGAAAGAGAAGAAGAGCAAAATAGAAAAAAAAGCCCTGAAGAAAGAAAGAAAATGAGCCTGAAAACACCAAATAAATAATAAATAAATAACTAAATAAATAAAAGTATAAAAGAACAACTTGTTAGAGTAACAAAGGAATAGGGATTTGTGAAAAGCAGTATTAAAAAATGAAAATATAATTTATAACTTCCCCTAAAATACAAAGTAGTAAAAAAACAACAGGTAATAATGACAGGAAATCTAGTTCATATCAAAATCATCGTCATCATCATCATCAAATTCATCGTCGTCATAGTAATAATGATATCTTCCTGATCCACCATCATCGTAATAAGATGAGCCTGATGATAAGCGGGAGGAATTGATGGTGGCAGTCGTAGTTTGTGAATTGCTGTACCCATTTCTCATGTAACCTTCGATTTCATTACTTGGAGAATTGTTCAAGCTAAAGCCATTATCACCTAAATGTAACTTGTAACCATCTATACCGTTATCCGTCTTACTTAAATCAAAAGTTGAGTTTTTTTCAACCACCTTATGAACAACATTGTTGTCAGATATCCAAGTTCTAATGTTACCAATTGGAGTTGTTTGAATGAAACCACCATCTGGATGATGGTATTTCGGGTATTCGTTCAAGTTAATGTTGTGGATTGTTAATTCAGCATCTGAAATGCTCTTGTTGACTGTTGAATTGGATAATGAATTCGTTGCTGATGGGTGTAATAACTGTTGATGTCCTTGTGTATGTAGAGGTGACGATTGGGATTTTATCTTCTTGAACAAATTCTCAGAGTTTGAGTTTCTTCTTTTAGATCTGGTTGGAGTACTAGCGTTTGAAGCATTCAGTAAACGCTGTTGATGATTTGGAGATTGCTGGAATGGTGAAGCTAAAGAAGGTGCTTGAGGGTAGTTGTTATGTTGAAGGCCTTGTGGAGTTTGTTGAAGCCTTTGTTGAGATTGAGGAGATGGAGGTGATGGTTCTGGTTTTTTATATGTTGGTTGAATGTGCGATAACACTGATGGTGAAATAACATCCGATTTATTTTGATAGTACATTTTTTTTGTTTTGTTTTGTTTTGTTTTGCTTTGCTTTGTTTGCGTTTTGGTAGTGTGATACAACTGTGAGTCTATGAGTATAAAGGAAGTTGTTATTCTTCGTGGAATGAGTTGAGAAATGCTCCTATGCTTTTCTCTCCTTTTTTTATGGTGATGTACAATGAATGCTCTATGTGATTAATTTTGATGGCTGGAGAGTACAACGAAAAATGTTTATCAAGTACGCAAGTGCTGTATGCTTTTTGGTGAGTAATTCTTTTAAAAAAAATATTGAATCTGTTCGATTTGAATTTTAAGTGTTGAAACTTGAATGAAGGAGTAAAAATTGGAAGTTTATGTTGAGTAAATAGAAGAAGATCAATCAATTGACAGTTGAAAAAGGCAGTAAGAGAGCTTAAAAAACAGGCAAAGAAGAATAAGGGAAATAAAATAAAATAAAATAAAACTAAAACAAGTAAAAGTGAGAAGACAAAGGATTAGAAAGGAGATTGTTCTGTTAATTTTTCAAGCGAGAAAGAATTTCTCTTTTTCTCTTTTTTTTGTACTTTCTGTTCTTAAGAGGTCTCGGGATTTTGGAGAGCCGTGTAGTAGTGATGGCAGATACGTAGGTTACGGCAATTAGCAAAGAGCTTAAAAAATGGCTGGTGGTGAGTTGCAAGTGGCAGAGTATCAATTCTGGTGGCTGGTGAAGGTGGTGGTAGGTGGTAGGAGTTGAGTGGCCGGTATTAGCAAAGTGGTCCGATACCGGATTGTGGGTTGTAAAACAAAGAGTCACGTGATATGTAATTTTTTATAATATTTGACACGCAAGTTTATAATGACAGAATTTTTTGTTTAGCACAGCCGCCAAGATAAATATAATAGAAGAATGGATATGCAAATATATATGTAATATAAATATAAAACCTGGATATAGTGAGTCGATATGGAACTCAATGACAAGAATATTCTCTTTATAACATCTAATCCACCTAATATACCTAATACCATCATTTTGACACAAATATGAACCCACTCGTAAGCTTCCTGATACAAATCTCACTAATTATCATACATATCCTCCCCAAAGCTAGTGCTTACTCTTCAGCACAGACCACTACATCAACCGCAACGGAATGGCCATCGCTATCTACTACAAGAGCAATTGCATTACGTACCCAGCGTGATATTTCCAAAAACAACACATTATTGGAAAATGTAGTCATTGGCGTTGATCTAACTCCTGTTGTATTTGAATCAACTGGGTATAATAGTGCAAGTTATCCGATTATTAGAAACTTGTTAAACGTTGGTATGCAATCATTCGTTCTTGATTTATACTACAATGAAGCATTTGACGATTGGGGACTATGCTCCGGTGATAAAATAGAGAGATCTAGTACGAATAGTTTAACCAGTAATACTGATTATTGTGAGTTTCCGACTGAGTTTAATATAAGTGGGGTGTTCAATGTTATTAATGAATTCATTGGTAATACTCAAAGTAAACTATCATCCAATATTTTTTACTTGTTGGTTAATATGAACTCCATTTATTCAACAAATGAATCTTATAGAACTGGTACGAGTGGGTTACGAGCTGCGTTCAATTCCTTGAACCGTTTGTCAAACACGCATATCATTGATTTGAGTGGTGACCATTTGCCAACATTGGATGACTTCTTGTTCAACTCCAATTTACGTATTGTTCCAATTATAATTTCTAATAACTTATACTCAAATACAACCTATGATCTATCAACAGACTTGAACGATCAAATATATATATCAAATGAAACAATATCATCTAGCTTTCAATCCATAAGCTCCTTAACCTTGCAAAATGGAAATGATTCAATCACTAATAATTCTTCAATAGTTAAATTCTCTTTTGATTCTAACACTAATCCATATTCCATATCTGAATTCAGACAAAGTCAACTGAACGGATACTCACCGATACTATCACATAAAATTAACAACTACAATGATGATCTAACACCATATTTGAAAAACAGTTTTTGGTCATGGGCTGTAAATGAGCCAAACATGACTACATCCGAAAACAAAGACTTGGACGGTAGTGAAGGGTTTTTGAATAGATGTGCAATAATGACTCAAAATGGTTGGATTTCACAGTCTTGTAATTCTAAATATTATGCTATTTGCGTTGACTCAAATAATTCTACAAGTTATAGAACAACTAGTAAGAAAGTATCCTATTTCGATGCTGACGATACCTGTTCCTCTGACAATAAGGATGAGCGTGAGAGTTTTAAATTTTATGTTCCAACAACAGCCACCGAACAACACTATTTATTTGGTTACATTCCCAATGGCGAAGCAGGCTTATGGGTTGATATGAATTCTTTAAAGTCGTCAAATTGTTGGGTTACTGGTGGAATTCAAGCTAATTGTCCATACCAAAAAGTTGTGTCAGTCAAAATTTTCAAGCAAATGATTGCACCGGCATGTGTAATTGCAGCTATTTTGGCATGGTCAATTTTCTTTTTACAAATGGCAAGTGTTCCTGTTCAGAAAAATAGAAAATGGTGGAAAAAGACTTTAAATCAAAAATTAAAAGATGAATTTGAAGGTGTGCCTGCATAGAAATGTATGGAATATATACTGTTTGCCGTTTGTGTGGGTCTGTATCTCTATCTTCATCTTATTAGTTCGAAACTACTATCAACTCCCTCTTCTAATTCAATTAATTCACTACCAAACAATCCTCCGTCATATTCAGCATTAATTAAATCGTAATTTGACTCCCAAATTGAATAAATTCTAACCGATTGATCACTAATTGCCGTACAGATTGATTTCGAATCACTAGAACAAACTGCACTTAAAACTCTCATATTTGATGTTGACGCTAGTTTGGTTTGAAGCTTCATCGAAGGGTAAGCGTAAACTGATATCAATACTGGTTTGTCGGTCACATCGCCAAATCCAAAAGTGGCCAATAACTCTTTACTGGATTTTGACCAAATCAATGAAGTTATTTGTGCTTTTGTTTGGACTGTATTGATAAGCGTACCTGAATTTGTATGCCAGAATCTGATATTTCTATCTTTTGATCCTCCTCCTGATGCTAGCAAGTACGGCATCCAAGGACAGTACGAGATAGCTTTAACTGCTGCTTGATGTGGTAAAACAAACTTCAATATGGGTTTGTTCAAGTCACTGATATCCCAAATGGTACAACAGTTATCATTACCACCAACGGTGATCTGTTTCCCATCTGGACTAATATCTATACCACAAACTTGTTGCTCATTACACTTGAAAGTGCACTTGACAGTGAGCTGATAATTGATTTCACCTTCAACTTCCTCTCCTTCCTCTTCTTCTTCAACCAATTCATATATTGTAACATCCCCTAAGTCATCACCAGAAAAGAATAGTTTTTTATCCTTTATCCAAGTTATACAACAAATTCCAGTACTTGGTTTCAATATTGCTGTTGTGTTGATCTGTCTGGAGTTGTTAGTGTACAATATTAAACGGCCTGTCTTAGTACCTACTACCAATAAGTTTTCTGGTCCAAATGCAACACATGAAACTATTTCATTATCGATTGATTGCAATGGCACAGTCCCCTTTTCATTACACCATGTATATACCACACCACCTAATCCAACAGCAATCATATTTGAAACTTTACTGCATGAAACAACGTTAGCATAGAAATCATTTCTTAATCCAGGTGCATCTAGTACTTTAAATGGAACCTCTGTTTTGACTTTTTTAAGACCAATTGAATTTGAGTTTGTTATATTACTTTTCCTTAATGAATCGTTAATTTCCTTTTCTTTTTCTTCTTTTTCTTCGATTAATTCAGTAATCATCTTTTTTCTTGTCGTTGAAAACTTTAAAGGTTTAAAGTTAAGTATACGTGACCTTATTTTGAAACCTAGTGCTTTTGCAACATTACCTTTATGGTTAATGAGTCCATTTTTATTTTCACTTTCCAAATCTGATCTATCACCATCTTGTATATCAATACCATTTCTACTTAAATTGTAACTGTTATTCGAAAAGTCAAAGCTATCGTCATCAAAATTGGATGGTGAGGTAACATCACTAAACTGTGTTGATCTTAATAGAAAATTGTCATGTCTTAATATGAAAGGGCTATAGAAGGACCGGTTTGCTGACGAATTACCATTTTCATTTGCTCTTGTATATTCCAAGTCGGTTGAACTAAGAGATAACAAATTTGAATTGTTAGCAAAACTGCGATAATATCCAGGATTCCCACTATCGTGCAATGTCGAAATAAACCTATCGGTAATGTTATCATATTGAGTATCATTTTTTATAGTATAGTTGTTTTTATTTCTATTTCTATTTGATCTGCCTTTGTAGGTGTTCGGGGTTTTATGCTTATTAGTGGACATCGTAGAAATTAGGATTGGGGACAATCAAAGAGGGTCTTGTTATTGGCAAAGTTCCTTTTTGGGATAATGAGTATTTTGCAATTTGTTACTTTATTGTATTTAAAATATCAAAACCTTTTTTAGTAGTTCTGCTAATTTTGTTTTCAATAAATATTTAATAAAAGGTATAGGAAAATAAATCCTGGAGATGGAGAAAACAAAGGAAAGATCATCAGCCAAACAATTTAAAGAGCGTCAAAAGAAGGACCAGGAAAACTAGGCCGCATCTCTTGTCTTTTCTCCTTCTTTTTTTACCTTACATTTGACAGCCAAAATAGTTGATCGGAATAAGCAATTAGCGACATATATAGTTACATAAATAAATAGAAGTGAACGTGATTCATAAATGATAAAAAGAGGGGGAGATGATTATTTGGAAACAAAAAAAAATAACCAGGTAACAGAAAAAGGAAAAGCGCAATATACTTAAAACAGCCCACCCATATGAAAATAAGAGAATAAAAACATGACAAAACAAGCCGTTACACACTGAAACTTTCTGCATGGAAATGGAACCCACAGTCATTGGACCATAAACCAACCTTATTAACCAATCCAATTGGACCAGCACCAATAACCCAAGTGTTTTCATCCAACTTACCACCCCGTTTATTGAAACGATCCTGTCTATTCTTAATAAACTGGTCATTCAAAAACAGCTCATCCTCCATATCTTCACCCAATATTTTACCGTTAGATTTTTTGAACTTCAAATTATTGCTGTTCGAACTGTTTGGATTTTGTCTGCCTTTTTTAGTAATCTCATTACAGCAAACAGATTTACCGCTTTGTAAATCAACCAAAGGACCAATACATGACGATCCGATACACCAATTGTAATAGTATAAACCTAATTTTGGTCTACCAAACTCAATACGGCATGATAACCCTTTTAAAACCCAGTAGTCTGATAAGTCATCATACAGGCCAGATGAGGATGAAACTGATTTTTTACCAAAGTCGATGGTATTACTATCATGGCCCACGCCCGAATCAAATCCAACACCAGGGGCCTGAGTTCCAATATTCGTAAAGTTGTAAGGGGTTTGAGGTTCTGAGAAATCAAAACTAGCCTGAGGTGACAGCATATCTATGTTTGATGAAGTTGCTGTTGCTGCTGCTGATAATGAAGATGTAGATTTGGATGAATTACAACCTCTATCAAAATCAAGATCAACGTTTTCGAACTTATTTTCATCGGCATATGAGTAACCAGTTGCAGAATTGCTTTGATGATTCTTCAATGAGATATAACTGTTACGATGATTTCCTGCTAACGTACCAAATCCTAATTCAGGGTCAAACTCAGCGGCGACTGGGGTAGAAGAAGACCCATAATTCACGGCTGGTGTGAATAAGGGAGTTGATTCTCCAGGAAGTTCAAATGGTTGATTCTTTCCTGTAGTTAGGGCTGTAGGCACAGATGAATGTTGGTTGAAATCTTTTTCCATCTCATCAACAGAGAAATAGTTACCACTTAGCATTTTATCTTGTTCCAGAACTTCAAGTTCTCTTCTTCTTCTGTGAAGTTCAGTAACAGCTTCTTTGAATGATTCTTTTTCACTCTCAGAATATCTACCTGTAATGAAAATATCAATACAGTCGTTGTTCACCAAGATATTTTTGAAATAGTCCAAAATCTTCAAATCTTCATGATCTTTGATAACCCAAATGATCTTAACTGTTGCACCGTTATAACTCAAAATTCTTAAAATTGGTAAAGCAAAACTTATGGCTGAGCCACCAACAACAATCAAACATTTCTTAACATTTGTATGGAAAAGTAAAGACTTAGGATTTGAATTCTTTATAGGTTTCAAGAAATGTAAGAAAGGTAAATAAGAACCAGTGATTAGATACTTTTTATTTGAATCAAGCTTAAAATTTCCTTTTCTAACAACTAGTTTTTGAGTTTCGTCTATCGGTAACGTGGCAATGGTAAATGGATGTTGAACTGGTGCAAACAGATTCTTGTATAACTGTTTAAAGTAATTATGTTCATCAAACTCAATCATTCTTAAATGGCAACCTGGTAGTCCAGATTTATTTGCAATTGAGTTGTTTGGTAATGTGACCATAGTTAGATTTGAAGATATTTGAGTAGCTTCTATGTTAGTTGATGTGGTAATTTTCAATCTATAATAGACTTGATAAAGTAAAATGCAAATATTAGTTGTTGTTAAATAAGGAATTGGTGGTCTGGCATGGAAATATAGAGTGATAACTGCAATCCAAGTGCACAAATAGTGGCAGATGTAGAATAAGTTGTAAATCTTTCTTCTGATTCTAGGTAACGATGTGAAGAAAATGACAATGAAGGCAAGCATTGCAGCACATCCATTCAAATTGTCAACTCTCCAAACTTTGGACAGTGTACCTCTGTCTATAAAAAAAATCAGGTAAAAGGATGTATGAAGAAAACTTTGTAAAACCACTATTCTTGAAAGCCATTTATGAATTGGAATCAAGGATAGGTATAAGGTTTGTGGTAACGGAGATGGTCTCAAAGTTAAGAATAATAACGAGGGTAAGCAGTATGTTGCCACTCTACCTAGTCTTGCAGCCAAAAATTGGACATCGTTGTGTATTTGAAGTAAGGATAAAAGACCAAGTACAGTTGACCAAAAGACAATGATTTTGATAACTTCCAAATTTAAAGTGAAATAATTGTTTCTAACTCTTGAAAACTTGATTCGGCTCACTAATCGACTATAGATACCAAAAAAAAGGGTATCTGAGATTTTGTTCCAATATGGGATCAACAGAATGAAGATTAAGGTAATTACAAGTGCATAGTAGCCATAATTTAAAGTGAGCTCTTTCCGTAAACCTTTCCTTTCATCTGATACTTCTTTTGGGGGTATATGAGGTAGCCAATTGTAAATCAACATTATTATGTCTTTCAGCAGACGTGATATTTCCTGCCAAAGAGTTTGTATTTGATTCATTTTTAAGACAAGATATGATGTGTGATGTTGGAAATGGTGCTAACAGCACACTATGGTTTATAGTGGCAAATTATTGAAAATGATTGAGGGTTTTGTTAAATTGCTATGTTATAAATAGCTACCTTTTGAATGTGCTTTTCTCAATTACTTAATCTGTTATTTGACGGTGTAAATGTATCCTACTCTTGCTTATCGGCAAACAAGAGATATTTATAGAGACAGGTTTAACACTGAATGCTTGACTATCAAAGCCTTGTTATTCGGTATTTGTAGAGTATCAAGTACTAAAATTCTATTGGTTTAATTCTTGAATCTGCTTGATTACAATTGAAAGCTTTATTATATGAAATATATTCTCTCCAGTTGAATTTTAGTGAAATGTCAGCTCCTCCGATATCAGCGTTGAAAGCGTATTCGATGTGTTTGTTCTAGTTTGCTTCTTTATTTGATGAATAATTATACAGTAGAGTGTCACAAAACCGAGTGGTGTGTTTAAATGATTTCTAGTTCATTTATTGGTTTGGCTCTACAATTACCAAGAAACATTATGCAAAGATGAAATATATGGTTCCTGAATAGTTAAAGAAACCATTTAAACACTATTGATCTCAGACGTTTGGAAGCAGTTTTGAAGTATAAAATCCTAACAAGGTAAAAGCCGCATAATTAAATATTAATACTAACGAAATATAATCAATTATGTCATCTTATTTTTTATCGGAACAATCTCGAAAGCCGCCACCGAGTTGATATTCAAAAACTTGATCCGACGGCTGATTCTTCGCTCCAAAGTTCGGGTTTTTCTTTTACATTCTAGAATTGACAGATTGAAATATGTTATTGTTTGACAAAACCTCAGAGGCTATCATTTTTAACAACTTTCTATGTTACAAATCACAGATATCAAGATAATTTGCAACTTAAAAGTGGAAAATATGGCTTATATCACCCGTATCTTTCAAGTTGATCACACAATTCATCCATCTTATACATTCTTGGAAATGCAGTGAGAATGCATTTTACTTCCTGAAAAGTTTTAATATTTGATCAATTCGTAAGTTTCTCCGAAATTTATAAGATTTGCAATGAATAAATAGATCATGGAGATCATTATATTAGATAAGATAATCGAGTAAGTGGTAATTATATAGTTGTATATATCATTATTAATGATATTATATGCTGTCTCACCTTTAAATCATGGAATCTCTTCATATGCAAGGGAACTAGCTAAATGGCAAAAAAATTATGGTAGCTTTGAATTATCATATTTTGTCTTCCCCTGGTTGATAACGGTTATAGTTAGAAATCGATATTCTACTTTAAATACTAATAGATATCAGTAGTTTGTTGAGAAAAACATACGCATACAGAATCAGAAATCAAAAGTTATGAAAGGTTTTGAGATCAAGGGTTACTACAATTTTCTTAAGATATCGGCGGCATATTCATAAGAGATTAAGAATTTATATCACATCCCTGGGCATAGAACAAAGGTTCAACACCCAGTAAAAAAGAATACAGATCTGTGATTTTGAGGCAGATATTTCAAATTACGTCAGTTGATGATCATATCTATCCCCACCAAATAGTTTCCTTCCATTATTAATATTTGAACAAGATATAACTTTATTAGCAGAAAAAGAAAAACTGGCTAGCCAGTGGAGATTCATTGTTCAATAATGATGAAGCGCGGGGGTGATGGTGACCATGTATACGCTTTCTCGGTATTAGGTTCTTATCTTCAGATGGGAAGGGGGAGGGGAGGGTCTATATTTGTGAATTGTACTGTACATATACACCATTTGCATGAATAGTTCTTATATAGCAAGAACAATCTATTCAGCTTTTTAACAAGAAGTCTTGGTAGTGCTGCAGCTACTTTTTCTTAAACGCTCAGCATGATCCGTATCTAATTTCAAATGGAGAAGACAAACCGGAATAATGTTATGTTTTTTCTTGGTGTCTTTGATCTTGAAATTCTTTGGCTCAACTAGCGGTGGAATATCCAAACTGCAAAAAAAAAGAGAGGAAAATTATAAAGCTCGTATGTGTTGTCTAAACTTTTAATTGTTTGATAAAATCAAAACTTTTTCGGTGAATTGTTATTAATTAATTCTAAGGAGCTTTTACTAATTTAAGTCATGTATGCTATGATTATGATATGATATATATGATATTATATGATCCACTGACTATTTTAACTTTGACTGTTCTATTTTTTCTTTTCAAAATTTCTAGCCGGTTACAGCGCGGAGAGGCCGTATGGATTGTCCCCTCTAACAAAATCTCACGGTTCAAGTTGCGCACACGCACGCGCAGATCATATATAAGGTTTAAAAAGTGTGGTGCCATATATAAGAAAAGAGAGAGTAATTAATTGTTTGCATTTCTTTTTCTTTGTGAATTGAATTATCCGGTGCCAAATAAATTATCTTACACTTTCCCTTCTGTTGGTATGGTTGGCGTATTAAACTGCATGTTTTCGAGTTACTGCTTTGAATAAAATATGAAATTATCCGACTGCATTTAACGGAACAAATTGTACAGAGAGATTGCTATTAAACCATATGCAAGTTGTAATTGGTGGGTTATATACTCTGCAAAATCAAAGCAAACAAAAAAGCAATAAATACATACACCAGTAAGACGTCTCTAGGCCAAGGAGAACAAAGATTAGATATAATAAACAAACTTGACATACTTTTCAAAACATCATCAAAAGGGTACTTCAACTTACGAGAGAAGAATTGTGTTGAACCTTATGCAGCTTTGTTTTGCCACCCACCTCCCCACACAAAACATGATTTGTATTATTCTAAATGAAGAAGCCTGAACAATAGATTACTTTTAAAGTAATTAATGTCTTTTTTTGTGTGTAGCGCCACTCCTTTGTGTAACGAATAGGTCCTTGAACCTATCCATACATACGCTTAAAAACAACGTGGCTCTCCTCAATTTTTTTCCTTGCTCTTTCACTGGGGTAATAGAAAGCTTTACCATGGATGATTGATTAATCAATAGCCTTGTTTTACTTTTACTTGTCGAAAAATCTATAGATCGCCAATCTTGCTTAAAACTGTATGTTGTAATGTTTTAGGCTTATAATTTGTACTATTGATTCAGTAACGCCTGTTTGTTGCTCTGTATGGCATTAGCTAGCGGTAATTTCTTTGTTTTTTGTGACATATCAAGATAGAAACTGTTCATGTCGTGTGAGTTACTTTGCTTTATCTATGTATTGAATTGAAATTGACGCGTTGCACTAAGCAATGCCCAGCCAAAACCAAGACCGTAGACCGCCCTTTGGGTTCCGATAACTCTTAATGGTTATTTTAAGTTTGTTGGGTACTTTATCGATGTATATCTCCAATTCGGGTTATATAATTCTGGTTATGATTTAACCAGTTATTGAGATTAGCGGATACTGCTTCTAGGGTTAAAAGAAAAAAGGCAAGCAGTGGGTGGTAAATAGTGTGTTGGACTGTTTCCCAACTTATCTGGCTGCACAAACCGGAAAATCTTACCTTTTAACCGTGGACGGTCGCTTGGAAAAGTGGAGGAGAGTTAATCCACCACCCACGAAAAAATTGGAAAAACAAATTTTTTACGCCGCGTGTGTGTGATGTGATTATGTTGTGAGGCTCACAGATTTCAATTAATTGGCAATTGCAGCTATTTTGCAACCGAATTGACTCCTCCTCTCTTCTTCCCTTCCCTATAAAACATAACCGCTCACAAGAGCGTATTCCCTCTTCTATTGTTCAGATTAATAATACAAAGTTTGCATTGTTCCGTATCTTGCGGGGAGATTTCCTTTTGTCTGGAGAATGATGTATTTGTGTATTATTCCCCCAGTTAACTTAAAAAGTTTCTTCCGGGGTGAACAATAACTAAACCATAGCACCTAGAATTTAACTGCATATCTTTTGAAGGACTGAAATGGTTGGGTACCCAAGGTGAATCCTGTTTTCCTTCCAGTTCATCAAAATGTTAAAAATTAAATAATTGTATAAATACCTTACAATCTTCCCCTTTAAACTTCTTCAGTTTGTTTGCTTGTTTGTTTGTTTGTTTGTTTGTTTGTTTGTTTGTTCGTTTATCAGTTATACAAAAGTATAAATACAACTTCATTAAATAATATCAATAATAATAATAATAATATAATGAATGGAATTGCATATCCAGAGGTGGATGATGTCCAGTCTCAAGAAAGTATCGATGTTAAGATCGATGAAACTAACGCTAAGTTGGATATGGTTGAAAAAATCGATGGCTTGAACTTGGATGAACAATTTGATAAATTTGAAGCTTTAGCTCAAGAAGCGGCAGTTAACAAGGACTGGTGGGACAGAGTGGTTATTGATACCCATTGCAAGATTAATTTCAAAAGCACAACCTCTATGGTTTATTTATTGGCTTTTTTCTCCTCCATGGGTGGTATGCTTTCCGGTGTTGATCAGTCCTTGATTTCTGGTGCTAACGTGACTTTAGTCCCAAGTATGAATTTAACTTCAAAAGAACAATCTATGGTTTCATCTTTTGTCCCATTAGGTGGTATCATTGGTGCCTTCTTAGTTTCTCCATTAAATCAATTGATGGGTAGAAGATTTTCTATTATGGTTGCTTGTGTTGCTTATACTGTTGGTGGTATCTTGTGTGCTGCTGCTCATAACGTTGAATCCCTTTATGCTGGTAGAATCTTCATTGGTATGGGTATTGGTTTAGAATCTATTATTCCTGCTTATGTCTCTGAAACTGCTCCAACCCACATTCGTGGTAACTTGGTTTCCTTATATCAATTTAATATTGCGTTGGGTGAAGTTTTCGGTTATGCAATTGCTGCCTTCTTCTATGAACTACACAATGCTTGGAGATATATTCTTGGTTCTTCTTTATTCTTTTCAACTTTGTTGTTCATTGGTATGTTTTTCTTACCAGAATCTCCACGTTACTTGGTTTCCACTCAAGATAAAATTGGCCAAGCTTACACTATCTGGAAATCTTTAAGAAACATGGATGAAATTGAAAGTAAATTGGAATTCTTAGATATGGTTCAAGCTGCTGAGCAAGCTAGATTCGAAGGTGAAGCACACAAGACTAAGAAATGGTTAATTTTAGATCTTGTCAAGAATGCAAGAGCAAGAAGAGCTCTGGTTTACGCCAACATTATGATCTTCTTAGGTCAATTCACAGGTGTCAATGCTGTCATGTATTATATGTCTACTTTAATGAGTTCGATTGGTTTCAACAAAAAGAACTCTGTTTTCATGTCATTAGTTGGTGGTGGTTCTCTATTGATTGGTACTATCCCAGCTATCTTATGGATGGATAAGTGTGGTAGAAGATTCTGGGCTAACTTTTGTTTGCCAGGTTTCTTTATTGGTTTAATTCTATTGGGTTGCTCTTACCAAGTTGATATCACTACTCCAACGGCTAAAGGTTTATACTTATCCGGTGTTATCTTATATATGGGTTTCTTTGGTTCTTATTCTACATTAACTTGGGTTACACCAGCAGAAGTTTACCCAACTTACTTGAGATCATATGGTATGACTATTACCTCCATGGGATTATATTTATGGAGTTTTATCATTACCTATAACTTCAGTGGTATGTTCGAAGCATTCACCCCAACTGGTTTGACACTAGGTTTCTATGGTGGTATTGCTGCTTTAGGTTTCATTTACCAAATTTTGTTTGTTGTTGAAACTAAGGGTAAATCGTTGGAAGAAATTGATGATATCTTCTGTAAATCTACAGGAGCATTGATTACATTGAATTTGAAGAGTACTAAAAAGGATTTCCATAACCTTTTCCAGGGTAAGTTCAGGGAAGTTGCCCATGGTACTGAAGTTTTGTACTAACTAGTTTAATTTATGTCACATATATATATATATATATATATATAAGAAAATAATGATCCATTTTCTATGTTTCAACAAACCCCTTAAAATGTAACCAAACAATTACTTTTGCAAATCTAATCAAAACCTCGTAAATCGATATTGCTTACCTAACAATCATCAAAAGCAAAGGGAGAGAAGAGATATGGGATTGAGCCGCTACTCTACCAGTGTACCTGAGCTACTTTCCCAACGGCAGAACATCCCACCCCCATAAAAGGGGGCTGAGTCTGAGTCTCTCTCTCGTAGATTGTAGTTTTTGATCATCAGTTCAGCTTAAGTAGTGCAAAGTTACACATATAAACACATTGTTGAAACAAGATTACCATGGCATTTATCAAAAAGAGACAAGAAAGATCTCGGGCATATTAATAGAGTAGTTTAATTGATTATATGTAAGTTTATTATACATATATAATCGATGTTTGTCCTAAGCGACGCTACCAATTCCAAGTCATTCCGGCTAAGTCTTAACCATAGAGAAATTTATTATCTTGCTTGTTATATCTCTTCTAGGCATCCAACACTACTTTTTATACATTTTTGCCTTTATTCATCCAAAACTATTTATTGATGTCTATCTGAATACTTACATTATTCTTGAGATATTGTATATATTATATATACTGTCATTAAAATACATTAAAATACAGTAAAATACTATCAGTTTTCGTTTTGTTTATTAACTAACGGAAAATCCTTTCCAGGCGCAGATTCTCTTGTTGTATTTCACCCGCCAGGCACTACTTAAAATTAATTATGCACCTGTTGAGAACACAAAGAGAAAGTCCCCAATACACTCTTAATCACAGAATTATATATCTCCTATTAAAAGTATTCACTCTTCTTTTACATAATGAACTGGTTATTCTTGCATATTAACTTGCCTTGCTATTCAATTCATCTATTTATCTTTTTGATTTGTTTCTCCTTTGCTGTCTATCTCTCTGTTTGCTAATAATCTCGCAAATTTATATACATTAATTTTTTTTTTCAAGTTATACAAACAAAAAGTTTCATCTCGTTAAGACGAATCTGACCCCCCAATTGTTAAGTAACTGAAAAGAGAACTTCATTTGAAAAAACAATTTTGAACAAGAAAGTTGAAAAGAGAATTTCTAAAACTACCTAAACTAAAATAAAATTGATATAAAAAAATTTTCCAATCAATATAATAATGTCTTCTGAATCGTCTGCTTTACTACCAAACGGTAGGTCTTCAAATCACTCTTCAGTGTTGGGCCATTCTTTAGCTGTCCTGAAATTAACTTTAAAGTCATCTCCAATAAACTGGTTATTATTGTTTGCACCATTAGGTATAATTTCTGGTGAATTGCATTGGCGTTCATCATTGACTTTTACTCTGAACTTCTTAGCAATTGTTCCGCTAGCTTCCGTTTTAGCATTTTCCACTGAAGAATTAGGAGAATCTATTCATAACAACTCTCTTGCTGGTTTATTGAACGCAACTTTTGGTAATGCTGTTGAAGTTATTGTTAGTATCATTGCTTTGAGACAAAATCAAATCACCGTGGTTCAAGCTTCCATGTTGGGTTCAATCTTGTCCAATTTGTTGCTGGTTTTGGGTTGTTGTTTCTTGGCTGGAGGTATTAAATACTCTTCGCAGTCATTCAACCAAACAGTTGCTCAAACCATGACCTCTCTATTGGCTTTGTCAGTCATTGGAATGCTATTACCAGCTGCTTTCCACGCTTCTTTACCAAACAAGACTAAAAATTTGGACGTCAAGATTTTAGAATTCTCAAGAGGTACTTCTATTTTACTATTAATCGTCTACTGTTTCTACTTATTCTTCCAACTAAAGACTCACAAGCATTTGTTCGAAGAAACTGCTGAAGATGATGAACTACGTGTTGGTTCGGCAAACACTAACATTAGTGAATCATCAGCTGGAGATGCTTTATCAGATGATGAAAATTTATCAGTGATGCACCCAAGAAGATCTTTCTTAGTTAGCAGACCAAAATCTTTGTACGATTTATCGGCTAATGCTGAATTGCAACATTTAAGTGCTAAAGCTTCATTGATTGTCCTTGTTCTCACTACTTTATTAGTTTCATTATGTGCCGACTACTTAGTTTCTTCAATTGATGGTATGGTTGAATCATCCGGTTTATCAAAGACTTTTATTGGTTTAGTTGTCATTCCAATCGTTGGTAACGCTGCCGAGCATGTCACTGCCGTTGTTGTTGCTTATAAGAACAAAATGGATTTAGCTGTCGGTGTTGCCGTTGGTTCATCCATTCAAATCTCTTTGTTTGTTACACCATTTTTAGTTTTGGTTGGATGGGCAACCGGTGTTCCAATGTCACTATATTTCAGTACTTATGAAACTGCAGTCATGTTTGTTGCTGTTTTGATTACTAACTATTTGATTTTGGATGGTGAAAGTAACTGGTTAGAAGGTGTCATGTTGCTATGTACCTATTTGATCATTGCTATGTCATTCTTCTTTTACCCAGATACTTTAACTGCATAAATGTAGTAAACTCACCTATAGTCACCCCTCCAACGTTCTCACAAGCAAGCAAGCAAACAAACACACACGCACACAAAATAATTTTTTTTACTAGTTTGAAACTTTTTACAACATAGATAACCACCTATTTTTTTTAACAGGTACCTTTTAGTGGATTGATTCATTAAAAAAGATGTAATCCCAATCTAAAAAACACAAAAATTTTGCTCCATATTGGAAGGAAAAGGACTCGTCCTCAACTTCCACTTTTTTATCCGGTTAGTTCTCTTAAATCTATACAACCTTTAATTGCTTGTTTTCACACTTTTTCGGCTGATTTGTTATTGCTGCTTTTCCCCTAATCCTTTTTTTTCACTGTAGGAAGACATACTATTATGTTCTTGTTTTTGTTTTCGTTACCCGGTTAATCTAAAATATATTCTCTTTCTACTATATATAGATTACTCGTTCAAACAATATAATACGACAATGATCAATAAAAATGGCCATAAAGAAACGTATCAGGCACATGCACAAATCATGATAGAAATTTTAATTCCTCTATTGAAAAAAAAAATTGTTGAATTAAAAAAAAATGCAGTCATATTGTCCACTGATAGTCATTGATGTTATGAACAGTAGCCCATTCTTTCAGCAAGGCATAACTGAAATTTATTAAATTGACCAATCCACCATTGGCATCAGAAGTACCATTAACTCCAACGTCTAGCATATTAACGACGGGTAGACAGTAGTCTCCATTACCAAGCTGTTGAAGACTGCAAGCTTCTAAATCATCATCACCATCATAACTGATACCATTATTTTGATTTGGGTCAGCTTTTTCGCTGTAATCTTTCGAACCCCAAAACACTCTTGGGAATTTTTCGAAGATTTTACGAATGCCTAAATTTATCTCTCCTTTTTTAACGAATGATTTAATGGATTTGTTTAGTCTTAGTAATTTAATGTTCAATTGGAGTAATTTGTCGGTTTGATCCTGTGAGATTTCTTGATCTTCGTTTATACTCGTTATTGACTTGATCGTTTGCTTTAATGCAGTTGTTGTTTGAGTATGAATGTGGTTTAATAAGGCAGCGTTAATGAAGTGGCAAAGGCCATTAAGGTAATTAATGTTTAGGTCTTTCTTGGATATTGAAACATTGGTAAAGTTTTCAATTATTTTGTTATTAAATTTAATCAAATTGAACCAGTTTTTTTCTTTGGTGGTGATGGTTGAATTTTCTGAATCATTGTTATGATTGATGTTATTATTGGGGTTCCGTAATTCTTTTAAATGGAACTCAATTATGAAAAGTAGTAAAGATTCAATAAAATTGAGGACTGATACTTGATATTCTTTTGAATTGTAATTTTGTTCGCCTAAATGTTTCAATGATTTAGCCTTGTTCAAATACGATTCTCGCTTGACAATAGATGACAGAGGTGGGGGTGGAGGTGGAGGTGTTGAGTGTGATTTATTATGTGTTGAAGGTGAGCCAGGGTGTTGTCGGTGTAGGTGATGCAAATGATGGTCACCAGTTGGCGCCACAGGAGCAGGTTCATGTCTTGAAATAATCAATTCTTCAATTTTCAACTGTGGAATGGAAAACATTGAAAGCAGATGTGGTGGCAATTGTGGTTTTATCATTTTGGGCATTTTGTTTCGGGTTACAAAGTCTGATGGGGTCACTTTTGAAGGTGGTTGATGATCTATGTTATGGGTTTGCTCTGTTGTTGGAGGGGTTGGTAAAGAAGAAGATAATGCCGAAGATCTTGAATTTTGACGATTGCTAAAGTCGGATGATGTGGATACATTGGAAAGTGTAGATGTAGTTGCTGATGCTGATGATGAGGAAGCTTGATTAAGCCGTTGAGGCTTTCTCATTGGAGATAGCTTGTTGTAATCTATTGTAGTTGACGAACTCATATATGTATGATATAATTAGTGTACTTCTTCATTTATATGTGAAGATGTCTAAAGACAGAAAGATACCAAAGCAAATTAAATTGTATGTCTGAAAATGTATTGTATGTTTTATGGAAAGAAGATTGGATGATCTGCTAATAAAGTGGTGAATAATCAAAGATTAAGATTCTGATTAGGATTTAAGACGAGATAGATACCCAATAGCAAGACAAACACGGCTGTGTATATCGACGTAATGTATTTAACAAATGTGTCGCGTCGAATGTTACACCGCCACGTTTATATACCCCGGAGGTGGTATCACTTAACTAGCCGCATCTAATAAAAAAAATAGCACACCAGCCACCCTTGCAGCCGGGAAAGAGAGTACAAGCACCAGAGCAAAAAAAAAATTCAAATAGAAAAGAGTATTGAATAAATCCTTTCAACAGGAATCCATACATTTGATGTTTACTTAGGTTAGGTACCCTTTGGTCATCCTAACACTCATCAGATTG
This sequence comes from Ogataea trehalophila, assembly GCA_003707645.2. Classification (NCBI taxonomy): domain Eukaryota; kingdom Fungi; phylum Ascomycota; class Pichiomycetes; order Pichiales; family Pichiaceae; genus Ogataea; species Ogataea trehalophila. Next base: position 290,707 of record PPKI02000009.1, read on the forward strand.
ATATACGAAGTCAAGTAAAGACACCATTATAATTAATAAAGTTGCACACTACTTTTTACAATGTCCACAAACTCTATCAAATTACTAGCAAGTGATACCCATAGAGGTCTTGCAGAGTTAGTTGCTAAAAGACTCGGGTTACCATTAACCTCAGTCGATATCAAGCGTGATTCTAATAAGGAGGTTTCGTTCTCTATTGGTGAATCCATCAGAGATGAAGACATCTACATTATCATGCAAATTGGCTCAGGTATAGTGAATGACAAAGTTTTAGAACTTTTGATCATGATAAACGCCTGTAAAACTGCATCAGCCAGAAGAATTACGGCCGTTTTACCAAACTTCCCATACGCTAGACAAGATAGAAAGGATAAAAGTAGAGCTCCAATTACAGCTAAATTAATGGCTGATATGCTAACATCTGCCGGTTGTGACCATGTCATAACGATGGACTTGCACGCTTCTCAAATCCAAGGTTTCTTTGATGTTCCTGTTGATAACTTGTACGCTGAACCATCTGTTGTTAGATACATTAAAGAAAACCTGGACGTTGCTAATGCTATTATCATTTCTCCTGATGCTGGTGGTGCTAAAAGAGCTGCAGGTTTAGCCGATAGGTTAGATTTAAACTTTGCTTTAATCCACAAGGAAAGAGCTAGGGCCAATGAAGTTAGTAGAATGGTTTTAGTTGGTGATGTTACTAATAAAGTTTGTATCATTGTTGATGATATGGCTGATACTTGTGGTACTTTAGCTAAAGCTGCTGAGATTCTTCTGGAAAATAACGCAAAATCTGTTATCGCTATTGTCACCCACGGGATCCTATCCGGTAAGGCTATTGAAAACATTAACAACTCTAAATTGGAAAGAGTCGTTTGTACTAATACCGTTCCGTTTGAAGAAAAACAAGTCGGTTGCCCCAAATTAGATGCTATTGATGTTTCTGGCGTGTTGGCAGAAGCTATCAGAAGATTACATAATGGTGAAAGTATTTCATTCTTATTCCGTAATGCTCCTTACTAGTTCAATCATGTGTGTTTTTTTCCAGAGATGATTTCTCCTTTTTCCTCTCTTGACCATTCCTTCTCAACAATTTTTTGATTATTTATTTAACAACTTTAATAGACTACCCTTGCAAATACAGTAATAATATTCTATCAAGTAAAATGACAGAGAAGAAAAAATGGTTTCATGTGATGTTAAAAGTTCAAAAAAAAAATAACACAGAACCTCTACCAAAATAAAGATACATGCTATTCCTCTATAGACCAAATTTAGCCCTATCTAATTCTTCTAAACTACTCAGCAACTCACCGTACTGATTTTGGTCACCCAGTAAGTCTTTGACTTGCTTTTGATCCATCAAAGCAAGAGCATTAGTATCAGGGACCCAAATAACGTAACCTCCTGCTCTTTTACCAGAGATGAAACCAGGAATAGCATCTTCGAAAATCAAACATTCCTCAATTTTAATATCTTCGGTAATCCTGCCCTCAGATTTTAATTTATTGTTCAGGGAATCTAATCCAACCCACCATATAAATGGGAGTGGCTTACCTTTACCTTTGATAGTTTCATCATCACCAAAGACATAAGCTTGGAACTTATCGAATCCATGCTTCAATAGCTCTGTCTTTTGTTCAAACTTTGACTGATTACTGGAGGTGCATAACCCAATAGGGATACCTTTTTCACTCAGATGGTTGATTAGTTCTAAAGCACCTGGTAGGAATTGAACGCTTGACCATAGTTCTTCTTGTCTGGCGGTGGTCATTTTATAAAACTCAGCTGCTGTAACAACGTCATTCAATTTCAAATCATCAATTAAAACTTGGCAAGCTTCGACACCTGGTAAACCTTGTAATTTCACTTTAACGTCCCATGTTAGGCCTTGTGGACGATTGAACTTCTTCTGTAAGATCTCCGAGAATGAGACTGTGTAGATTGATTCGGAATCGATCAATAAACCGTCCATGTCAAAAAGACAGGCTTTGATTTGTTTTTTACCGGTCATATTTATCTATAATTATTCCTATGTGACTATTACCTATTGAATTTGTATCCGTCAGTTGGTTTTGATATGTTTGCTGGTTTTTATAGGATGTTGATGAACATATTTGAAAGAGTCATCTTGGAAAGAGTCATAAACGGATTGAGTGATATTCCAAACTCATAATACGTAATGGAGTCTTTCGCGCGGGCCTGCGATTAAGAACCGACGGTAAAAATCAAAACAGCGGAGCCAGTAACGCATATAAGCGAATTATAGGGCTCTTGAAAACATAACAATCTCTTAGAACTAATTGGTTTATACATCATAGTTCGAAACATGAAACATAAATTAATGGAACTGTATAAGTGTAAAACTATAAAGGTGGTAAACTGTTTCTACAAACAGGACACTGCAACTTATACTTCATCCAGTTCTCTAAACACTCTGAATGGAAGATATGTCTACAAGGAGTAACCATGTATGCACGTCTAGCCATTAATCCCAAAGCGCCATTAGCAGCCGAACTGCCATCAATACCTCCTTCTCTATCGTCAACATCGAGATGGTTTGTGGAAACAGGAACTTCAAATGCATTCATGCAAATAGCACAATCAATTTTACATTTAGAATGGTTATGTGATCTACTGGTGGTGCTGTGCTCAACACCAAATCCATTCTCAAGATCATCGAAGGATAAAACAGGATGATAATCGTAAGTTTTTGGAAGATATCTCTCTGGCAAGAAAAATCTTGAACCGAACAATTCCTGGCACCAGAGTAATAGTATTTGAACAATTAACCAAACAGCGATTAAAACCACGATTCTAAAGTCCTTGTGGTGGTAGAATGGATTCTTGAACATGTTAATGTATGCAAACGGGATCCATCTGACTATTGAAGTACCAATAATGAAATCCCATCTGAATGATTTTCTAGATCCACGAATAACGTTTCTGTATATTTGTGGGACCCAGAATGAGTAAGCTATGAAACCGAAAATATATTCAAAAATCATTCTCTGCTTCTTTGGCCATAGAGAAGCGTTTAAGAAAAGAAACAAAAACACAATCAAAGAGAAAAAGAAACGAGCATAGAGTTGTCCACTGATAGCTTGTTCATCTTGATCAACAATTGGTTGTGTCACTGGAGCTGGTAAACCTTCGTTTGCCCCATTGGTATTATCATTGGTATTAGTTCTTTCGTCAATGGGTGAGCCTTGTAGCGCAGTTCTCCAGCTAATTGTTCTTTCGTTAAGTTGAGAAGAATAAATCATAATCAGAAATCTCATTTCAAAAATGGATGAACATGTAAACATTAAGAAGGCACAAACTGAGAATTGAATATACAAAGCACTATTGACCATTGAAATAACTAATGCTATTATACAAACAGAACCATCAATTAGATTCATTATAGAGATACTCCATAACGAAATACGTGAGATGGTAGATGGAGTATTAGCAGTGTTCATTTGTTTAACAAACAACCAGATTTGAGCTGCAATTAACAACATACTGTATAAAACAACCATTCTTAATGACTTCATTTGAATTTCTTCCCTTGGGCCAATGGTTTCTTTCAAGTTAAGCAGGATACCACAGTCTGGAGAGTATAGTAATCCTGAACTTATCTCAAGTTCGGGAATATCAGGGTGAGCTCTACCCAGTGGTCTTTCTAGCTCATCATCAATTTGTTTCAATTCATCCTTTGTAAGTGGTGTTGAAGAGAGATGCATATATGTTATAAATTCACATTTACCACTGAGTTCAAGTAACGTTTCAATTCTATCAAATCCAACATCTTCAATATTTGATTGGTTGTTCGCAAAGACTGAAAGAGCCTTAGTTTCATTAAAGACTTTACCATCCTGTAAAACTAAATGAGGTAGAGCGTAAATACCAGCAAATTTGGCAGATCTTGTAAGTGCAACCAAATTACCAGTATCCTGATCATATACACCACTCAAATGCAGATGATGAGAGTTTTTGTCCTGAAAATCTTTGACCACCATCTCTAACGAAATCGAAGTAGCGTCACCACTCAATTCTGTTAAGTTTCGATGCTCAAATGTTATTCTGATTTCACCGTTGTCATCGGTGATATTACCAACCTTATCATCCGGAAAAGCTAAAGCACTTGCATCAAATACGGCAGATGATGAATCTGTGGATGGATCGGTTAATGGGGCATCTATTTGTCTTTGAATTTCATTATAATCTGACAAGTTTTGGTAGTAAAAGGGGAGAGACATAGGTATTGGCACAAGCTCCTCTTCTGTAAATCTTTCAAAAGTTCCACGTAGCGTTCCTGTAATGTTTAACCAGTAACTACGATCTGGATTCTTTCTACGCAGCACACCTTGCCTGTCATTGGTAATCTCAGTATCATCTCCAAATGGATCCAAATTCAAATCCACCAACTTTTCTTCCGTATTCCAAATCTTGGCAGCTAGCTTGCTAACAACGTTTGGTAATATGCTCAGGCTTTCATCCTCGTCAAACTCCTCCCCTAGCCTATCTTCGAAAGGCCAATCAGATACGTTTCTACCCATTTTAGCGTCAAGGTAGCTCAATCTAAAACCTGTCAAGTTACCATATCCGTCATAGTAGGTATTATTTACCAAATTTGCTCTAGATTCTTTTAACTCATCCTTGAATTCATTCATTATCGCCTTACGTTCATCAAGTGGTGGGAAACGGGAATCTTCAGGTGGTGCACTTGGTAACATGAATGTTAAAAATATTATAAACATCAAAATCTGTCCTCTGTTAATTTGTGGTGGCATGTTGTGTGTTGTACTTCTCTTTTATATAAATTGTTATGTGTTGTAAGTATTGTTCTTGGTTAAAAATTAAGGTAATAGTTGTGCTAGTTTGCCTCTCAATTGATTCTATGCGAATCCTTCTCATGTAAATGCAATATGATCTGTTGGATTTAACTCAATGTTCTATGTGTGGGTCCCAATTAATTTTAAGAGTGCTCCAAGTTTATACAAAATGTACAATATAACTGAGTTTTATGATTTCGGATGGTATATGGAAACAGATGGACAATCTAGATACCAAACAGCATACAAATCAAACATGCTGATACAGTTTAAATTACAAGTATAGCTAGTTGTTTACATAATATGCCTCTACTAAACTAGCCACTAAAGATGTATTTACCTATATGTGGCGCATATACATATGCGGCTAATGGATTTACTCTAAATGTGGGGTGAGTTAAATCAGTAGTGAGTGAATAAATGAGGATCATAGGATGTTATCATATTCTGTAGTCAGAAGAAAAAAAATTCATGCTAATATATATATATATACGTACGTATACATCTCGGTCATTTTAAATAAAATTATAAAACTGTCAAAAAATTTGGGTGAATGGGTTTGGAGAAGATGGAACCACAACTATATCTGCTTCTTTGCGCTTTTATCTGCCTTTAGCTTTCTTCTTCTTTCTCTGTCTTTCTTAGCTTCAGGCCCAGCTTCAGTATCCAAAGTGTAATCCCACCATCTGAAACTGGAAGCGTAATTACCAATAAAGTAGTGGTGGTGTAAATCATGGTGTTCTGCACCTGCCCAGAAAGGAATAAAGTTGTGCAAAGACCATGGGAAATCGTAACCAGAATGGGCATCAACAGCTTGGAATAATCTAAACACAACCCAAGCAGTGATTGTGAACAAATGGACATCTCTGGTGAAGTAAGCATACAAAATTGGGAAACCAACAGTACCGAAACCTAAAGACATAACTTCAATTGGGTGAGCATACTCAGCGGTTAATCCAAATGGTGCGGCATAACGGTGATGTTGCTTATGAACATATCTGTAGAAAACTCCATAGTGGAACAGTCTGTGGGCCCAGTAATGCCACATATCCTCTAAAACGAAAAACAAAGACCATTCAAGACACATTTTAGTCAATGATGGGAACGGAACAGAGACAGAAATGCCAAATCTTTGACACATTGGATGGAAAGTCCAAATTGGCAAGGCTTCCACCAAGAAATGTGATTTAAGCACGGATTTCAAACATTCCCACTGTTCCTTGTCCGATGGAATATAAGTTGGTTGAATCTTCCATCTTCTGAAGTAAGGAATCTTGTCAATTACGTACCAAGGTAAACATCTTCCAAAGTACATTAGTTCATGTGTCAAAAAGAATAATAAACCAGTTGCTAATGTATCGTTTTGCATGTAAGCATACCATGAGGCCCATAACTTTTCAACAAAATTTAATTGCGTTTGGGTTTCAAAGACATTGTGAACAACTTGACTGAATGATGGTGAAGATAGAAACTCCAATGTCGTGGAATTGAATATTTCTGTCATGGTGGTTTTATGTTGCAAAAGAAAAGTTATTGCCTAATAGAAATGAACGATAGAGTTAATGAATCGAATAATGTGTATGAATAAAAAAACAAAAGAATGCTATTCAATAATCGCCAAGTAGAATTCAATGGCCAATAGTTGATGAAAAGAGTGAGATTTAGAACTATATTAACTTTACAATCAGTCGATGAATAGGAGGTGATTACAACATTATATATATACAAGACGTAAATAACAGATTCAAACATTAAGTATGTTATACGAAAAGGATTACAATGCTAAACGATATAAACGAGCAGTTGATCAATCGATCTATTGTCAACATAAGCATAGAATATCCTGATTATTTTTTTGCGAAAAAGGGATGATAATTAACATGTCATAGTTTGAAAATCATGCCATTTTTTTTTAAACGATAAGAAAACGAATGAGAATTACGCAGTTGTAATGAAAATACTAAAAATGGATATGCCGAAAATATTCTATGTTGACACGACACGCTAATTGACGTAGAATAATTGTTTGTAGAAAACTATAAAAAAAATGGTGTTAGGTGTAAAAAAATATTATACATCACGTGAGTCTTTAAAGGGCTGCATTAAACCCTCTTCTCAACTTTTTACCTCTCTCTCACTTTTACCTTCTCTGCCATCGCGCTCTCACTCACGCATCTGCCGTAGTTGATTCCTACTGGTGGTCGTCCCTGTAATCAACCCTCGCACCTCCCAGCAGAATTTTTCTCCTCGTTACCTGTCAAATTCCCGCACGGCCTCAATCTTCTTTTCTCTCTCTTTGTGCCTTCTATTCCCCCCCCCACCGCTGCTCCTTGCACTTTGTATGGTCACTTGGGTTCCTCTCTTAGTAACTTTTCAACTAGGTGAAAAAAAACATTGAAAATTTTAAAGGTCTCAACTACATTCACTATCGTAATACCTCTTTTAAAGGCTTGTTTATTAGATATAATCAAATCAGTATAGTCAAGAGTAAGTCAGAAAACAACATAACTGGAAGAAACATAGAACAAAGTATTCTTAACCGAATTCATTAGTCTCAAAATCATAATCCAAAGAAAAAGTATGAAACTGCAATTTCAGCTTTCAATCGGCCAAAAACATGAAGTATACATCAACCATAGCATTATATTCAACACCTAATGAGGGTATATACAAGTAAAATGAATGTTTTTTATACTTACCTATTATACATTGTATTTTTTTTAAAACAACAACTGTCATCTATTAGACTCACCATCATCTATTGCAACCATCGTAGTCATTTTTGGAGCACTGTAGGGAAAAACAGTTATCCTTCACAATAACTAAGAATATACATATATACTTATCAAATGATACAAATCAATGAATATCCATGCTTGACCATCTGAAAATATTATATTTGCAATCAACTATAATCGATAGCTCCTGACCAATTTGATATAAATGGCAGCCTCACCTAAGTGTAGAATTGTTTGTGTGACTATAAAAATCAAACAATATTCACACTTAACATAAATATACTCAATAGCAAATATTAATTTGTATTGTTTTACATCATGTTTCTTTCAATAAATTTACAAACTCATTCAAAAATATTGAAATACTAACATTTATAATTTTTTGATCATCTTGATTGAAAAAATAAACTAATCACTACAGTGTCTCGTTTATATGAATACCAAGTTATTGGTAGAAGATTACCAACTGAATCAGTTCCTGAACCAAAGTTATACCGTATGAGAATCTTTGCTCCAAACGATGTTGTTGCAAAGTCTAGATACTGGTACTTCTTACAAAAGTTACACAAGGTTAAGAGAGCCTCCGGTGAAGTTGTTTCATTAAACGTTATTTCTGAAGCTCACCCAACTAAGGTTAAGAACTTTGGTATCTGGATCAGATACGATTCCAGATCCGGTACCCACAATATGTACAAGGAATACAGAGATGTCACCAGAGTTGCTGCTGTTGAAACCATGTACCAAGATTTAGCTGCTAGACACAGAGCTAGATTTAGATCAATCCACATTTTAAAGGTTGTTGAATTAGAAAAGACTGACGATGTTAAGAGACAATACGTTAAGCAATTCTTATCAAAGGACTTAAAGTTCCCACTACCACACAGAGTCACCAAGTCTGCCAAGTTATACGCACCAAAGAGACCAACTACTTTCTACTAAATGTGCTGTTAAAAATCGTTTATTAGCTTGTTTTTAAGTTGTCGGATGATGTGTGTGATTTATTTAATTTAAACCTTTTAGGAGATTTCAAAGTGTTTTTACTTTTTGTTTCATCCCCTGTTTAGCTTATATATATATAAATTACTTCAATTAATATTACTTTTAAGACAAGAGATTCTTTCTTTTTTATATATCATTCTAGCTTTGAATCATCTTTTGTAGGCTCTGTTTAGCTGGGTTTTTTAAATTATCTATAATAAATATTGATACTTTTTTTTATTTTTATTGAAAACCAACTACAGCTTTATCGCAAACTTCTAGTGTAAGTTCTTGTGTAAGTTTGAGAAGTAAGGGATTGATATACTTTCAGGATTGTCACTATATCTATTTTGTTGGTCTTTAACTTCAAACCTGTGAAGTTGAAGGTTACACTAAATTTACTGACTTCACTAATCACCAGCACTACTCCCTAACTCGTACTATTGATAGGCGCCCTAAGGATGCTTGTTCCTGAAAGTGATATGCCCCTCAGACTCTGATTTAACAGGTTCTTGTCCTTCGTCTAAGCTGGTGGTATAAGGGACTGAAGAACTACTATATAGCTCAGTCCTTCATAAATCGACGCATCGTCTATGTAAAGGCAAATCGACGCAAACATCAAATCCGATTCCATCCCGATATTGAATGTACCAATATCGAATATAATCTTTTTCAAACTCTTCAAATAGTACTATATTGTCATCACTAATACTCGACGTAAACATCGACATTAAGAAGTAAACGAACCCTCCTCAGTCAACATCAGCACAGCACATAATGGCAAAAGTTGTGAAAAAGTTGAAGTTTTCAGGTCTTCAAAAAGAAGTACTCTCTTTGTATAGAAAATGTCTAAGAGCTGCAGCTACAAAGCCAGTGGTAAGTTAACTCCATCAACAAGAGCGACAAAAACTTTTTTGAACTATTATTTAGTGCCAGTACTATAAACGAATGAAAGCAATTATTGAGGAAGAGAAAACCAAGAAATACTAACATCAATCAAACAAACCGTGAACATTCACACAGGACAAAAGAGCACATTGGGTCACTTTTATACATTCTGAATTTGGCAAGTATAGATCAATACCCAAGAGAGATTTTTCTGCCATTGAACATTTGTTAAGAATAGGTGGTAGACGATTGGAAATGTATTCTAGTCCTACTATAACGGATGTTCGCTGAGAACAATCTGGGGTATGTCTGAACTTACGCTTGAGATCGGTAAAGTTTTGTAAATAGCTGAAAAGATTATTGTTAACCAGTTATTTAGCACAGTTTCTGTTATTTGTATATAATTCACAATTTAATGCATGTTTATACACATTCTTTATAGCTTATTAAACTAAAGAATGCCTTATTTTAAGAAAAGAGAGTTCACGAGAAACGACAGAAGCTGTCAAAAAAAAAACATTAATAGAAGATGTACGTAAAGATACCATGTTTAGGAAAATACTAAAAAGTATTGACAGAAATGAAAGTTCAAATAAGAGAAAAAAACAACACACACAAGTGTTAAAAGGTTACAACTAGCCATGAAGAGCACTTTCAACATCCAACTCTGAGAACAACTCCATATAGTTTCTTAATAAAAATTCAGTAGTCACAGTCTTTGCTGTATTGTCTAGAATTTCTCTTTGAGCATTCAACGAATTGTCTCTCACCAAAGTTGGTGCAAAAACAGTGGCCAATGAACTGAATGTCATTTTGGTAAACTGTTCGTTCCTCACAACTAGTGTCAAATGCTCAGATAATTGGTAAAGAACATTCAAGTTGGCATATGGCAAATCGTTTAATAGCATCTTCAATTGTGATAGTTTGATGTTGTCGTTTGCCACCTTGGAGATTTCCAAGTAATGGTCGTAATTACGATATGGAATCACAGGGTCAGGGAGCTTTTTCAAGTACCGTTTAAGTAATCCAGCCACTGCATTTATGTCACCTTCTAAGACAGTAGGGACTTTGCTGACTTCTTTCTCATTGTTTATATCTAACAACTCAAAGAATCTTTCAATTTTGTCGATGGATAATGAAGAGCCACTCACCCTGTAAATGCCTTCACTAGTTAACCCTCTTTTTTCCACTTCGCTCAAGCAAATGGAGAAAATGAATGGAACTGAACGTCTCTCAAAGTCAGATCTGTCTTGTAATGAAACTTTGAATAATTGTTTTTCATTCGAATTCGTTTGATTATTACTAGTACTATTACTGTTGCCTCTTGTCATGAAATTCGAAGAACGTGATTTGATCAAAGCAGATATGCCAAGTCCATTTGAAGATGATTTCTCATCTTCAACAATGGTTGATGGTTGTATAACCGAACCACTGCCTTGCAGTTGCGATTGTGATTGTGAATGTAAATAGTTATTGTTTTTTAACCATGTTTCGTCGCCTTGTCTAAAGTTCATTGGAGAACTGATCGATTGAATAGAAGGTGATGATGACAATCCAGACTGTTGGGAGTTCGGCGGTTGTTGTGTGCCTCCTTGTTGTCCGTTGTTACCAAAAATTCTTCTTATAAAGCCACCTTTTCTTGGTCTATCTGAAGATAAAGAGTATAGTGGTTGTTGAACTTGAGTAGCATAACCCATTTGTGCTTGTGATGAGTCACCAAAGTCTTCTGTTGAAGATTGCTTTCTTTCAAATGACTGATGTGGCATTGAATTTCCTTGCGTTAATGATGCTGATGTAGGTGGGGGTTGGAGTTGGGATTGAGGATTTTGAGATGATGCTGTTGATGGTTGTTGTTGTAGTTGTTGGTGTTGTTGTTGTTGTTGTTGTTGTTGTTGTTGTTGTTGTTGTTGTTGTTGTTGTTGTTGTTGTTGTTGTTGTTGTTGTTGTTGGTGTTGGTGTTGGTGTTGGTGTTGTTGGTGTTGTTGGTGTTGTTGGTGTTGTTGGTGTTGCGTTGGCATCTTTGTGGTATTAGAAGAACTAGATGACATTGAAAACAGTTCTTGTGATTGAGCTTCCTCTGTTGAAGGTAAAGAGAGAGAGGTAGTATTATGGACAGGCGGCTTCAACAGAGAATCATTACTAGCATTTATTGGTTGTGGTTGTTTGGAACTTATCTCAGCATCCAGCTGCTTCAATAAATGCTGTCTCTCTTGAACATCAAGATCCAGTTGTCTCTTTTGGGTATGCAAGCCTTGAATTTCTTTCAGCAACCCAGCTTTGATACCTGTCAATGTAGCAACCTCACTATTTAGCATCCGCAGTTGTAACTCAAACTGAGTCACCTGGCTTGGAGAACTATCTGGACCCTCATGGATAGTTTCGGATTGTGATCTTGAATGGAATGATGCATTTCGTGGTAATGGTGGAGTTTTATATGCAGCTGTTGATTGATCAGAAAGATTTCTTCTGTGTCCAATTTCCTGTCCATTAGCGCTTTCAAATGAATCATTCTGATCAGCTTTAGGTGATATAGTATCTCTCAATGACTGAATCTTATCACGGTCGTTTTGCTGAACACTATATGGGTTGGTACCACTCACGCTACGTTTATGCCTATGGAACACCTTTTTAAAAGACATTGATCTTCCTAATCCAGATGCAGATGTTTTCCTGGTGTGGTTTTGCGCAGTAGTTTCTTGTTCTAAGTTTGCAACTGCAGCAACAGCAGCTAATGAATTGGCAATCTTATTGTCTGTTGGAGAACTTTTAACTGTTGATTCGTTATTGTTGTTATTACCACCAAACTTGAATGGGCTTGGTCTGCCTTGGAAATCATTCTCGTTTTCAATTGAGTTTTTCTCGTCCGATAATATCATCGAGGAAGAGCCATCGTTCATCACCAGTCCTGCAATGTTCAAACCTTTGCTAACAGAAGACGGTGGATTAGTGCCAGTCGTTGAATTTTCGGGCGTTTTTGGAATATTACTCAGTGGTGGATTCTTACTAGGGGATCTGACTGGGCTTTTTAAGTATGAGTGATGGTCAAATCTAAGTTCCTCCTCATCCACTGGAATGTTGCTATTCTCTGTTCTGTCTTCTATATTGGTGAATTTACTGGAAGTTTCATCAGTATCATCATCGCCTAAATCAATGAATGACTCGGGCTCAGCTTCATCAAAAACGTATGCATCTCTGTTAGCAGGTGAACCAACCCCCGCTCTCAAGTTTATCAGAGATCTATTGTTTTGTTTATTTGGTGTTGGACTCAGTTGTGCTTGTAACAGTTGTTGATGATGAGGACTGGTGATAGAAAATCGTGATTCGTCTTCCAGTCTAGGTGTCTGAAACTCAGATGTTAAATTTTGAACTGGAGATAATGGAGCCCTCATTGGTGACCTAAGTGGGATTGTTAATAACTGTTCGTCATCATTTTGATGGGATAAATTATCGTTTTCCAGTATTGGAATTGGGATTGAAATTGGTGCAGCGGGTGTTGGCGGTGCTGACGCTAATTCGGTTGAATTCGAACTGAACTCGGGTGCCGGTGGTGGTGGTGGTGGTGGTGGTGTAGCCGGAGCTGGAATGTTCGAACTGGAGTCAATGTTGCTGAACACATTTTTCGCTTGAACCACCGGACTTTTGGTAACTTTTTGTGGGGTTGTGACAGCAATTTTTCGAGTTGAAGTTGGAGTTAATTGAACACCTGGATCCGATTCATCGATAAATTTCTTTTCCTCTTGAACTAGTTGTCCCTCCGCTTTTTCTTTTTGAGGTGAAGCTTTGTTTAAAGCAGTGGCAGCATCCAGTGTCTTTTGTTTTTGTATTCTCATAGCTTCGTATTTCTTCTTTTTTTCCATTAGCTTATGATGACAGGGCATACAGAATAATCCTCTTGATGTTCTAGCATACCTTAAATCTTCAATTGGCTTCTTACAAGATTTACATTTGAAACAGTTGGCACAGTAAGCTTGGTCACCTGTCAAAATAGCCATATCATAAATCTTTTTGTTACAGGACTTACAAGAATATGAACAATCAGAACAGACTAATGCACCTGTTCCCAAAACTAGAAAATTGGAGTTAACACCTAGCAATTTGTCACACTTGGAGCATTGAAAACAATCAACATGCCATCTATCACCACCTAATTCATATGCATGTCCTTCTTGGATTGGCAATGTACACTTCTTACAACTGTGAGCTTGTTCTTCCATTATATAGTTTTTTATGAGTGTAGTTGTTTAAAAAAATTAGACGAAACGAATGTTTGAAGTTGGAGTAAAAATGAAGGTGTTAATAATTTGTCCCTAGAATACGGAGTGGTAGTTTGAGTTGGGTAAAATCTGTAAGTCAATGAAAATCCCGGTCTATGAAGTTTTCTGGTATCAAGCTTGGAGGCAGGATTTAATAAATAAAATAACGTATAGAACTTCAAAACAAAGGGTATATTGAAGGAGCAATTGGATGTGTTGCTGGTGACTTTTGTAGATGTATACTTTATAGGTCTGGTTTATATGTTGTTTGGAGAGACAAGAGGGTGATGTGATCGGAGTATAAGTCAACCTTGCAAACACTATAAAGATCTAAAGTTATCCGTAGTTTGAATGTATGTATAAATATGTTCAAATGTGGGGATACTTCAATTCCTTTTTACAGTGTAATCAGGATACAGAGTATAGATATTTATTGTCACATTCTTGACCTTCCCAGCTGAAACACACCAGCACAATACATTCAATGAATCTCACACAGTTCAGTAGAATCTATCTCGTTTCTCAGCTTGGTCTCACTATGCGACAGCCTAATCGACGCGTGATTATGTGTGTGTGCGCTACTAATAATAGTTTTGCGCCGATTGACTATTTTAGTTCAATGAAATGAAAGGGGGACATCTGTTTGATTGATTTGTCTATTCTATACACTTTATTTATTTATAGTTCATCTATTTATTCCAATCCCAATAGAATGACAAATATTGTGGTCTCTTTGCCTTCACTTCACATTCTTTAACAAACTCTCTGCCATTCAATCTTTTCTCAAATAACTTTCGCAACTTAGAAAGCTTACAACTGTAACCTGGACCATCCTGGCAATGCAACAACGGCATGACAGCATCATTCACAATTACTCTGATGTATTTTTCGTCGCTGGTTTTGTCAGACAATCTCTCTATAAATATTCTCGATCCCATTGGAATTAATTCGGATGTTTTGAAAAATCTACCAAAATCTATATGATTGGTGCTCAGGTCTTTTGTTTGATGATCCAACACAGTTAATGCGTTCAAGAAGTATAATAAATCTGTGTCATGACTAAAACTAAACCATAAAGCTTGGCCATTCAACTCTTGGGGTCCTTGCTCCAATAATCTCAATGTTGCGTTAATATAAACAGAACCTAACATGAAAGTAAATGGATGTTCCGCTTTCGTGTAATATAGCTCAACATCCCTGGAGTATTCCAATCCAATGAAAGCTTCCATTGATAGGGCATTACAAACATCACTGTAACCTTTTTCATTTAATTCAAAGGGACAGTACCTTAGTAGCTGCAGTACATCTTTAGTTGTGATATCAAATCCGGGAGATAATTCGTTCAAGCGCTTGGCTTCCTTTCTTAATATATGATGGAACTTGAATATTTCTTTTGTCTCAAAATCAAAATCATCCTCATCCCAACCATCGTATTTGTTGTATGGGGGACAGGACTTCCCTGTTGTCAATGTATTAGCACCTTGTTTTTTAGTTTCTGGTAATATTTGTAAAGAGGCAAAGTTCTCATAAGATTCTGGGTCACCTAAGAAAAAACCCTTGGCAAAACTGTCGGCAGAATCAACAACTCTTTGTTCGCCAGCTGTAAAAAATGGTAAGACAGTTTCGTTTGTATATAGGTGTGAATATTTTGTTCTTACTGTCTGGCCTAGGTTAAACATATCATGAATACCAGAGAATCTTGAAGTGTTGGTTTCCATTTCTAATAGAGAATCATCGTAGACAAAATATTCCCAGTCTTGAACAAAAGATAAGGGACCTTCATACTTATCGACTTTGGCGTGCTTTAATTTGTTAAACACTTGCTTAAGTCCTTCGCCAACAGATGCGGTAGGATATCGCTCGCCGTGTCTTGCAAAGACAATCAGCTGGTCAACTTTATAACGTTCACCATCTGGTATTTCTAGTGGGATTCCAAACCCACTAGCTTGAACCCAAGGTCCCATTCCACCACAGTGTTTCAAAAGGTTTGATTGGTCATGCGATGATTGCCACATTTCTTTGTGCTGTTGCTGCTGGTTCACAGATAGTGGGAGGTACTTCAAAAGGTTCTCTAGCACGTTAACCATTTTATTTATCTAGTTGTATTGTTTCTAATTATTCTTTATTTTATTGTATAAGGGGATGCTTTGAAAACGGGTATGTGATTTCTCAATTTTGGCAAGGCATATGCGACTAAAAAAGCTATTCTATATCAGAAAAGTCTAAGTCAGACAGGCTATGTGTGAGTTTTAAAATAATTCGAAAATAGGAAAATAGATATATATAAAAGGAGAAACAAGTTCCAAAGGATGAGTGTGGAATCCATGGAGGATAATATTGTCGATTCGTTTCTAGTGGTATGATAATCTATCTACAAACCAAGATAAAATTATGTAACTATCAGTATGCAGATTCCAGTATTGTTGTGTGTAGTAATCCACAAGGTATCTTTTTATTATTTAATATGAGTTGTTTAACTTACCATTTTGTCGTATACATACTAAGTAGGTGTTTTATTGTTTTATTTCCCCACACGTGCAGTATGCGCCATAAGTTAAGCTATGTGGCTGGTAAAATAAAACTTGGTGGTGTACAGATGTAAAATAAACAAATAGTCGTGTATACAGCAGCCTTATAAAAAAAATTTATATTCCTATTTATTTTTGAACTATCCTTAAACTTAAATCTGATAAATATCATGGTTCATACTGGTGTTTTGTTTGAACAAGCACCTATTCCTTAGACTAATAAACACAATAAACAAAATTTAGTATAGAAGATTAAAATGTCTGATCTTTTGAATAAGATAGCTAGCCACCCAGAATCCGTTCTTTCAGGAGAAATAAACACAGATGAAATATTGCAAGAGGTGAAGGTGATACTTGATCCAATTACAAAAGATAACTGTGTGCTTGACGAAATATATGTTGATGGACTAGTGTCTTCTCAAGTTTGGGGACAAGTCAAATTGGTTATTGATGGTATTAATGAAAATGTCTTGTTTGGCAAGATTGCTGATTTAAAGGAACAATTTGGAGATTTACTTGACCAGGAAGATAATGAAGATGATGATGATGAAGAAGATAATGAAGATAGTGAAGATGATAATGAACCAGAAATTGAACTAGATGATAAGGACGGCGAAGCTGAGAAGGAATCAGAAGATGAATTCTACAATGCTGTTGACACCTTCGGTTCTCAAGATGAAGATGATGAGGATGAAAAAGAAGACGTTCCCGAACGTGATAAGTTTGGCTTAAATGACAAGTTTTTCTCAATAGATAAGTTCAACAATGATACAGCAGAAGATGACCAAGAGGATGAATATTCAAAGGATAAAACGGAAGTCAATCTATATGACGATCTCTCTGACGAAGATGAAGAAGGTTTGATGTACAATGACTATTACAAACAACAAAAAGGTGACGATAAAGAACAACAAGATAAACAACTTTCAAAGAACCAGGACATTGATTACATTCCAGAAAAGGATGCATTTGGACTTAACGATCAATTCTTCTCAATTGATGATTTCAATAAGCAAGTGCTTGCCATGGAAAATGAACAAGAGGAAGATGACGATGAAGATGATGATGACGAAGAAGATATTGATCTATTTGCTGACTTGGATGATGATGATGACGATGAAATGTACGAGTATGATGACTTCTTCAAACAACAAGTTGATCCTAAACAATTGAAATCGCAAAGCAGTAAATCTGTTCAATTTTCAGGAAACGATGAAGGTAACGAATTTGGTGAAGAAGACTATGATGAGGCGTACGATAACGCCATGGCCGATTTTGCCGGTGAAGATGAATTCTCTGATGAGGAAGAAGAGGAGGAAGATGAAGAAAGTAGTACCAAAAAAGGAGAAAACTTGTCAACTTTTGAAAAGCAACAAAGAAAAATTCAAGCTGAAATTGAACAACTTGAAGCTGAATCTATAGCTACTAAGAAATGGACGATGAAGGGTGAAGCTAGCGTGAAACATAGAGATGCAGATGGTTTGCTTGATGAAGAACTTGAGTTCGATCGTACTGCAAGACCTGTTCCTGTGATCACACAAGAAACAACAGAATCACTTGAAGAGATCATTAAGAGAAGAATCAAAGCTGAACAATTCGATGATATTCCAAAGAGGTTAATTACAGAAATGTCTGGATTTAAGAACAGTAAACGTGTTGAAGTTTCTGAAGAAAAGTCAACTAAATCTCTAGCTGAACTATACGAGGATGACTATTCCGGTAACAGAGAAGGTGTCTCCACTACAGTTGATGAAGAATTACAAAGGGCTCATGATGAGATTAGTAATTTGTTCTCTAAATTAACCTACAAATTGGATTCCTTGTGTTCTGCGCATTTCGTTCCAAAACCAAAGGAGAAATTGTTGGATATCAAGGTTCAAACTTCAGCTATTTCCTTGGAAGATGCACAACCATTAACTTTATCAAATGCAGATTCTTTAGCACCACAAGAAGTTTACAGAAGTAAGAACAAGGTGGGAAAGAATGAAATCATGTTGAAGTCGGGTGTTGTCATTAATAAAGAAGAATTGGATAGGGATGACAAACAAAGAATGAGAAGAGCGAAGAAGAGAAAGATCCATAATAAAATGAAGGAAAAAGCCGAAAAGAAACAAAAAGTTTACGTTCCTCAAGTATAGGTTAAACAAGATTATATAAAAATAAAAGTAGCATGTTAATTAATTACTTCATAAAACTTTACTGTAGTGGGTATTTCATAGTTTAAGATATATTAAATTTGTAGGTTGATTAAAAATGGCCAATTCAAAGGAAAAAGAATTGAAATGAATGAGGATAGATAGAAAAGAAAAAACAAAATTGAACTATATACAAGGTATATGAGATTATACTAGTTGTATTTTTTTAATAGAAAAAAGGGCAAAATAATAAGTGTAAGGTATTTCTACAGAAAAACGATCCAAGGCAGAGACAGGAAAAATCGTTAGCTAAATGTAATAAAATAATCGATTGTCTATATATGTTGAATGTGCTGGATAATATCACAAAAATTAATAGTAAATGGCTGCAAATGTAGCAGAGGCACCAACGATACTGGCAATGACCATTACAGCAATATAGAGCCATCTATTCTTAGGTTCACATAACTCCAAGTAGAACCCACAAGGTAAAATAATACAGATGATCGTACATAAAGAAGCACCGGACAAACCAATAATCTTATCAAATTCAGGGAAGACTATTGAAATTAAAACAAACATCATGTTAACAAATAACTTGATACCCACTTTAACGGTACTTTGTAAGAAAGAAGTGTGGTTACCATCCAATTGTTGATTGGTCAACCCAAACATGAACTCCAGGATGTTAATAACAGGTGTAGCATTGATTGGTGTTTTGGCAATTGGGATCATGGCAACAAAAACAGAGGTTAAAACAAAAACAAAGTATGGGATACCACTTGGAATCAAAAGAATTGACTTTGTAATTTCATTCATGACACCTAAACCAAACATTGCAAACCCAGCCAAAGCCATCGTAGAATCAGCAAGGAAACCAACTGAATATGTGATTTTCAAACATTTTTCAAATTTTTCAGGTTGAGCTAAATCGGATTTCAATGCAGGAAATAAAGAATGGGAACCGAATGGACCTAAGATGATACCAAACGAAATCATTAAGTCACTGAATGATGCTGGATATAAATTAGTTGGCATTGGCGATAACAAAGAGCCTGGAGAAGTCTGTTTTGTTAAACCAATGATCACTATTAAAATAACCAATGAAATGGTACAGGTGATACCCAATAAACTGATACTGCTTAACACTCTTAGCGACAAAAAAGAAAATGGCGTTAAAACGCAGAATGCAATGAACTTAAATTGTATAATTGAAATTTCTGGGAATAATGCATTTAAAGAATCGGCAAATAATACAATCAAGGAGACGCCAACACCCAATAATTCAATTGAGAATAAAACTGAAATGAAAAATCTACCTTTAGGTCCATAAACTTTATATCCTAAATCGGCAAAAGTACATAACGTAGGATCGGTATCCATACATTTACTCAATAACGAAGCTGTCCAGTAAGTGATGACAACACTGAACAGTAGCAGGCCTATACCACAGTACCAACCAGCATAAGTCATGGCTTTGGCAAGTGCTAGCATACCGATACCAATCAAGACGTTAATCGAGTTGAAAATGGTTTGTGCAACTGTGGATCTTGGCGCTATCATGGTGACAAGCTTACCATCTCTGTCTTCAACTTGCTTCAAAAAAACAGAGTCTGCATCGTTGGATAAAACAGTAGCTATCGGATGTCCGCCAGCAAAAGACGATGCAGCATATGAGTGAATAGATGCAGATCTTGATTGACCCCAATCACCATAAGAATGATCAGCAAATGATGCATCATCTACCACAGCAGCCTCATCAAAAGTAGAAGAATCGAAGCTTGGTTTACGGCCATGAAACACCGTGGAAATTTTTCTTCCAAGTTGAGATGGAGCCAAAGTATCAGGATCGATCAATGCTTCATCGTCTTGGAAATATGATCTTGCAGCATTTAACCTTGGTTCTAAAGATCTAAATGATTGAGCTCTACGATAAGAAGAGGCAAAAGCACTCAATGAATTTCCCTTGAAAGAGGAGATATTTGGAGAATTAAAGTATGTTGATGGGCGGGGGGCGGGGCCATTAGTTGAATGAGATTGCCTGTTTGGGATTGGGATGGCAGAGTATGTTGTCTTATTTGAGTTCAAAAAGGTGTTCTGATCTGGTGATGACATCTTTCTTTATTCGGGTTTGTGGTTTTTGAAGCTTTAATGCTATAAATCGATAAATATATGATGAGTGTGTATTGAGAGAATGATCCGGTAAGGATTGGTCAATCTGTTAGATTCAGCTCCGGTGGTGATGTGTATATGAGGCAAAAAAAAACAGTCTTTGACTTTAGATATGGAAACAAACCGCAAATGCAAATGATAATGACCTTATGATTTTGAACTGTATATATATGATCAAACAAGACAGGAGGAAGATAATTTACTAAGGATATCTATAATATCTCCAAGGTTATCAGTTTATGTTATCTCTATCGGTCGATTGTCGATGCATTTGTTGTTGTTTTTTGTTGCTGTCTTGAGTGCTGCACGATTAATTAGAAAATGGGGTTCGCAGTGAGATTTGCGCTTATCGGGAGAGGGCATTATGATGGAATTAGGGATACCTATCCTTTATTTTTCTTTCGGTTTTTGCTAGTGATTCTACTGTAGATTTATTACAAATTTGTATCAATGAATTGTTCGTGGAAATACATGAATTGTATATACCTCTAAGTTGAATCATAAAAAACCGTCGATGGGCTTTAGATTAATTGTTCTACTGCCAATCGCTGAAAATTCAATTAGCATATAGGTAAACGGTTCCTTTTGGTCAATCACCGTTCTAAAAAAAATGTGCATTCGGATTTATAGAGTCAACCTGAAACAAGCAAGTGTAGAGAAGCTTTTCCAAGCAAATTTCTCAAGTAAAATTTACTGTTTTACATTTCCATTTACGATAAAGAAATCTTTTTTTATAATATGGTGAAAGTTAATAATAAAAAACAAAAATTAATTCAATAAAAGTAGATAGTTGTAAAAGAATCACTTCTTTTTCTTTGTAAAGAAAAAAATAACATGTTAAATCAAAAAATAAATAAATCAAAAACCGTTTTTATTTATCATTTGTGAATTTTTTGTACACATTTAGTAACCTAAAGCAGCTAACTTGGCAGAAGCTTCGGATTCAGCAACTGAAGCCTTAGCAGCAGTAACCTTCTTAGCTAAAGCTCTCTTCTTGGAGTAGTATTCAGCAGATCTGACCTTTCTCTTTTCTTCTAATGAATCAACAACTGATTCGTATTTCCAACCGACAGCTGATGATAATTTACCAACAGTGGTGTATTTTCTACCTGGCTTTAATCTTAAAACTCTTAAAGCTTGAGGAACAACAACTCTCTTTTTCTTGTCGTATGGTGGTGGGACACCTTCAAAGACCTTTAATCTTTCTAAAGCAGCCTTACCTCTGGCAGTCTTGTGAGACATCATACCTCTGACAGCCTTGTATAAGATTCTAGATGGAGCTCTAAAATGGAATGGACCTCTCTTAGTGTTGAATCTAGTAGACTTTCTTAAGTAATCGTGGTACTTTAACTTGTTTCTGAAGAATTCACCGGAGATGTTTAAGGCTTCACATCTAACGACAACAACCTTTTGGCCGTTTAAAAGTTCCTTAGCGATGGTGGAAGCTAATCTACCTAATAAGTGACCCTTACCTATAATAATAATAAATCAAAAAGATTTAATCAAATAAACGTTAGTATTAAAATGATTTATAATGATGGAGGTTTGATTTTCAATGTGATAAACTTCGTTAAGAAGAGTTGCAAAAAGTGTATTGAATAGATTAAGTATATTTGTGGTGAAAAATATTATCTTTGAATGTCCAAATCATCTTTATGATTTTTAATGATCATTCAAATGGTTCAATGTGCTAGTACCTATTAAAATTAATCTATGAATTGTGTTCTCCTCCAAAATTGAACATAATTTCAGTTAAACTGTGAGCCATATTCAATGCACTTAATAGTATATTCAAGTGTATTTGAAAACAAAATATCGAAGTGTTCTGATGCAGTTTTTGTTGTTTGGTAATACAGGTGACTAAACATTTTAATAATAAACATGGCATTCTGGTAGTCATATTGAAAAATCATTCTTGTAACCTAATTCCACTAATATATTTGATCAGGTCATTATGAATAAAGTTTGTTTTATGTGATTTTGTTTGATCCAAATATGGTGTCGTTACTATAATAAATGTAGTATATTATATTTATATTTTGTTATATCTTTTATTTCAATTTTTCACTCTTCTAACATTTCATAATTTTATACTATCACATGAATGTGTGTGGATTCATTTGAAACATACCGTCAATGACAACAACTGGTTCGAAAGTACTCATTTTTATAACTATGTTGATTAATGAATATTAAGTCTGATTTACACTGTATTATAGCTAGTAGACCTATACAAAGTGTTATAAATTAGAAAATAATTTTAAAAAAAGATGGTTTACTCAGAGCATAACAGTAACTGTACCAAAACTGAGCGAACGACATTGGAGCTACCACACAGTACAACTACAATGGCTGAAGTGCCGAGAAGGAAAAATCAACGGGCAAGGAGAGGGTCTCCTGCCGGAAACAAAGAAAATTTTTCGTGCTGGTTGAAATTTCCACCAGGCAAACGACAAGAAGCCTTGCACGGAGCAGCTCAATAACGAAAGAACTCACAAACAGTGAGCTATAAAGAATACCACTGTTCCATACACGACTACATTTGTTAGAGCGCAACAGATTTTCGCAGTCACAGTCACAAGAAAAAAAGCTTCCTATTTTGGAATGTGCATTTATAGCAGCCTTACTCGGACTGTTGGCAATTAGTGGCTGATGCAGTGCCCTTTTTGTATTTTGAGGCTTGTGTTTGAAGGCGAGTGATCTTTTGAGAGGTCTCTTTATATGTCTATATACTGATTTTCACAGATGCAGATAATACCCAAACTGACAGTATGATGTAACTACTTTGAACTGACGAATTACGTTAGTGGCAGCTCTCAAATATTCAAATTTCTAAAAACATATTTGTTCTCTTCTCCAACCAAAAAGGAGGATCATCTTACTTAGTAGAAAATACAATCATATACACTCTATAGATGGGTCGTGGTCCAATCAGACCAGCATAAAACTCTTCCTATATTTGACTGTTCTCTCATTTGAGTACCGTTTTGTTGGTGATCCGAGTGACCAAAAGGAAGTTCGTAGCCGATTGTGTGAATGATTTGAAGGTTTGTTTGTGTGTTGTTTTGACTCGATATAACCACACAGCCTCATTATTTTGAAATCTGGGGAAATACCTATACTCACTTTTGACCACCATAAGAATGTAGAATTTATCATCTCCAAAACTTGAATGAAGTTTCACATTTCGAGTGTTAAAGATTCGACATCTCTGTTTATATTCCCATTCACTTGAACGGTAATAAACCTATTTCTACTCAATCTTTTATCATTTAACGTGTTGCTTATACTAGCAGGTTCGCTTCCCTGTGTCAACTTAAGTTCGTAATCGTATAAACTTTCAATAAACCTCCCAATAGGTTTCGAATGATACTTTTTATCCATATCATTACGCTCAATAATCTAACAATACCAGTGTTAATAGTTATTTTCTTCGGGTTGTAAACAGATGTATAAGGAAAGGATACTTACAAGTATGGAAGATTGGCTAACCTGCGCTAACTCTCTTAACTTCATAAATAATTTACTGATCAATGAACTAGCTAAATTGAAAAAAGATTTGTATGTGTTAGTAAATGTTCTAGAGTGTGGAGTAGTCTTTATGACTCATTTCTACCTACCATAAGTGAAATTTTTTGAAAACTCTAAGTTAAACAAATCAGATAAATCTTCAATTACTATAACATCAAACTGCTCAGTAATTTCACCTGTTTTACAAATTTCATAAAAAACTGATTCTAAATTAAAGCATCTTGTATAGTTAACATTTCGAAACAATGGGTTCAAGTTTATTGATTTTCTTTTGAAGCTATCATTTATTTGAAGCAATGTATCGGTATCGAAATCAGATGTCGTTGTTATATGGTTCACTTTGAAATCACTGTTTTGGACAAGCCTTCTCAAGTAATAATTAATAGAAAACTGTAGGTAAATCAGCCAAAAAAGTGGGATTCTGTTAGTGCTCAATAATTCAAATCATCTCCGTGGTTTACATATTAAAGCTGAACTCACTGATAGCGGGGTAACAAGGTGGTTGTTTGAATCTTTGATTGTTCTCGAACCAGAAACTACGTGGTTAACTGTACTGCAACATAATAGGTTAAGTTCTTCCATTGCTCAATACAGTTATGAGTTAGAACTATTCCAGCAATTAATCAATGGGCTCAATATCTCAATATAGATCAGTTTTTTCGTTTTGTTTTGTTTTGTTGCAATGCATACAAGTTGTAATTCTGTGGAGATCTTAAAATACGCAAATATATTAGTTCATGCACGACCAATTATCGTATATTTGATATATTCACTTTGGCGTTGGTTCTTCTCTGGTCCTGCTGTTTAGTTGGTATGGACTCATGATCTTAAAATATATTATTCCAAGGGAGTAAAAAAATGTTGCTATCATTTAGTTGAAGACCTGATTAATGGAACAGCGGATTATATCATACCACAATCAAGTATCAGTTGTGACTACGCAAGATTGGTCACCTTTTGGGTGAGGCCAGCTGGGATCTGACTGTAATACGAATCGGATCCAAAAGTTTCTTGGGGATTTTATTACACTAAAGTTCTGTTCGGTGTTATACCTGCAAATTGCTGGTCTATCTAAGGGAAAGGAAGACGAGAAACACTTCCTACTTCCAATAGCCGCCCTAAAACACTTGTCAACTTGAACAACAACTTGGCAGCTGAAAATTGTAATAGTTCAAAGTTTTTTAAGAATATACTGACAAATCCAACGAGTTCAATATTAAGAAACCTGCTGAAAAGTAAAAAAATCACTATCATGTCATTAGAGATGCTTATATCAGTATTCAAGCATCATTTACAACCCTGGGCAGGGCTAAAATCATCCAGGATCATCAAGTCAAAGCTAATTTCCATCAAAATGTTTGAACCTGAAATGTATCTGTTTAACCAACTCACTGTTTCTTCAATTTAACACTAATTGATCTATTCAAATTCAAACCTCCGTATAATTTACTTCTTAGTCTGCCTTGAGATAAATATCTCTAATCGCACCCAAAGGAATACTTGGATTCTTCAGTAGCTTCCATAACTTTTAACTAGTTGAATTTCATGAGCTCCATGACGTTAAATTCTGCATCAATGGTTGAATTTGAGTTACAGTTGAATCAATTCTCTTGTAAACAAAGTCCTTTGATTCCTCTTTGGGTTTCTCAAACTCAGAAATATGTTGGTTAAGTAATTAGTCGGGGTGATGAGTGCTTCAATAATGAACGTGGTAATGGACAATAGATGGTGACAAGATCAGCTTGAGAAGCCAACTCCTGAGATCTTTATCTCGTCTGGTATTAACCTTAGCTTCAGCTTCAACTGGTAAAGCTTGTTAATTTTATTCTATTAGTTCCTAAGGTTTGGAATGACTGAGCTTTATAAAACTTGGTAACTAATCCTACCAGCATGAATTTATTTACGTTCTAATGTATTCTTATCATCTTATCTAAACTCAGTTACTAAGTAGCCGATTATCATCACTTAAACAGAATCAACCAGCAGTCTCAAGACGGGAGACAACAGTAAAGCTCCTTGATGGCTTTCCTGAAGTATTTTGAAAATAATCTAAACAGCCCGCTAAAGTCCCTCTTTTTGGAATTCCAATTTATGACTGGGGTTACGTGGCAAGTTTTCTCTGATGTACTTGGATATTGATGTCATATATGTATACTTGAAGATAGTTAAAGAGAATCAAATCTTTGACGACATGCTACGGGAAAAGGAGACTCGGCGTCCTTTTTTTGGGTGCTGGACGGAAGGTTTTTGCACCAGGTTTACAAAAGGAAATGTAGAATTTATAAGCAAATATGAAAACCCGCTAAAATGAATGTATTATATGTAGCTGAACAAAAAACTCATTTAAATAAAACTATAACTCCCACATTACATTTGACTTCAGTAACCAAAAGTCATTAAAAAAATTCAACTATACAACAACACAGCAACCACTTTCCTTAGCTGATGCTGGTTGACCACTTGCTCTGGTTGAGTTGGTGGGCGTGAAGGCATTGGTAGCAACTTCATTGGTTGTATCAGAAATTACAATATCGGAATCATTAGCATCACTGGTTCTTAAAACATCTTCAACTATATATTCAGTTTGATTAGTCATCTTGTCTCCTGTTATTTCCTCATCCTGATTAATCTCGGTATGTGTTAATGATAATGGTCGGGCATCCTGGCTACCACCCAATGGATCTCCAATATCTGTTGTACTTATCACAGAATGATTTCTTCTCTTTTCAGTTCCCGTTGTTGGTTGAAAGGCAGGCACAGGACTGTTGGATGTAGACCCTCCTCTTTTGTTTGCTGCACTTTTTCTTCTACCTGTAGGGATCCTAATATCAAATCTCTTCTTTTCTGCACTTGCACCGATTTTTGATGGATCCAGCGGCTTAATGATAATGTGAATAACTGGTGAGATACTCAGATTCAATGTATCAAATAAATCATTTGGATTTAATCTACTACCCAAATGTAAAAGCTGAATTTCTTCTTCAGTGGTTGGTCTTGCACTTGGGTCCTCAGTGCTTTCAGCTGTGTTTGATTCGTATTTGTTTAACAAATCAGTCCAATTCTCAAAAATGTAGTTTCTAAAATCACCTATCCTGAATGCATTTGGAGATAACTCAAAGCCATATGAGTCTAATAGTTTTTGATCTATTAGTAATGGAATTCTCGTTCCATTTAATAACAAAAGGTTTGTAGTGGTATTCAAATATGACATTATGAAAAGAGTTGCATATGTTCTTCGTCCGTTCTTATTGAGTTAAAAATAAGCAAACACAAATAAGGTAAAAGATTTATCGTGATGGTAGAAGCAAAGTAGATTCACTTTTTGGGTGTGATACATATATATTTAGGAACGTTGTGGTGCCAAGTTAGAATTGAAATCAGCTATATGGATATGGATTATATATATCTGGCTATTAGTCTTTATTCCTAACGATTGTACTTAAACAAAAGGAGAATACGAAGAAATCGGTAATGTGATTGTGGAACCGGAGAAAGAAGAGACAGGATAAAGAGATCATAAACCTGAAATATCTACAGTAGCAGTTTGACGTACTTGTTTAGTTTTTTTTGATGATAAGAGAAAACCATTCACGGCTGAGCGAATTCGAGGAATCTGAAACTGGTTATCAATACAGGCAAATGATTCACCAGTTGGCACATATTTACAGCGTCAGACTATATGTTTAAATTTCAAAAAACTGATCATCCATACGTTTTGTTTTATTGTTGAAATACAATAGCTTCGAAGTTTAAGAATAAAACTTAAGAACAAAACTTATAAACAAAGCTTGAGGAGAAGCAGCATAAACATAAAAGCAAAAAATGCATAAGACAGGGTTCGAACCTGCGTCTTCTCACGAAGAGCAGAACTTGAGTCTGCCGCCTTAGACCACTCGGCCACTTATGCTGATTTGTTAAAATGTAATGAATCGATCGTTATATAAAACTATTTGAAAAATTCGAATGTATTTGAAATCAAAATTGGTATTTTATTTGATAATCCTCCACCTTAATCTATAGGATGTCAGAACCTCACTTTTATTCAGAGTGAGATTCTCTGTAATTGATTCAAATTTGTGGTATTTATAAAATAAGCCACAACAATATCAATGTCATA